>CM075815.1:8315476-8881984 GCA_037975025.1 Excoecaria agallocha
TACTACCTAGATAGTATATAATGATTTAATACCATTTTGGTATCTTTTGTCCCATTATCCATGTCTTGTTGGTAATTTAACCTCCAATAGTAAATCCAAAGTAATGGCAGTGAAAATAGTAAATGTATAAAATATTCACATATGCATATATAGTACAGGCCATAGTAAACATGTTTTACATGGAATAAAATGACTATATATGTTAGAGAATATAAAAATAAAACACAAGATAACAATTTATTTGAATAATTTGACATAGATTGTTATGTTCATATATGTAAAAAATGCAAAGTGATTATGTGAGTTGAGTCATACTACTTGAGTTGGTATGGAATGATAACACTGGTAAAAGAGTATAGTTATAAAGTATGTTACATAATCATAAAGTAATTGCATGAAATGATCTATGCAAATATAATGAAAATGATTAACAAAAGACATACAAGTGGTATTAATGCAAGTATTGTTAGAAAGATAATTACTTAAAATGCATGTGAAATTAACATAAATCCATGTTTTCAAAAGGAAGAAATTATGTAAAACATAGGACTAAGATTGTAGAAGGGTAAAACCATAATGTGAGACAAAAAAAAAGTGTATAAGTGTACTTGTGTTTATGGAAGTATAGTAATATTATCTGTGATACTTTGCTTATATATGTGTGTGTGTGTGCGCGCATGTGTGTGTGACTTTGATGACCTCTATGAGAGATCGTTCTATTTCTATTATTCCTCACTAAGCTAATAAGTTTAGCATGTGTGTTTACTCTCATGTAGGTATTTGAGTGTAGAAGTGCAAAGATCTTGAAGTTAGCATTTGCATAAAGTATAAGTGATAATAAATGTTGTAGAGCAATGTAAACATATAATTGTAAATATGTATATATGTACGTATCATTAGCTTGAATGTTAAGAATGAGCTCATAGAAAGATTCAAATTTATATGCATGCACATGGTAAAAGATATAGGTATGACCTAAAATATTAAGCTTAAACAACGAAAAAGGACATATGAATAAAATATAACTAAACATCAACTTGGTTAAAACATAAATCACCATGTGTATTATTATAGGCTTTTATTTGGCACTTCCATATCCTCTTAGGGTATATGAACATGTTACATATGTATTTTGGGTTTAATTTTATTTTTCAACAGTATAATGTTACATATTTGAGTTGTATCTTTAGTTTGGACTTATATCTTTTTCAAGTTGAATTTTTTTTATTTTAGTTTTATGATTTGTAATTTTGTAAAATTTTTAGACACAATTTTCAAATTTCTGATGACAATTTCTAAATTTCGGTTAACCATATAACCGAACAAATCAAAAATTTTGATTTAATTTCTATTTAGTTATCACAGAATTTTAGTTCAATCAGTGAATTGAATTGACCGTTACTCACCTCTAATTGGACCAATGCCCTAAGCCTTAATAATAAAACGTCATCAATAGAATAGAATTGACGAACCAATGTCCCAATTTTCCTTAGATAGGCCATAGGACTAATTCACCTAAATAATGGACCTATGTCCAAATAATCTCAAATAAAATAAATAAGCCTGCTTTTCACAAAACATGTAACTTAGAATCATGTAATAATCATTTAAGATCACTCAAGCAAATATATTATATGCCTTCTTTTACAGCTTTATGCATTTTATATTAAAAGGAAAACAATAAATATAAAAACCATTGAGAATGATAAAATATTAATTAGAAGTAAAATAAGACTAAGATTCTTGGACCCTAAATCTCATGGGTTTTAATCCTTAGCATAACCCACTGGGTAGCAACTCCATTAAAACCACCTCGTAGAGGAAAAGTTTCCATAGTTGAAAAATTATGAGATGGTTGAATCTTACCTGTTGACCGGTGTCTAGTAAGTGTACTAGATCGACTAGTAATATAAAAAAATAAGATTAAGACCCCAAATATCGTACCCAATGAAACATAGATTGCTAAGTAGAATATCTATAATTGAGTTGAATGTATCCAAGATTATTTCCCAAGTTTTTGAATTAAAGGCAAGAAATAAACTAAATGGACAATAAAGCAAAACAAAAACTAAAACTAGACTAACATAAATTAAACACAGCAATAATTGAAATACTTCTACTAAAGTGAATATGCACCTTAACTTCTATTGCAATGACTCAAATCAAAGTAACACAAGTGATTATGGAAAAACTAGATAAAAAAAGCCAGATATCTTAGTCAAGAATATCATTCTTAAGCATTAAACCTTCTTGTTAGGAATAATTCAATACTTAGCATAAGAATCCAGTTTTATACTCTTAGATATCCATTAAAATATTTTTCAAGCAAATTAATTTTAACCTATTCTTAGTTCAGCTTTTCTTAGTGTTAATCTATTCTTACTAACACATAATTACACCTTAACTCAAAATATAATCATGCATTAATACTAATGAACTAATCCAAGAACATGCATACCAATAGGCATGCATAAATCAATCATCAACTATTAATTCAAATAAGTCAACAATCAAATTATAAACAACCAAAGGTAAGAATTTGTCCAAAACTAAGAAGTAATAAAACTTGCATTGAATTAAAGCTCAAAATAAAGTCATTTCAATGAAAATATAAGGGTTCAAGTTTTCCCTAGCGAAAGAAGAAAAACTACTTACCAAACATGATGAAAACTAAATGAACAATTAAAGTAAAGAGATACAATACTCATGAAGCCTCAAACTTTGTTCTTGATGACTTCAATAGAAAGCTTGAGTCTTTTAGAAAATTGTAAACTAAGAAAATAAGAAAACTAAACTAAAATTAAGCTAAAACTAATGTACAATTAATTAAAGAAAACTAAAACTAAGTAAAGAAAAAATTCGTAATTCTCACTCCCGTCAGTCTTGATGTCTCAGCCCATTTATAGCCTCCCAGATAAGAGTTTTACGCCTCCTGTGACTTTCTATCTTGGAAGAATTCATGTTGAATTGAAATAGGAAGCTTTTAATTGCCTAATTAGGACATTTACTTGGGAGAGTGAGTCTTGCATTAGAGAGAGTGACCTTGATGCTCGGGAGAGTGGCTATTGTGCTCGGGAGAGTGATTTTCTACTGCTATTCACTTAACTTCACTTAGGTGAGCACAAATTTCACTCTGGAGAGTGCCAAATCACTTAGCCAAGTGAGAAAATCACTCGGTAGAGTGATTCATGGCTGCCTCGCACGAATGAAAGCCATAATTCTCCTTAATTTCAATTTTGCCCCTAACTTTCTCCTTTTTGTAATTTAGGCCATTTTCTCTTCCATTTGTCCCTGAAAAACACCAAAATAAATAATTAGACCAAAAAACACATAAACTAACTAATTAAACTAAAAACCAACTAATTAAAACTAAATTGACTCAGTTAGACAAATAAAAATAAACTAAAAACATAGTATAATTCACACTTATCACCCGTCATGCTCCCTTATGGAAAAAGTTAGCCTCAGTCTTAATATAGAAATAGATATCTTAGTAACCATTTTGATAAAAAGAAAAAGAAACATAAAAAGTCCCACATCTACAGTTTGGCCTCTCCATTAGAAATATTTTCCTCTATGAGAATCTAGTCCAAAATTGCCTTTGAATTAATCTCATCAAATTTCTAGTTTTCCTATACCATTTGCATTTATACATTATGCATTTTGTTGTCATTTTTACCTTTTAGGGGCATCTTAAAGTGTGAACCTTTCTTCCAATTGTTGGAGGGATTGTTAGAGATGATAACCACCACTTCAAACCCAATTGGTAATCAAATGATGACTCGATTGGTTACTACCCTCATGATGAGATAGGTCCATCAACAGGGATCATGCTTTGACGATAATGACCTTTGAGTCAACTATACCCTAGCCTATGTATATAAGATTAGTCATTTCCCAATAGGTTTATATTGTAAATAGGACCATACAATCATGTACTATGTGAATATTTTGAAACATGATACATGCACATCCCAAGTTCCACCATTATCAACTTAAATATTAACTTCAGATTATCGAGAAAATTGAAAGAAGAAAGTAAAATAAATTAAAGAGGAAAAATTGATCGAAAAGCCCACTGCTTAAGAATGAAAAACTTCAGCTTATAAACTAGTGAAGATTGCGACTGCTATTAAACTTCCTAAACTAATTTGTTGTCTTCAATTTGGCAATTTAGCTCACATTTGAGAAAGTTGGTTCCAAGGCATGTATATAGCTTCTATACTAAATGATAGAATTGATGACTAATGCACACGGGTGGCAACAAAGGAGTGACAAGCGTGTGTGACGATTCTACCTAAAAATTAAATTGCTTCTTCTTTAAGTCACACGGGTGGCAATTAAGCTTTCCAGGAGTGTGAACCAATTCTGCACCAATTCTTTTCATTTCTTTTTAAAAGCCACACGAATGGGAATAAGCAATGCCACTCATGTGAAACAATTTTGCCTCTCTTGAATTTTACTACATGAATTTGATTTTCCTTGAGAAACACACACAGGTGGGAAGATTACTTGCCCATGTGTGCTACTCTTTTGCAACAGAAATTTGATTCTTCATTTTCTCTTAATTTCGAGCTTCAGCACTCAAAACCAAGCTCTAGTTGATTAACAATTCAAACAATCACCTATAATTAAAAATCAAAGAAACATTAAAACAATAAACTGAAAAATATAAAAGACACTAAACTAGATTAAATCCCAAAATTCATCAGTTAAGTATTAAAAACTATTAAGTCAACAATTAAATCCAAATTTGACCAACTTAATTAAATTAAACTAAAATAAACAAAAATTACCAAATTAAAGATGAAAAACACCCACTAATCACACTAAAACATGGCATGAAATTGATCTTATCATGATGTCATTCATCATTGATATATTGTAACATTTATCATGTGTGCCATATCATGCAGCATTTTCTGATCATATTATGCATCATAGATAACCCTTTGTGTTTATAGCCATAGATGGGGCAAGGAAATTTATTTGTAAGAGGGTTACATCTAACAGGCCAACTTAGAGATCACTAATGATTTTTAATCAAAAGACATCAATAAGATTTTTGGTTTGGTAGGAATGTTAAGGGATTAATCAAACCTCTTCACACCAGTAAAATTTAAGAAAGATTTGAAATATTTAAGTTAGATCTTAAGAAGGACTCGTAAAGGCTATAAGGGCTATACTTATAGTTACTTTGCCTCTTTTTATGCAAAGAATGCCTCTTGCTCCTGCCTTAGCCTCTAAGTCAAACAATCCTAATGTACCTCCCACTGTTGATGAGTGGGATAAAGGGGCAGTCGATCAAACTTCGATAACCAATCCATAAGAGAATGACTACATTAAGGAGCCTTACTATCCTCCTCTTCCTCCTAAAAAAAGTAGATATATGAATAGTAGGTAGCTATTACTATATAGAAGCTTTGGTTTTAAAAGATCAATAATCATTTAGAGTCATTTTTATGCAAGTTCAAGGATAGTAACGAGTTAGACCTTGAAGATATAGCTTCGAAAAGGGATAAGGCAATTCCCAAGAAGTTTAAGATTGCACAAGTTGCTAATGTTTGATGGTACTTTAGCCCCAAGGTCCCTCTAATGCAATACTTAACTACTATAAGCCATATTCTTTTGAGCACTGATCAAATGGTTAGGTTGTTCAATTTATCCCTCTAGGGAAAAGCTTTTTACTGGTGCGTGGCCTAGATAGGACCACCAAGTATGATTGGGAGAAGTTAGCCTCATCTTTTTCTTCCTAGTATCACGACTCTACTAAAATAAAGGTCACTCTTAAAGAACTGGAACAACTCCTACAAAAGCCTTATGAATAATTCACAGAGGATATCAGCCGATGGAGTGGCACAATTCTTCAAATGAGGGACAAACCCAATGCACTTAATTAGATCAAAATGTTCATTAAGAACGCCAGCCCCTAGCTGAAGGATGGGTTAATTGCTGAAGGGCATAGGGATTGGGAAATGGCAAAAGACATTGCAGTTGACTCAGAGCATGCCCATATCACTAAATCTACCTCATCATAAGTAAGTTTTAATTACAATAAGGGAAGTTACACAAGCAGTGGGTATAGTAAGTTGGCAAGCACTAATTTTGGTGGCGCTTTAATGTTTGTTGAGGTTTCCATAGTAGCTCCTTACCAATAAATACAATTCAACAAGCCTTTATCATGGATCATTCAAACATGGTCCTGAGAAGGAAAGTTACAACCACTTCCAAAAAGGCCCTTGAAGACCCCTCTCCAAGAAAATCATATACATGACATGTATTGTAGGTTCCATCAACAGACAAGGCATGACATGGGTGTTTGTAAAACTTTGAAGAATTCCATTTAAGATCTAATAGGCACTAAGCAAGTCTCGAACCTAAAAAGAAGAGAGGAAGAAGAACAATGACAACAAGGGTATGATAGTGTGCCCTCACCTTAAATGTTTTCTTTAAGCATACCAAAATGGTTGGTGTTGTAAGACTTGGCTCAAGGTCAGTGGGCAGATTTAGAATGTTGGGGCAGTTAATGCCATATCGAGTTATACGGACAATGATGTAAAAATATGATACCTAGTTGGGGGAAAATATGAAAACAAACAAAAAAAAATCACTCACTAATAAGATAACACGAACTCAAAAATAGAGGAAGTCCTATTAACGTGATGAATTTTTAATGTTTTCTTTATTATCACAAGATGGCTAGTAGGGTATCTACTTCTATTAAAGAGAGGTCCAACTTTCCCCATGAGAGAGCACGATGGGTAAGTGTCAATCTTCCCATTTTTCACATTTGAAAACATCTCCTTTATGAAACACTTTTAGTGGAGATGTCACCTGATGGAATAGGGCAGTGTTAAAACCCAAAAGATCTTTATTTGGAAATCTCGGTCCTATTTTTGCCTTATAACTAATATCTCATCTTTTTTTATGGTTTTCATGCTTGTTATTTCCCTTTAAAGCACAAATTCAGTAAAGTAGTAAAGAACATTGATATGTCATATTTATGCGAATGAACCTAATTTATTACTTTGATCATAAGTTGCGAGTTTTATTAAAAGCGGGCTTTATTTGTGATTATTGGACATCGATCTATTATATAAATGAGTTGGGCCTCCAGCCTATTTAGGGAAAATCAGGACATTGGTCCTTACTCTTAATTTATTGATGCCATTTTTTTTAGTAAAAGGCTTAAGATGTTGGTCCCATGTTATTAATAAGTGATCATTTAATGAAAACGTGCTATGAAAGTATAAATTTGTTTTATGTACACAAAAATCTTTTTTTTTCTTTTTGCAATTGAAACTTTAGGACAGTGGTCCTAATTTATGATGATAATACTTTTTTGGAAAAGTGACATTGGTCACCAAAACATTTTACTTTATTTTATTGTGTACAAATCCTAAATTAGTGATTAATTAATTTATAAAACATTTTTGTTATGATGGTATCATTTTATTAAATCAAATATTTATTAAATCTATGGTATAAAACTTTGCATGAGGTTACTTGTGTTTTTTGGAAATTAAGGGGCTTGAAATATAAATATACATACCAATTTTTTTAGATCTGATGACTTACAACATTGAATGGAAATGAGGGATTCATGCCATAAGGGATGTAATGACCTAAAAACTGGCTTAGTCGAAAATAGTATTTTCTGATGGTGAATAGTGATATCGGGGTGAATAATACTTTATGGAGCCAAAAAATATTGTATTTGATCATTAGAAAAAGCATGTTGGCAAGAGCTCGTAGTTCAAATTTGGAATCAAAATGAGGTAAAATGAGTCTCCAAAAGCTTAAAATAAGGAAATTTTATGGTTTCGATTCAAATAGTATCCGAATTGACTAAGATTTGACCGGAACTTTAAAAATAGCAAATGACCTTTAAAAATATCAAAACTTTTAGATCTACATTAAATGAGATGTATAATTATATAGTAATAAAAAATTAATTTTTCAGTGATTTTAAAAAATTAAATCATCGAACTGGTAAAAGTGAACCAGACCGAAAAATAATATCTGATTGACTCAAAAATATTCATGAAATATAATGAATATATTTTGAGGATTATAAAAGTATCTTGATGAAGGTTTGAACACAAAAAGTAAGAGAAAAATAATGATTATGATTTAAATAGTAATCGGTTGACCGTGGATTTAACTGAGGCTTTAAAAATAGCAAAGGATCTCTAAAAATTGTAGAAAGTTTCAGTTGGGCTCTAATTAGTATTTATAATTATCTTATGGTGAAAAATTAATTTTATGATAATACTGAAAATTGCCTAATCGGATAAATTTTTGTGAACCGGATAAAAAACGGACTCCAATTGAGCAAAAAAATTTTATGAAGGCAATATTATATATTTTAATAATTATGGAATTGATTTTGAGTTTTGAAAGTGAGAGAAATAATTTTTGGATACATAATAGTTAAAGTGAAAACTGGGCTACAAGTGATTGGACCACTTTGGTTGGACCAAGTTCGGCCCATCAGCCAAGTATAAATAGCCTAAATATCTTAATTTTCTAGAGACATCCACAGCCATCTCCTCTTCTCCCATTTTTCTTCTTCTTGGCCAAGTAAAAGATTTTCATTTTACTTAATTTCTTCATCTCTTCTCCAATTCTCTTTCTAAATTTAAGTCCCCTAAGTAAAATCTAGCTTCTCTAGTGGATTATGGCAGCCTCCAATCTTTTATTTAAGGTGATTAAAGTGGAAAAAATGAAGAAAAACTACGAAGAGAAATGTTATGGATAAAGGTCAACTAAGTGAAATTAAGTTTAATTGATTGATTTAATTAGTTTTATGGGTAGATTTAAGGGTGTCTTTTATTATTATGAGGTTATATTGAATTAAAGAAGAATGAAATTGAAGGAAAAATGCTCATAAGGAATTTGGCCACTTTTGCAGCTTAATGGAGATGATGGAATTTGTATGGTGTAAAGTAATGGAATGAGGATCTAAGTGAGGAGGAAATAAATATAAGGTAAGTGGATACTATATCCCTTAATTTTCATTGATTTGGTTTAAATTGTCGTTATGTTTATTATGAATGTATGAGATTAATGCATGAACAATCGAATTAATTAGTATAGAAATGGTTAAAAGGATAAAAAATGATGTTTTGAATAATTTAAACATAGAAGAAAATAAATTCAAGTGGATAGCTTACTATGGCCGAATGGTATGCTTAGGGGATTTTCAATGTTTTTGTGATTATTATGTTAATTAAGTATGGATTTATGATATTGAGTATAAGAGTGAATAATTTAAGTAAGTAAATTGTTATAAAGATGATTAAAAATGATTATACTATAATGGACCGGATGAATATTAAGAATAAATTAGGAAAAATGGCAAATATTGATGAATGGTACATGTATGTTAATAGTGTTTAACATAGAAGACATAGAAGGAACGAAAAGCATGAAAAATGATATAGTTAAAGAGATAAAGGACTTAGATGAAAGAAATTGAAAGTTTAAAAATAAATTTTAATTTTGCAAAACATAAAGGAAAAAGGATAAAATGGTAAATTTCCAAGTATTGAGTTTAGCGAGTAAAAATGACAAAGTAATGAATAAAGGGTAAAAATAAAAAGAAATAGTGAGCAAACAGTTTGAAATGAACTTTTATGAATTGAAAGGACTAAAATGTAATTTTGTATAAAAAGTTAAAATAGGGACCAATTGGTAATTTCTTAAGCCAATAATTGAATGTGAAGTGAAAATAAGTAAACTAGTGGCAATTCTATAATTAAGGTGTAAAAAGGGTAACCTTGCAATTAAATGGAAAAAATAAGGACTAAATTGAAAATTATACAAAAGTAATGGTATTAATTGGTATGAAATTTATATAAATAGTTTCGAACATTAAATTTTATTATATTTGAAATGAAATTTTTGAATTATGGTGAAATAATTCATGAAATGAAAGAAAATGGTAAAGTGTAATAAGATAATTCCCAAATATGCAAAATAAATGGAAAAAAAAATTATTGACTGATGTATTGAAATGAAAAAGTCAAGATGTGAAATGAAAATGATGAATTATTATGGGATAATTCATAAACTGCAAAAGTAAGTGAAAAATGTTGAATGGCTAATGTATTGAAAATGTAAAAGCAGGTGAAAGAGTCAGATGTACTGAAATGAAAAGAAATAACTAAATGAACAGTGTACTGTAATGCAAAAGCAAATGAAAATGTCATAAATGTGAAAAGTGATTCTAAAATGAGCAAAGAATATTGCCCTTAGTAATGGTCTGGCGGTTTAAATCTAGTTCAGGATATAATTGACTAGCCATAGGGACACCCATATCGCGGTGCAAGTCATGGTGACTTGCTTTACTATGGTAGAATTGTAATGACCTTCCATAGTTTTAGTCTGATTATCAGCTCTGAGGTGGATTGGTCCTTTGGGATTATCCCCTTACTGTACTGTACCATTGTAGGCTCGTAGGGTCCACATTCCATATATCTAGTCTAAAGATTTCTACCGAAAGCGTACTAAGGGCATAATAGTAATAATAACATAAAAGTACAAAATGTGAAATATGAATGGAAATGAAACTGAAAAAGCACTGTTATAAAAGAAAATGAAAAGTTGAGATCAAAATGAAAATTTACCCAAATAATAAATTGAATGGGTAAAAGTAACAAAATAATGAAAATATGTATGAGAATAATAAAATAATGAATGAAAAGCTTAAAAGTAATCCCTTGTTGTCTTGGAGGACTAAAATACAATTTGCCATGAAAATATTAAAACAAAGATTGATTGATAATTTGTATGCAAAATAATGGATTTAAAGTGAAAATAAATGAACTGATAGCAAAATTGTAAATAGAATGTAAAATGATAGTTTTGAAAACAATTGAAAAATTAGGAACTCTGCATATAATTTTCCGTAAAATGGTATATTTGAAATGAAATGATAAGTTACATGTCAAATAAGCAAATTAGTGTGAAGTAAAGATAAGTAATGACATTAGTGTAAATAAATGATAAAAGAAAGCACCACTGTAATTTAACGAAAGGGCAAAGACTAAATTATAATTTAGAAAGTGGAATGTTAATTGAAAAATAAAATTGTAAATGAACCCTATTATATGGTAAGATAGGGATCAAAGTGTAATTTTTACACTTTAGTGAAAATAGGGACCAAATCAAAATTATTCATGCGATAACATGCATTAAAAATTGAAGAAATGAAAAATTAAACCTTAAGAGTATACGTGGCTGAAATAAGAAGATCCCTTTAAAGATAGGCAATTGGATAAATGCCTATATGTCTGGGTGAATGAATGTATATCTGAATGATTAAATGACTATGTATGAATAAAATAATGAAGAGATTAATTATAATTGAAAGTTAATGTTGTAAATGAATGAAAGGTAAGCATAAACATAGCAATTACACTAAGTGATGTCTTTAAAGAATAAAACTGACAATTGTATCCTATTGAATGATCAAAACGATTTTCTCCATGTTGATTGCATGTGTGCATGATTTTATGATGCACATCAAAATGATAAAATGAATAGTTAATGTTAAAGAATGCTCATGGAAGCATGCATGCGTGTGTGTATATGCGTATGCATGCATGTCTATGTTTGTGTGTATGATATTTTTGCGGAAAGTTTGGGATATGTATCCACCACTGGGCATTTTGATGCCCAACATGTAGTTGTTGACTGCGCGTAGGTTATAAAGATAGAAAGATGGTAGCCGATACTTTAATGTTGATTAAGTTCAAAGCGGAGTTTAAGGATGGTAGTTGGCATGGCATGTATATAAGTGTATATTGGAGTTATAGCGTATATATTATACTTGTGTAATATTTTAATCGTAGATATGTTTACTAGCTGGATATGTTATTAGTACTGAATGCATCTAAGATAAAAAAATTTAGCTGGCTGTTTACTGTAGTCATTTTGTTATTACCACTCTATTGTGACATCCGATCACTATACGTTCGGTACAGTGGTATTAGGGTGTTACAAGGGATACAATGGTTAAGTGAATATCTTTAAAGATATAAACAATATCACAATATATAAAACATAACCATGCCTTAAAGGTTATTTAAATAGTATGAACATTCATAATGGGACAATCATATAGTTATCAATATCAACACATCAAGACAAAATATTTAAATATAAAGAAACGTGCAAGCATCCATTTCTCACAAAATTGCAGTTTAGAGGCTTCATTTGATCAAATGAAGAGTTTCATCTAATCGCACAAAACCAAATAGGATGACTTTTGTTTAATCAAACAAAGTTCATTCAGATCTGGAGAGGTTCTTAAAGACTTGTCTAACCAAACGAAATCCATGAACTTTGTTTGATCAGACGAAATTGGGTCTTCTTCCTAGAATAATCCAGATTTTTATTGATCGAGAAATGGATATGGGAATATCTAAACTTATTTTAAGTTATTTATAAACCAACAAAAGTGTGTAAGACACATAAAACAACCTTTTAAACAATTCGCAAAGAACAAACAAAGCCAAGAGAAAAAAAATAGTTTTTCAAAATGAGATTTTTATTTTGAAAAGCATCTCACACCCATTCACACATGGATTGTGAGACTGGAAATGAGGAAAAAATAGTAAAAAAGAAAAATTTATGCTAATACATGAAGACAAACATCTTACAAGCATATCAACATATATTCACATTACAATATACATAAGCAATGAAAATCTATCTTCTATTTGAATCAATCTTCAAGTGCATTACCCTCAAACATTTTTTGGTGTAGGGTGGAAGGCTACTTCAAGGATTGTTCCCAAGATGTGCTTTAGATAAAACTTCTACTGGATTTCTTTCCCTTTATGAATACAAATTAATGTAATGGAAAATTACATGACCATTAAAACGATTCTAGAAACCCACTAAGGATACATGCTTTTAATTAATTCGATAAAAGGATTGTAATGATTGACCTTTTTAAGCTATGCATTTTGATGCAAGGATTCTAGAGATTCTAGAGATGCAAGAATATGAGCATAAGGATCTTCCCCTTGCAAACCTCCAAACTGGTTATTCTGAACCATTTATATGACATCAGGCTTGATTTCAAAGTTGTTGTTGGCAATGGCCGATGCCACTATACCTCTAAAAATTTCAAAAATATTAGGCATGGAAAAATCTCCAAGGGTTCTCCTTTCTCGTTCTGCCATATTTCTGATATTTTGATCATTCTCCAATTTGGACCTTTGTTCTTCTTCTAATTTCAATCTAAGTAATTTTTCTTATTTGCTCCTAAGTTCCCTACAAAAAAGAAAATTTTTGTTAGTTTAAAATCATAAAATCTAAAATTGACTATCAGAAATCTTGGTATCTTTACAAATATTAAAATAAACAATAAAAATTCATATACAAAAATAAGTAACTATCTAACTAACTAATATATGTATTCCTAAAACAAGCACTTCTTTATTTTACTCAATAAATATTCAATTAAGCTATTCTCTGGCAACGGTGCCAAAATCTGATCAGGAAATTATTTGAACCCTTAGTCTTTTTAGACTGAGTATAGAATGAGTAGGGTATTGTTCCAAAGGGAATGGGGTAGATCTTGTATTGAAACTATAAGAAGTAGATGGATAGGTATCGAATAATAAAGATTAAGTACTTAATTAATATCTAAACTAATATACATAGATTGAATCAAATTGGATTAAAGATGATTTAGTAAATAGTATGAATATACGTAGAAATAGAAAGAATGATTCATTTAAGTACAAGTAAAAGTAATTGTACAATTAAAGTGATTGGAGAATTTAACTAGAGATTCTTTAAAGCAATTCTTATTGTCATTAGAGATGTTCTTGTTTAGAGTCTATAAGCACTTTCATATCATTATAGAGATAAACAAAAATTATGAAGTTCAATACTAATTCTTTAATCCCTCAAAGAGAATTCCTTATCTCTAAGTGAATTCAATACTTTAAGCAAATTCATTTGTCTTTCCATCAATAAATTCCAATTCTCATTGCAAATCAATTGGCTAACATGCTAAATATGGTAATCAAGCATACTTAGCAAAACAAATCACACAAACGGATTTAAATCATGCTTTATTTATAACAAAAATAATCTTGATCTTAAACAAATATCACTTCACATTTGTAATTTTTAAAGGAAATTAGCCAAAATACATACTTGAATTAAAGTCAAACAAGAGAATAAGAGGAAAAATTTAGAAGAGAAAAGAAGAATAAAATTAGGAATGAAACTTCAAAACTCTACAGAATTTTACTTTCTAATTAAACCTTCTGATATATCTCTTGTTCCTTTGGCTTTGTTCCTTTGTCATCATCTAATAAACTAAGTAAAACTGTTCATCCAAAAATAAACAAGATTGTATATATCAACTGTATATATTAAAACTACATCAACTGTATATATTAACTATATATCTACTCTATGTCTTTTGGTCCCTATTTATAGAGAAATTTGCACCCCTAATTATGCCTCTTCGAAACAGGTATGATGGTGAAAAGTTGCCATAAAAAGGCCTAATGAAAAGACTTGGTGGTTGAGAAAAGTTAGGATGAAAAATTACATCTCTTAAGAACCGGTGACTGGACCGACTAGGACAATCAGCACAAGTCATATCCCTCTTGCTTCTATAATGACTCGAACGTTCTTTATAAGTCATGTCTCTTTTCTTACTTCCCTTCACGACTTGGACAATCTTCACAAGTTGTGTTGCTTTGCTCTCTGTAACGACTCGGACAGTTATCATGAGTCATGCTCCGTTGTTCCTCTTCATCACGAGTCGGACAAATGTCATGACTCATGCTCTGCTCTTCCTCTTCAATTGTTTCTTCTGCCTTTTAGACCCAAATTTACCTAAACTACAAACAAACACATAAACTAGACAAAAACACAAAAAATATAAATAATTTAACCTATTTAGCTACCTAAAATAAAGAAAACATGCATTAAATAATAGACCATTTTATATGGTATCATTAGACATCAACTTGAGGCTAAGAAAGATCAATTATTATTATACATTTTCATTGTATTTACAATTTGGAACTAAAAAGGATCAACTATTATTTTACATTTTCATTATTTTTAATTGCACTTATAGTTTGCAAACAAAAATCACAACAGACTAAGTAAGGAAAAAATGAATAAGCAATAAAAATTCACTGTCACTAGTGAACCTATATAAAAAGAAAGAGCATAAAGAAGACAAGAAGAATTGGAAACTGATGTCATTTGCCGCAAAAAATGGGTATGCAAAAAATGCAAAGAAACTTGAAATAAACACTCTTTCAGTGTGTGCATCAACCCTCAGGAAATTTTAGTGCAAACAATTTGCAAAACAAGGCAAAAACGAAGGAGAAAAGAAGAAAAAACCTCAAAATTTGTCTTTAATAATGATTATAGGGAAGAAAAAAGAGAAGAGAAGAAAAAAACTCATTTTCAAATTTTGGAGTGACAGACAGGCTGTTCATCTATCATGAGCGAGGGACGAGCGCCACTTACGTCCTGTCTATCACTTCTTTTCCCTATTTTGAATTTTTTTATTTCTTTTTCATTATCTTTAATTTCCACCTTTTCTTAGTTTATTTTTTTAACAACTTTTTACACAAAATCTACTAAAATTACACTATTTATGCTACATGCATGCATTACATAATATATTATTATTATTATTATTATTATTATTATTATTATTATTATTATTATTATTATTATTATTATTATTATTATTGTTGTTGTTGTTGTTGTTGTTGTTTTTGTTGTTGTTGTTGTTGTTGTTGTTGTTGTTGTTGTTGTTGTATATTTATTTATTTATATTTATCTATGGCAAGACATCCCATGAACTACATACTTTCTGAATTTTAAAAATTTCTGGAAGGCCCTCGTAGTGTCAATACATTTCCTAGAAAAATGAAAATGAAATAGATGCAAAAATATACATGCAATGTATGGGTCATGCAAAAAGACTCATTATGGTAGTCTAGGAATGACATAGGCCAATCCATAAGTTGCTCCTTGAGGGGCAACCATCTATTAGGGCTTGTCTATAAATAGCTCAATTCTCCTTGGTCTTTGTGCCCTTGACCTTTCCTCTTCCAAGCAAGCTTTCCTCTAGGTACTTTTCTTTTTCCTTTTTTTTCCTTTCTTTTTATTCATAGTTATTTTTATCATTTTTATTTTTTTATTTTTGGCATTTAGACTATTTGAATATTGCCTTTATGTTGAAACCGGGCTGAAAATAGACTTGACCGGCTCCTAGATAACCTTAGGACTCAGGAAGACCTTGTTTTACACAATTGGTCCTTTTTGAGATTTCTAAGACTGGTAAAGCTTGACACCATTCTGATCTTATTTGCTACTTGATATTGGGATCTAAGTTTTCATGTATTCCATTTCACCTACTAGGAGTTGTGCCCCCTAGCTGAGGAATTTGCTGAGATTTTGGGCTTGAGATACTTTCCAAGGACCTTGCCTTGTACACCCAAACCTATGATTAGCTACCCAAATGATGTGGCACATACTTTGGGTCTTCCTCTTTCTAATGTCTATGATTTGGTATCTCTAAGAGTCCCCCATCTCTTTGGAGGATTTGATTGATACTATGTCTGAGCTACCCGAGTACCACAGATATTGGGTCAACATTACTCTGTTCTGTAGCTTTACTCAATACTTGACAATAAGCCCTAGCATTTTGACAGGACATTACCATTTGTTTAGTATTATAGAGGAAGTGCGCCATAGATTGATCCCATTTTCGCTGATCTTGGCAAAGACTCTCATAAGTTTCGATACGATACCTATTAATCCCACTACCTTCCACACCATTAGGCCCTTATTGCTCTAGGTGCATCATTGTTTTAAAGACAGTGTACCCCTTGTGGTTTTTCACACTAGTTTTTCTTATTGAAAAATGTGTCCTTTAGGATTTTCATGTATTTCCTTGCCTTATTTTTGCTTGAGACAAACCTAACTCACTCAAGTGGTTTTTTTTTTAGATTTGGTGATTGGTCAATTATGATTTGGGTTACTATTTATACTAGCAGAGACTATATGACTTCTTCTCTCCAAACGAAGGGGTGATTTGGTTGTCCTTTATATTAGATGAGCATATTGGTTTTCAGCACCTTATGATACCCTTCTATTATGTGACCATGAATGGACCTTCTGGATGCATTTCCTTGTATGAGTTATATCATGCCACTTTTTGTATTATTACCCGCTATACAAGACAATTTAGGAAGCGATAGGATATTATCACACGCCCCCTATCTTTTCGTGGTGGCATTCTCTCTCCTAGCTTTCTTGCCTACTATCATCAGCTTTGGGCTTAGCTTCCTATAAGGACCATCTTGCTAGAGATTGCAAATAATGGCTTCTCCACTTCCATCGAGTATAAGAGGTGGGTTATCAATGTTGCGGTTGACAATAGATCACACTGGTTAAGGCTCACTGACAGTAGTTGAGGATAGACAGATAGTTAAATGTAATAAAGATATTTGTATTTTGTTTCCATTAGAACTTTTCATTTAAACACATTGGACGAATTCCTTTTGATCATATTAATAAAACATTGCATATAAAAATGACATTTCTATCTAATTTCAATACACATTATCATTATTTAACATTAATTCAAAACACAGGTGATCTAATCTCAAAATGAAATCTTAAAAGCACTAGAAGTCCTATCATCAATTAGCCATCTCAAGTTTTCTTGATTGATTATTTTCTCTCAGTCTCTAATTCTTGCCTAGGATGCCTTTTTTCAATTTTCACCCTAATGGGAGCCCAATTTTAGCAAGGCCACCATTTTTTTTATTTTCAACCTGCGGGGCTTTTATTCTCTTGTTTTTCTCTTTTGAGTCTTTAACCATAAAACCTCTTCAACCTTTCAATTTTAATCGGCTCTCTGAATGCGTTGCCATTATTTTCGTTCAGAATAATAGCTCCTTTAGATAACAACTTTTTTAGCACGAAAGGTCCTTCCTAAGTAAGTCTAAACTTACCCCAAATGTCTAAAATTCCTAGGCTCGTGTGCTTGAACACTAGATCCCCCTCTTTCAAAGGATGTTTTCTAACTTTTTTCCCAAAATGAGCAAGCTAGCCTTTTCTGATATATATAATTGTGGTAGTAAGCTCGCATCCTATCTCCATCTAATAGGTTAAGCTAGAGCAACCTTTGTCTGGCCTATTCTATCTTTGGCAACTCAGCTTCTAAAACCACCCTCAAAGACTGATGCTCAATATCTACAGGTAGCATAGCATCTAGCCCATAAAATCAAAGAAAAAAAGTGGTTCCTATCGATATTCTAGTTGTAGTCTTACACCCTTATAATGCAAAAGGTAATTTCTTGGCCCAATCCTTCTAAGTCCTAACCATCTTAGATATAATCCTCTTGATGTTCTTATTTGCTGGTTTCACTACTCCATTCGCCTAGGGTCAATAAAGCGAAGACTTATGATGTTGAATTCCATACTTTTTAAGCACTTACTTGGTTTTCCCGTGGAAATAGGTCCCATTATCAGACACTATATGGTGTAAGAGCCAATACCTATATATTATATTCTTTTTAATAAATATGGCCCATTTCCTAACACCTAAGCTCTTAAATGATTCTACTTCTATCTAATTAGGAAAGCAATCGATGGCCACCACGATAAACTTGTGCCTATTTGATGCTAACAGATGAGTCATACCTATGATATATATACCCCACGCAACAAATGGCCATAATGAAGTAAGATTGCACAATTCAAAAACAAGTAAGTTTTTCAAGTATGTATATTGTTGTCACAACTAGCATCTCTTCACATATTCCGAGCAGTTTGTATCCATTGTGAGCCAAAAGAACCTTAGGCATATGATTTTCTTTGCCAAAGCTAATCCGTTTATGTGAGCTCCACACACACCTGCATGTACTTTTTTCATGACCTTCTTAGCCTTTCTCAGTCAAGCACCTCAACTGGATACGATCAGGCTGTCTCTTATAAAGCACTCCACCTACACTAATGAATTGGGTAGATAGCTTATGGATCATTCTTTGATCTTTTTCAGTAGCCTCTTCTAAGAACACTGATTTTTCTAGGTAGTTCTAGATATCGAAATATAATGTCTTCCTATCATCTACCTCAATATCCATTACTTGCTCAATCTCAACACATGGCTTATCATAACTTGAAATCAGCACTAGCTTTATACTCACCCCTTTCAAATTATCCCACATTGATACCAAAATGGCTAAGGCATCAACCAACTAGTTCTTTTCTCTAGGCACATATCTAAAAGTGCATATCTTAAATTGGCTACTTAAAGCCTTTAAGGACCTAATGTAGGGAAATAACCACACTACCTTTACAAACCATGGGCAATAGCCACATTTCCTTCACAAACCATTCTCCCCTTACCTGGTGACCACTAAGGATGAGTCCCCAAATACTTCTACGGACTTTGGCCCCATAACTAGTAAGGCTTCTAATCCAAAGATACAAGATTTATATTTCATTTTATTATTCGTTGTCTTATACCTCAACTTTTTAGCTAAAGGTATCTTTTCACTTTCAAGCTTACTGGATTCACTCCAACTCCAGCACCTTTGTTGTTTATAGCCAGTCAAAATATATTTGCTAACTTTGTATTGTTATGGCTGTTATATCCTTATCAAGGAACTTGTAGGTTACCTCTTCTCCCTTTAATGGTTGATTAATTAGAAACTCCACTACAACTCTCATTTTAATGGTTTTTCTAGTGATGTAACCAATGTCAAACTCTTGTAGGAGGATTAACCACACCCATCTTTCCTAACAACGAAGGTGCTTCTTATAGATATCTAAGAGGGTTTTGCTTGGCTACTACTCGCATCCTATAATAATGAAAGTAGTGCCTTAACTTTTTTGAGGCCTATATGATTACCAGACATATCTTTTTCACTTTTAAATACTTAGCCTCACATGGAAGGAATTTCTTACTAAGGTGATACACTTCATATTCGATCCCAAAATCATCCTCCTACACCATCATGACCCCTAATGAGCTATCTTCTATGGCAAAGTACAAAATTAAGGATTTAATTGCTTGTGGTGGTCTCAAAACTAGTGGATGCAAAAGGTATTCTCTAATGGTGTCGAATGCCTTCTGACTATCTTCGTTCTAAACCACTAGCTAATCTTTCCTAAGCAGCTTGAAATTTGAGGTCAACTTGGCTATAAACCTACTTACATCTTAAATTCTGCCTAAAAATCCTCTAAACTCCTTCTTTTTCTAAGGTACAGGCATTTCTCTTATAGTTTTCACTTTTTTGGGATTTATCTCTATTCCTCTCTCGCTCACTACATATCCTAAAAGCTTACCTAAGGTAACCCCCAATATGCACTTCTTCAGGTTGAGGCAAAGGCTATACTTGGATGTACTTGTCAATCCATTGAAATAACTTCTCTAATGCCTCAAAATGGCCTTTTCGAGCAGTCAACTTGATCATTAAGTCATCTATATACACTTCCACCTCATTGTGGATCAAGTCATCTAAAATCCTAGTTGCCATCCTCTAATAGGTGGTGCCTCCATTCTTAAGTCCAAAAGGCATGACCCAATAGGCATAAGTACCCCATTCAATTATGAAAGCTATTTTAATTATGTCTACAATCTTGTTTAGAATCTGGTTGTACCCAACATACCCATCTACAAAGCTATATATGGTATAAATAGTTGCACAATCCACTAAGACATCAATATGAGGCAAGAGAAAATCATACTTCAGGCAAGCTTTGTTCAAGTCCCTATAATCCATACAGACCCTCACTCTTACATCCTTCTTAGCTATGGGGACTACATTTGCTAACCATATCGAGTATTGGACCTCTACCAATAACTTGGCCTTTATCTGCTTTCCCACCTCCTCTTTAACTTTCTCAGCCCATTCTAGCCTAAGCCTCTTAAGGTTTTTCCTTAACTGGTTTATATCTAAGATAGATTGGAATGACATGTTTAGCTATCTCTCGATCATTTCCTAGCATGTTCTCATAGGTCCAAGCAAAGACTTTCATATTTTTTTCAATATTCTCTCAAATTTTTCTCTCTCCTCAGGAGTTATATCTAATGCTAATAAGATTTCTTTGGGATCTTCTTTTGTTCTAAGATTAAATGAAAATGTGTTAGTTGAACTAATGTCAAATATAAATGATTCATGATTATGATTATATATATTAAAATAAGAAGAAACATCACATAAGTAAGCAAAATTGTTCATCTTATTAATATATTCAAAAGAGAAATCATTGTTCTTATAAAAAAAACTCTAGGACATAAATAATGTCAATAAGAGTATTATCTTATTCAGTCTTCACAACAGTAGATGCCTCTCCAACTTTCTGGTTTGGCTTTAGTGGGTTTCAGCTTCCATCTTCTCTTTGCCATTCTTCTCAATGGCAAGCAATTTCTCAGTCACAATCTCCTCAAGCACTTCCTTATCCTATGTTGAGTGATGAAAAATTATCTCTTCATCCTAAAAAACCTCGAATGGCTGGATTTGCTCCAAACCAAAAAATCATTAAATAGCTCAAAACCAGGCACAACGTTGTCTCCCACTAACTGAGGCTCATTCTCTCCACAGTAAAGGCAAACCCTGAGGCTGGCACAAAGCTTTTTAAGATATGAGAGATTTCATTCACTACCCTTTTTCCTTTACCCTTCTATCTTGAACCGGTGTAGCCTAAGCCTTTTTTTTTCCTTTTGTCCCTTGGTAGTAATAGCATCTTGAGGACCCCAAGAATTCTTACGTAAACAAGCTCTAGGCAAGAAATGCATCTTCCTCAGCATATTGATTATTTGTGGGCTATTAGTAAAACTATTTTCATTCTCTTCATCACCAATCATAAACACATAAAATGCACCGAACTATTGCTTAGCTATCTTAAGTAAGGATATTTGATTCTAACTCGCAGCTTTAATGGTGATCACCTGACCATTATGAGGTATCTTAATCATCTAATGTAGTGTAGAGGGCACTCCCCTAACTTATGGAACCATGGCCTTCCAAGTAGCACGAAAAAGTTTACAGGAATAGTTAACACCATAAAATCAACTTCAACCTCAATTGGCCCTATTTTCACTATAGCCTTGAAGGTCCCAACAGCTTGCCTCTTTGAGTTGTCATAAGAAAAAATAGTTAATTCTGACTTGTTCAACATGTTCTTATTCAGCCTAAAAGTAGGAATTACAACCAAAAGACATATTTATAGATGAACCATCATCTAGCATTACACATGTGTGCTTACCATTCACTTGAGCCTTGATGTAGAGAAGACAATTGTGATTTCTACTTTCAGCAGGCAGATTAGTGTTTGAATACACAATATTTTCTCCAATTCCTCCCTTAACTAGATCCAATAGTTTGAATGGTGAAATAGTAGTAGAAATAGTAGACTCACACAAGGCTACTACTAACTTTTGCTTATGTGATGGAGATTGTCTCAGCAAATCCCAAATGGAAATCTAGGCTTGGGTCTTCTTTAACTGCTTGATGATTTGGTTCTCCTTAACTTCCTTTTCCATAGGCACTACAATAGGAGCTGGCTGCTTTTCAACCATAGACACCACCCTTCCACTCCTAGTGACTACCTTTACCTTCTTCTCTTTCCTCACCATTGTTTCACTATTAATCGCTGAACTTCAAATGTCAAGAGGCACCACTATACCTTTATTTTGCTCTCTGTGGGGTAATCCCAACAATCGACCATAGAATTTGGCTGATTTTCTTTACTTGGCTTCGTTACATTAGGAATGGAATGAGTAACGGCCATGTACTCATTCCCAAACAAGTCTTTCATCACATACCATTTAGGTAAGTTAGACTAATCATGAACACTGGAGGAAATACAACATTATACCCTCTTTTCTTCTTCTTTTCTCTCTTTTCAGGATCAAAAATCTATTTTTTGTCTGTTAGATCCTGAATTTTGTCAGGGCATGGCAATAATTAATGAGATACTCTATGTGTTGGTGGTAAGTACAGTACTGATCCTCTCTATGATTGGG
The DNA here is from genome assembly GCA_037975025.1 of Excoecaria agallocha. Taxonomy (NCBI): domain Eukaryota; kingdom Viridiplantae; phylum Streptophyta; class Magnoliopsida; order Malpighiales; family Euphorbiaceae; genus Excoecaria; species Excoecaria agallocha. The sequence goes on from CM075815.1 coordinate 8,338,527, forward strand.
CATTCCCTGACTTCTAGTAGGTCTAGGTGGCAATGGCTACAACTTTCCTTATTTGGTTAGCTGGTCCAATACCCAAGATGATGACTTACCCAGGATGGAGTAATATCTCTAATTGACCTTTGTAATAGACACTTTAGCCATCTTACCTCTTCTGTTTGCTCCACTACTCTTCCTAACTAACTTATTATTGCTAAAGTTCCTTCTTGCACCCTTATTACTAGCCTTCTTCGCTAGGTACTCACCTTTATCTTTCATAGCTATGTCCTTTAAGGACTTTAAGTCCTTTAGCCCCTTTATCTTCAAACCATCTCTTAGGTAGGGACTTATATTCCGAATAAAGAGCCTAATTTGGTCAGCCATATTAGGCTTCCTCTTCATCTCTATCACTAAATTCCTTCACCTAGTGAGGTACTCGTGAAAGAACTCATCATACATTTGCTGGAGCAATTCGAGGTCTTTCAGAGTGACCTCTATTCTTGTACTACAATTATACTACTTGAGGAACTCTCTAACTAATAAGTCTTAATCTTCCTTTGTTCATCTATCTAACCTATGATACCAATTTATTACCAAGCCTATTAAGCTCCAAAAAAAAATACTCAACCTTTTGCTTTTTTGTTAAAGTGGTCCCCTTCATTATCAAGGTATACAATTTAATGTGCACTGAAGGGTCAGAAGTATCATTGAATTTTGACATGTCTGCCATCTTGAACCTCTGAAGGAGTGGCTTATCTTTATCTAAATCTCTATCATCGTGGTTCATCCCTCTACTAGCTGACAAAAACCTAGATATAGCTTCAATCTTCTCCTCCATCTTTTTAAGGGATATATCCTCAATACTAGGGCCTCTATTCTTCACTACTATAGGAGGCTCTTCATCTTTTTTCTCCTCTTCAATGTAGTCATTTTTTGGCTCATGTCTTCTCTTTCTTCTTGGCTTAACTAGTGGAACTCAAAGGTTTAAGGCAGCTATCTGCGTACCATCCCCAACATGTGTTAGTTCCACTAGTTTGCAGATAGGTGCTCCATATTGAGTTCTAGAAGGGGGTGTTAAAGCAGCCACCAACCCACTGAGTAGGGCCATCACCCTTTCCTCAAACTACCAAAATCAACCATCCAACCTTGGATCTATCTCATCTTGAGGAATTGGGGGAGTTAAAGTAAAGGCCAACCTATCCTTTAGATTAGACATCCTTACCCTAAAGTCATTTGTTATCCTCCCGTCTCATTTAGTTGTATATTGTTGTTTGCCATTTTTTCTGATGTAGTCTCTTGACTGTTTTCTGAAAGCTTAATTGAACCTAACTTAGAACTGATTTCAGACCCCAACACTAAACTTGACTCAGATCTCAACCTAAATAGCTGAGACATGAATCTCCGAATAAGCCGAATGTCTGACCCTTTGGACCACCTTAATGAATCTATGATGGCTACAAAAGTGCACGTGATGTATGAATACAATGAATGCTTTCGTTAGACATTAATCATAACCACATACAAGTAAGACAAAGCCTGCCAACCTTATTACTCCCACACAAGAGGTCGTATGGTTTCTTTCCTAGATAGGCTCAACCCTTAGGTCAATAGGGAACCCAATGGACAAATATGATACGGCCTCACACAAAATGACACACCTTATTGGTATCCACATGCTAATGCAAAAAACAAAATCGCCTGGGGTGCTAGCTCCCTTCCTTGGCGGCAAGGGTATAATTTTCTCTTCTTTCTTAAAGATACAAAAAATGAATTTTCTCTCTTCTCCAAGTGACTTCTGCCACTCTTTTTTATGTGCTTAATTAGGGTTTTAAAATATACATATCACTATATATATAGTTGACCTAACCCTAATTTAGAGAGAGAAAATTTCAGGCCCACTTTTTTTATTAAAATAAGAAATACTTTATTTCTTATTTAAAATAAGAATAATAATATTAATCTTAAATATTATTATTATTATTTTATTTATTTCGAATTTTAATTTATTACAAAATTAAATTTGAAATGCTCGAATTAACCCTTAGTCCATTCATTACATTCTATGTATGCGACCCAATAGGTTCATATTATATTGGTAGTATACCCTAATCCCATCACAGGCCCACAAGTCATAAGAAACCTCTAACAAGATATTATGACTACCTAAATAATATGAATATCGATAATTCAACTTTAACTTAATAGAACATGTTATAATCCCTTTGTCGCATGATATCTTGTTTGAACATAAGTCATGGTCCATGTGAAACTTATATAGTCCAACTATAATTTCTTGATCACTAAGTAGACTGATAATATCAAATGATATGGATTGCTCCATCAATTCATTTGAGCGCGGCCATGCATTTCTCAGTTTTACTTATTGAGGGGCCCAATAGATATCTCTCTCGTAAGAGAGGGACAAATTCCTTCTTGATTATTCACTATCCTCTATATGATTCTCATCATGTCCAATCATAATCTTTATGATTATCTAATTAAAGATAATGTTTGATTATTTCAAAACATAATGTTCGTCATATAGGATACTGTGATAATCTCAGGTCTAAGGATTGATAACATAACTATTATGAGATCACTAATGACATTAACCCATGTAGTATTGCATAGCGGGTCTATCCAGTACGTTGTTCTCTGACAAGTACTTATAAGTTTAATTCATATCACCATATATAATCATCCCATGATTATCAATCAATATTATACTAGTCTTTATTTATCATTCACTACTAAAAAATTTATTTTACCGACAGATTTTATCGACGAACTCATATTCCGTAGGTAAAATTAATATATTACCGACCAAATTGACAAAGTGTAGGTAAAATAAATAAATTTGATAAACGATAGTTTTTTTACCAACAGAATGAAAATTTTGTAGGTATCTTTGGTGGGAGAAGTTGGCGCAAATAATTAGCGACCGATTTACCGACGGTTATGTCAGTCAGTAAAAAATTTTCTCATTTAACTTATGTAGCAACGGAGTTTTCGTCTGTAATATAAATTCTTAGATGATTTATCGACCAATATGGCAATCGGACTATATTATTTTCCTACGGTTTATAGGCGTCGGTAAATCCATCGGTAAACTTTAAATAAAATAATTTATATTTAATATTAGTATAAAAATTATGGTTATTTGCTCCTCTTTTTCGATCAAACCCTTATCTCCACTGCCCATCAGATTTCACCATTTAGGTTTTTCTAACAAAATGCACTAGGGGTGTGTAAAGCCCCAAACCCTAAATTTTTGCTACCCTTCCTTCAAACCCAAATCCCTAATCGTCCTTTACTCCTTCACCATCGCCTACTCCACTCATCTTCTACTCTCTCACCGTTGCCCACTCCACTCGTTTCTACTCTCTCACCATCACCAGTGAACTACGGTCCAATCTCCCTCACGCCTCTGCTCTACTAAGTCATCATATCCTTTTTTTTCGTTATTCAAAACCATGAAGAAGGGGAGGAACTCTGGATATTCAAGAGTTGTGGCTATTATAGCGGAATGACTAGCCTTTTTTATAGCAGGCCTTATTCATTTAATGATAAATGACTAGGGATAGTAAAAAAAACATTAGACTTTTTATAGCAGGCCTTTTTTATAGCCCACTTTCTACGTTTTTCTTTTCTTTTTGCTCCTCAACCATCCCCCTCTCTATCTCATGCTCTCTACTCGATTTTCTCCCAACCATTTCCTTGCCCTCTCCCTTCGATCTTTACCTATTTTTGAAGAAAAACTATTTTTGGAAGGAAAATCAACGACTGCTGGGTTCTATATTGTCGTCTTTCTTGCAGATCTGATCCTTTTGCAGGTCAGTGATCCAATTTCCTTGCCCTTCTCTTTCTATTTATCCATGGTTTCTTTATTTAATCTTTGATTTTTCATGTTAATATTTGTTAATTAAATATTGTAATTAATCTCAATCTCGTTTTCTTCTTAGCATAGATCTTGATTATTGTAATTATTTTGTTCAAATATATGTTAAACTAAGTTATGGGATGTTACTATTCATCATCTTCAACCTCCCCTGCTTTTTGGTTTCTTAAATTTCATTTTCTTGATTTTTGATTTCTAGTCTTTAAATCGTTGTTTATTTGTTTAATTATGAATTTTAAGTGACTTTAGCCATAAATCATAAAAAGAAAATTTAATTGTGCAAGTAGGGATGGCATCGATTATGAAAGGATTCTTGATGTTCATCTCTCTTTCTTAATTTTATTTTTATTTTTTATGTTTATTGGAATTTTATTATAAAGAAAAAAAGAATGGCAGAAGAAGGAAAGTGACAAAATAGAATCACAACAGCCATATCATACATCACCTTCACCTACCACAAACCCCAATGGCTCTCCTAATCTACCAAGTGATTCAACATCCAACAATCCAAATATATCAGCACACGCTACTCCTGCATCAAACTTTGGATCTATACCGACAAATGAACCGACGGTAGATGCCAAGGCTAAAGAAGAAGGCTTTCAACCTGGTGCGAAGGGAGTTGATGGAAGAATTTACATTAAGATTATCAATGATATGTGAGTATTGATCTAATTTTGTATTAGAAGATACCATTAGTTTATATATGTTGCTATGGATATCTAATTTAAAATTGATTTAATTTTTTTAATATTAACAGGTTTATACCATCAGGTATTTGCTCAAGAAAAATTAGATCCAAATTTAAAGAGAGGATAGAAATTGAGGATTATGTATGGAAGAATCTCTCTCTGCAGACAAGAGATTTTTACTATCAAGAGTTTGAGGTAAAAAAGCAAATTATATTATTTGTGATGAAATAGCAGATTTCATAGATTAATGGCATATCTATTGTATTTTAAATTAATTAAATTATGTTCTTTTTCAAAAAGAATTTTTTTGGGATGCAAAATTTAACGGTGTCATTTATCAAGTTTGGAAAAAGCGTGCTCATCAACGATATAAAGAATTTGTGGCTAAATTACACAAGAGTGGTGAATGACCTTCTTTTATTTCTGAAGAAATATGGGGTCGTTGGTAGGAATACTGAACATCACCTGAAGCAATTGCCATTTCAGAGAGAAATTCTTCAAATAGACGAGGATGTTCAGATGGAGAGAGTTTAGCGGCGCACACTGGAGGAACTTTGAGCCACCATGAGCATGCAGATAAATTGGTAAGTATTTGAATTTTAGGAAATTTATATGTAAATTTCTATGTCACAGTAGGTAATGATAATGTTTGATAATGTTGGACAATGATAATGTTTCATAATGTTCGACAATGATAATGTTGGATAATGATGATGTTTGATAATGATAATGTTTGATGACTGTTGGATAATGATAATGTTTGATAATGATGCGCTTTTTAGATAAGTTTTTCATTTCACAGGAGGTAAATGTCTTAAATTTAAAGGAAATTTTGCTGAATTTTTTATAAACGTTAGTTTATTTGGTTATGCAGGAAAAGTCCTTGGGTAAGAAGCCAACATATCCTGAATTTTTTATTTACAACCATACAAAAAAGCATGATAGTTAGACTTTTGTTAATGCCCATTGCAAACAACTCAATGTATGTTAAATTTATATTTATATATTAATTATTTACTAAAATATAGTTAATTCATTGTAACTGTTGTAATTATAGGAGCAATTACAAGATACTCTCACTCAACAGCGACAAGTCTCTGAAAAAGTGGATGAGAGTCGGATATTTCTTAATGTAGTTGGTGGTAAGAATAATCGAGGAAGAATTTTTGGCTTAGGATCAATTGCAAATACATCCCATTCGCATTCCTCTGCATCAACCACAGATGCTTGTAGTAGGCATTCTGAACCTTCTGAGAGAGTCATTCAGCTTGAGAATACTATCAGTATGTTGCTCGATACTGTAATCCAACTGAAGAATGAGGTGAAAGAGTTGAAAAACAAGGACACCTCTCAACAACCAGATCATCAGCCTTCACTAACTACATAGTTTATATTTGTAATATTTACGTATTGGTACTGATTTTGAGTTGTATTTCTATATATTGGTTTTTATAGATTATACTATATTATTTAGGTATCGATACTGAGTTTATGTTAATTTTTTATGGATTTCTTATTCATACTATGGATTATACTATGTTATAATTAAGTTAATTGCATTATATTTTTTTAATGACTAATCAATTTAGATCCTAAAAATTTTGATGATTTCAATAGCTACATTTAGTAACAACAATTATCGATGAAAATTTATGTATGAATTTTGATTGCTAAAATTAGCTAAGGAAAATATAATATTTCCTTTCCTAAAATTAGCAATGGAAAATGTAATTCCATTACTAAAATTAGCAACATAATATGAAATTTCGTTGCTAAATTTAGCAACGAAAAATTAAATTCCGGAATTTCATTTTCTGTTGCTAAAATTTACCAATTAACCGAAAATGAGTTGGTTGAATTTAGCAACGAAATATGAATTCCGTTGCTAAATTTAGCAATGGAATTAAAATTTCGTTGCTAAAAATAGCAACCGCCGGATTAGCAACAGAATTTTCCATTGCTATTTTTTTTAGCAAAGAAAAATTGCTATTTTTCGTTGCTATTTTTCGTTGCTAAATTGCATTTTTCTTGTAGTAAAGGGTTTATCCCACATAGGCAATAATAATAACTAAAATAATGACAACAAAAATAGTAATAATGATACTAATAATAAAAAAAATGAAAAGAGAATATTCACGAAATTAATAAAAGTAAAAAAGATAAAAAGATAAAGACCCAGCGCATATGTCAAAAAATGCACAAGGGTGAGTTTGACAACATACGGTTGGCTCGTGTACTTTAAAAAGCAAGAAGATGTACTTTAGGCCATGCACCATTTGACGCGCAAGTGTGCCTCAACCGATACACAGCCGTATTAGCCTGATAACGGTGAGTTTTCTTTCCTTTTTAAAATAAAATCCTCACCAACAGTAGGTCTAAAAATGAGAAAAAAGGCAAAGTTAAATACAAAAATGAACTTTTAAACCGGATTTTAGTTTGATAAAAAAATAATTTTAAAAGAAATGGACAAAATGAAAATTAAAGAAGATGACCTAATGATTTCTATCACACAGCCATATACCCCTTTTAAAGGGTTTCACAATCTAAATCTAACAAAGATTAATATATAATAAAACTAACAGATGAAAAGAATGAAAAAATTTATTATAATTATTGAACGTCTTGAGAAAGGCCTTTTATATTTTCTTCAGTATTCTTACTCGATTAACTATCGAATGTCAGATTCGTAGTCCATTGTAGTATTGAAATGGTCAAGAAATAGTTAAAGAATTGAGAGCTAAAAGCCAAAAATTCGCTTTTGGCTTAGAAAACTTTTTAAACTATTTGGAAATTTCTAAGGTTTTCGTTTGGAAGCAGTGTTGACTCTCCTTTTTGAATCTCTAAGCTCAGCCAAATTAACCAACCAGCCCCTGAGAAAGAATTGGAGGAAACTTATAAAGGGTGGAGTGTACGGTCGTACCATGGGTATGCAAGGCTATACACTCTAGTTGTGTCCCCCACTTACCCACTTGCCTCATGGGGAAGTCCACCACCGTTTAAGCGTACGGCCATACCATGGGTATACACAGCTATACATTCCAAAAGGTGGTTAACTTGCCTGAAAAGGTAAGATTCTTTAGAGTGCACGGTTGTACACTCCTTTATACAAGGTCGTGCATTCCAAAAAAAGGCAAAAATCCTATTTTAAAAGCCAAACAATGAATATTCTTCGCATGTACGAGCACATAGGCCATAAATGCATGACTTGCAAGGCCCTTACGCACACTTAACTCAAGTTTTAGTTCCCAACTAAGGGTATATTTCATCGCTTGCCCACCTTAAGCCAATTAGCCACACAGACCAAGCTCATAAATGTTTTAAAAGGCTTTTTCGAAAATAATTTCAATACCACTAAAAGTCCATCATCCTCGATTTGTTGTCTTTAAATGAGCTGTTTTTCTCATTAGGTAACCTTGACAAAAGCCTCCTCAAGACCCAGTACTTACACATATCTACATGATTATGATATGGTTTAAAGAAAGGAAAGGACTTAAAGCCTAGAATATTACCCTTAGGATCTTTGATCTATAACTCAAGAAGAACAATGATTTCAACTCCAATATTTATTTTGCACATTTAAAAATAAAGAAAAGATTTGTGTATTTTTTAATATCAGTGATTATAAAGTATTGGTTTCAAGAGTAAAGAATTATTTTCTCTCACTTAAAAGCCTACTCTTCTCTTTCCCAATGAGGATCCCCGTAAAAAAACCCTAATTTTTGCCTTTTATTTCTTGAAGAAGAGTTGGAAATTAACTCTGACTCTAACTCTTCAGAAAAAATCGAATCCCCAAATTCAATGCTAATCAGATCTCCCAAAATCTAATCCAAATCCAAAACTGAAAAACTGAAAAACATGAGAAATCTGGAATATATCCCACAAATGGGAATCTATCATTGGTAGACGATTGTCCCTTATATGATTCTCTAAAATTTATAAAAATATCTCTGATCTGACTTGGACTAAAGGAGGATAGCCATAGCAGTTGTCCCTCTATGACAAACATCCGTTTGTTACTACCAGAGATCAAAATCAAGGTTTTTGGAGTTTTTTTCAAAATCTTTTGGAAAATCATCTTGGAAAACCATAAAACTCTTGTGGAAATGTAGAGATCAAGGTTGAAGCTTTGAGATTCGTGCTCTCTGTTAGAAATATATTGATCCTTATCATCGGGTAACTTTAATCTAGGTTGTCTTGGGTCACAGTGTCTGTAAGTACCTTTTTCTCCAATAAGTATCTACAAGTTTTATTTGTATCACCATACACATAATCATCTTATGATTATTAACCAAACTCATACTAGTTTTAATTTATTATTTTTCCTTTAATAATAAGTGATTAGGGATATTAAGAAATAACATTAAATAACTATTGATAAGCATTATTATAATAAAACATACAACCACCATAATAATAATGAGAAAAGCTCTTTATAAATGAAAATATAGCATAAGATAAAGTTCTAAATATTTAGGTTATGGCACAACCACTAACAGCTTCAAGAAGAGGTTTTTGGTTCTTAGTATGCAATAAAGCCAATGGATGAGAAAAAGAGAGAAGAGAGGGAAAGGGAAATCTCTTTCTTTTTGAAAATGAGGTATTTATAAGCCACTGGAGAGGAGGAAAGATAGTCCTTACCCTTTAAAACTTAGGTGAGACTAAGTCACAAAAAAATGGCTATTTGTACCTAAGAGCATCATCTAATCAAATAAGATGGCTTTGTCTGATCAAATAAAGCTATTTTGTCTGATCAGGTGAAGCGTGCTAAGTTTGATCAAACAAAACTAAGAGTTTTTTCTGATCAGTTGAAGCCTTCATCTAATTAAACCAAACTTTTTGGTCTAATGAGACAAGATTCTTCATTGAGACGGGCTAATCCATAGGTGAATAAAAAGGCCTTTTTTATCTTTAGCTTTAACTTAGAATATCCTAATTGTAACCCTCTTTTGTTACTAAATGTCCAATAACAATTCATCACAGGATTTCTTCTAACAAGAAAAATGCAAACCTTAGTGTAACAGTTTGCTCCTATTTTGATGGTTGTTGTAAACAGGTGTGCAAAGTAACCAATCAAAGTTTGATGAAAAAAAGGGGTGTATTTGGATCATTACCATGTACATGATTTATTGGAGTTGATGATGGCGTCGAGCCCTACCGATTTTAGTTTCCTAGTTTAGGTACATTTTCCCTTTGCTAGATGCTTGTTCTTTAGGTTTTCCTTTTTGGGTTTAAGAGATTCTCCATTAAGCTTCCAAGATATTACAAGCTTGTTCTAATGGTGTTGCAAAATTTTACCTTATATTATGGTCTTTTTATAAAATACATCAGCTTGCCCCAATTGGCAAGTGTACGATCAATGCACCATTTTTTTTAAAAAAAATTATCATTGTGTCCCTTGTATTTGAGGGTTCTCATGAACTGGCAAAATATGTCTATAGGTTGCCTTCTGTCTTGGAAGTCGAGCATGTGACAATAATTACATCGCTTTTAAAAAAACCTTATCAACTTTCCCCTAGTATTGTAGCATGCAAGGTATGTGAAAATCTTTATAATCATTGAAGGTGTTTCCTGGTGGTTTTTTCTAATCAAATGAAGTGATTTGTTTGATTAGATGAGACTTGTTTTGTCTGATTATGAGACTTGTTTCGTCTAATTAGATGAAGCATAAGGGAAGGTGGGCAGAGTAATGGTTTCGTTTCTCGTGTGCATTTGGAAAGACGTGATCTAGCATGTCTCTCCGAATTTTAAGAGCAACTGCTCCCCTATCTCCTCCTTCCTTCCTTATTTGGAATTATATTCCATTTAGAACTCTTTCTTCTTCATTTTTTCACACTTTTTCTTCCCTTTTCCTTTTCTTCTTTCATTTTCTTTATTCCTAAACACCCTCTTATCACCTTTTTTTACCAAAAAAGAGACATAGCTAACACGGGATTAATGCTAAGGTTGAGGTAATGGCTTATCGGCAAAAGGCAAAAATGACAATGCTTGAATGGGCCAATATCAAATTCATTCCCCGGTCAGTGAGATTTGAAAAGCCAAAAGGCTTTGATAGGATACCATTTGGATCTCTAATGCTGGTGTTGCAATTGGCACAACATGTTTGTTATAATGAGACAAGCTAGGTTGGCACCTCACCCCTTTGCTTGTAATATATTTTTCATATTTCCCATGTGATTTGCTATGTTGTTATTTTACTTGCTGCATTTTGGTATGATTATGTTTGATCAGATAAAGCTAGGTGATGGCTTTGTCTAATCAAATGAAATTCATCCCTATTGGAAATTTCGTCCATTTACGTGTGATGTATTGATGTTGCGTAGGTTTTGAGGACTCTATGATGAATTTTGGTAGATGTAAAAACTTGAATTCACACCTGTATGGTTAGATCTATGAATTAGAATTTTTTTTTATCTGTATAAACTTTATCTGATAAGACAAAATGGCAATGAACTTCATTTGATCAGACGAAGTTCATAGTTTGGGCTTAATATGACAAGTCTCGTCTAATCAAATAAAGAGCTTTGTCTGATTAAATAAAGCATTTCATTTGATCAGACGAAACACCTTCATCTAATTAGATAAAATGCTGGGCTAGAACAGAACTAGCAACTATATGTAATCTAAACAATGAGCAATGTTGATAAATAAATGAAATGTGTAACATGAACTTCTTGTTTATGTTGTTTTTTTAGGTAGTTTGATTGTACTAAGATGATTTAAGGTGTTGGCCTGTCTTACTCATGGTACTGAGGTTTGGCTGTTGAGACTCTAGCCCATGTGGTGTGCATGAGCTTCATCCCTCTTTGTGACTACTTGCTACCTAACACAGCTTATAAAAATCTATATGCGCCGAGGGCTTGATTGGACAGGTGGCGGGACAATACTCATACCTTTCATTTCTCCTAGAGGGAGATAACTGTGACCCCATTCGACTTTTCCTTTTGACTAGTATCCCATGTTTTGGGGAGAGGATTCCATTCAATCGAGCCTTGTAGGCATTAAATGCTAGCCAAAAGGTAGTCTATAAAGCTTAGATTTGAGTCGACTGCCTAAAGTGGCGGTCAGCTGAAACTTAGCAGAGATTCATCCCACTGGATGTGACATCCTTCTACCATTATTGGAGCATGAGAGTTGTGCTAGGGCTTTTTTGCTTCACCTGCTAGGTACTACCTTTTTTTCCAACACCAATAACACTATTCCCATATCCATCCTTCCAGCTTTAGAGAAATTAGATCAGGTGGGCCCTATAGACTGGGGGAGTCGAGGTTTGGGCACCTTACATCATGGGATTATTAGTGCCTTGCATGGGAGGCAATACGTGCAGGGCTATGTCGATGTCATTTTAGTAGGTATTTTGTCCTTGTCATTTTATGCCATTTGTATGCTCTGTTGCTTGTGTGATTGATTAAGTTTTTTTTTGTCCTCACAAACTTAGGCTTATGCACTCAATATTCTCCCTTATGATTGCCACATCCCTCACTAGCACGTGGTGCAAGGACTTTAATATTGGAAGATTTTTTTTTTGATAAGCTGAATAAATTTTATTAAAGAGACAACAACTAGAAGCCAAATAAGTTTTCAGGAAACAGAGTAATCTAATAAATACCACAGGCAAACAAAACAGAAACACAATCTAAAACCTTAAGTACATCAGCTACCTAAATAAAATTCCCCTTGCAATCCTAAGGCCACAGAACAACTAAACGATAATCTCGGGAAGGACCAAACACACGAATCAGAATCCTTGACAGCGCCCAAATCTGGGCAAAGATGCAGCAAAACTAGAACTGAGCATACGAAGAAGTCCACAGTAGGAACACATCAAGCATTCGACGCGAAGACTAGCAGACCACCAGAGTAACAGAAGAATAGGAGAAAGAAAGATGTCACTGCAACCACTCTGCCCTGCAATCCAAGGTGACCCAAATAGCAGGATAAACACACCAGTCCAACTGCTAGGTCCTCCTTGTCTGTAAGCTGATTCCACTCTCTACTTCAAAACTAGCAGCAGAAAACCATATGCTCAAAGTTAAAGCCTAGACTCAAGGAGATCAGCAGCTGTCCTCATTAGAATAAAACAAATCAAATTGAGCAGCCCTTCCATGGCCAAGTTCAAACCCGATTCAGTAGCCACCCAACCAACCTACTTAATGCAGAAAATATAATCCAAAGCAAATGAATATTGAGCCCAACCCAGTAAAAAAAACTGCAAGTACATCTCTATCTTTAGATTAACCAAGCTACCAAGTCCTCTTTACGATTAGCTCATTGCTTTGCTAAGTTGTCAGCAAAAAGTTGCCCTCTCTCCGTTTACGGATGAAGTGAATCTTACAAGATCTTGCAACAAGATTGTTAATTTCATTGAAAACACTAGCAAGCTTCCACGGTCTGACAACCTCATTATTATTCAGCCATGCAACCACCATCAGAGAGTCCAACTCAAAGAGAATTTGCTTGTCCTCTTTAACCAGAAAATCAATAGAAATCTATAATGCTTTGAGCACCACCAAAGTTTCTGCTTCATATGACTTGGCCGGGCCGATGTTACAAGAGAAAAGACATAATATTGAACTGGAAGGGTCTCTGAGCACCCCCCAATACACATAGTGTAACACCCTTATCAGAACAGTCCTTAACGAAACGAGACTTAGCTGACGACGGTAAGTTTTTTTTTTTTTGCGCAATTCAACTACTTGAGAATACTTTTACAAAAATTCCAGAATCAAATAACAGTCTTATAAACAACATTAATCATCAAATCAAAACTTATACTAATCCATACATCCAAGACAAATAAACATATAACCAAAATACCATTCAAACTTTTACCTTAATAGTCTAAGTATATAAATGCCAAAAGCTTATACTAACTAATACAAAAATCTTCTCTTCCGATCTGGTCCTTCAATGTACTGTGCTTCCGCAATGCTTCAGAACCTGCACGCAGTAAACACTACGTGCTGAGCATTAAATATGCCCAGTGGTGACTACTAATCCAAGAATTTCCCAAACATAAGCATAATTACATACTTTATGCTACTAGTATTCTTATTTCATTAAGTATTTCCTTTTATTTCAGTTATGACTAATCTCGTTATTAAGTTCGTATTCTGATAACCATTGGTCTTTGTTTTTGAACTATTAACTTTACTTTGCAGTATATTCTTTAGGTGAATCAATATCGGATTTACTCTTTTACTTTTACTTTTATCACTACCTTCGTTTTATCCTTTAGTCACAGCGATTTAACTATCATTCCAGTTAAGAATATGTATTGGTACTCGTGTCTTTACTAGTATCAAAATAAATTATTTAAATTCTTGTTTTAATGTTCAATTATTCAGTTTGAACTCTAATTGTACTTCTTGTTATTTATTCTTTTATTTTTGTTTTGACTCTTTACCAATAAATACATTACTAATTAATAGCTTTTGAGCTTTATTGCAAAGTGATATAAATATTTCGGGACACTTTGCAGTATTTTCTTTCCTTCACTCATATATATATTACTTTCGTTCAAATATTAATTACGACATAAGTCTTTTATTTTTTGTTCCTCATCGGTCAATCATATGTCTTTCTATTATTTTACTTTTTAAATAACCTTTCTTCCAGAAAGACAGTTCATAAGCATTAAGTTCACTTCATGTCAAAATCATTACTTTTAACTTTAAACAGGAAATTAATATTGTTTTTCAAATTTGTCACTTTTCACAATAGTAATTGGTACGAGAAAAACCAATTAATCAAATTCATCCTTTTCACGAAAAACACAATACATTCTGAATTCTTATAAAACCTTTCTTTTCTTTTTCCTTACTAATTACACTTTACAAAAATCTTTACAGATTTATCTCAATTTTTTTTCATTTTCTTTCAAACGAATCGTTTTTCGTTATAACTTTCCGTATCCACTTCAATGAAACAGTACTTATCTATTCATTTCAATGTGCCCCTAATGCAATATAACAGGTTTTCCACAACGGATACACGGGACTGGACCCAAAGGTCCCACGTAGCAGATAGAGAAATGATCTCGAAAGATCAAGTCTTACATGACAGATATAGATACAGATACACTTTCACAGAAGCTATGGAGATCAAAGATCCCAACCATAGCTAAGCAAGTCGCCATGACTTGCACCGCGGTACAGAGGTGTCCCTATGGCTAGCCAATTATATCCAAAATAAGAATCATACTACCTGTCTATCGCTAAGGGCAAATATAATCAATCTCATTGCCAACATTTTTTAACATTTAAAACTTTTAATTTCTTTATTTTGTTTATTACTATACGTTATTCTGATCAAATGCACTCTTTCGTGCCTTTGACTATTCAATAACTTTTTATTCACTTTTTCTTTTCTGATCACTTTTGTGAATTATCCTTCGATAATTCACTCAGATACTTAAATCTTTTAATCTTTTATACAGATTATAAATTATGAATTATAACATTATAATTCACACTTTTCCTTTTTATTATTTTTTTTATTTTTATTTTTATAATTATTTGCGAATTATTCTCTAATCATTCAATAGTTGACTTCTTTTTCTTTTATTGTTCAGACTTTTTAATCATTCGGTATGCCAACTGTATTTCGTCGGCGAAACATTTTTATAATAATTAATTCTTTTAATACTTTTTGTCGACTAATTTATTTTGATAAATTAGTCACGTCTTTATTTTTCTACTTTTAGGCATTTAGGAACTTTAAGTATATCAACTATTATCTTATGCCTCGAACAAGCATAATTTGACTTTTTCTATCGATTTATTCATTTCAAATGCATAATTACGATTTTGCCATTATAATTATTTATTTTCATTTTTATTATATAATTTTCTCTATTATTCATCTTTTATTCTTTAATTTTACCATTTTCGGGTAAAATTATATTTTAGTCCTTAAACCACAGAAATTCTATCTTTCGAAACCGTTATGCCTCAGAAATTACTATTTTACCCTTAGTAAGAATTTCTTACTTATTTTTACGCGTTAATCACTTACTTTGATAAAATTACCATTTTGCCCCTAAAACTTTTATTTTCCTTTATTTAAATCCTTTTTCTATTCAAAACTCATTTTATCTTTCTTTTATTTACGTATTAATTTATTTTCATTATTTCTATTTATTTATGAGTTATTTTTCAATAATTCATTATTCTTATTATTTTCACGACCTAACAATTATTTCGAAAAATCGGTCGGTTGACTTTTTATTTCTAGTCATTGACATTAATTAAATTTCACATTAATTCCTCATTTTTGTCATTTTTATACAATTATACATTAAAACTTCAATTGTTTTCATTATACATATTCATATAAAAATTCCAATAAAATCTCAATAAATTCAATAAATTCCAACAAAATTTATTTATGCATTATTTATTGGTTATTGTCATTTTTCATCAAATTAATCATTTAATTCACAATAAATCACAATTTTCATTCAATACATACACTATATAAAATCTTAAAAATTCCCAAATAAATTTCAAATATTCTCTAAAAATTAATAGACATCAATTATCAAGTCTATTATTATTTTAAGCTAACATACATTAATTTCATGCATTTTTCTCATCAATTTCTTCACCCTAGTAATTCGGCCATCAACCATTTTCTACCTTAAAAATTTTCTTTCTTCCATTAATGCCTTCATCTCATTTCCTCTCATGGTGAATTTCATTTATCCTAACATAATTGCATTAATTAACAATTTTTCATATTTTTACCTTAATTACATAATTAAGGAAAATTCATATTAATAGGGAAAACAAAGGATTTGGTAGTCACTTACCTTTTTCCATGCCTTAGCTTCCTTAAACTTCACTTTCCTTGCCTTTAGCTTGCTTACTTTGCTCTCCTCCATGAAAACCTCAAATGGACCCCTAAACTTTCTCTCTTGAATTTCTTTGATTTTCTTCCTTCTTTTGAAGAGAGGAGGGCATTAAACTTAACTAGGAAGGCAAAAATTACTATTTGATGGCTTGATTTAGTGGGAAATGGAGAGAGAAAAGAAGAAAAACTCAAGCAAAAATGGAGAGAGGTGGTCGGCCAAAGAGAGGAGAAGAAGAAGACATGGAGCTGCTGGTCCAATCCAAAAAATTTCATCTATTTATATCACTTAATTTGGGTAAAAATGGGCTTGGGTTGATTTGGGCTTAATTAATTAATTAAAGCCCAATAATAACCTAATTCAAAGCTCAAAATGATTTCTCCCATTTTCTCACTCCAAATTTGATTCCATAATTTTTATCACATCAAAAATAGGTAGTACACAAAATTTCGGCTCAATCGGAGTCCGTTATCGGTCCGATTCAAACGTATCGGTCCGATTCGATAACTGTCGACATCGCCGAAAAATTTATTTTTTTATACCAAAATATTCTATATCAAATTTCATTGAGAACTAAAAAATCTGGCAATTTTTAGAGTCCATTTTCTATTTTTAAAGATTTATGCAAAATCAAGTCCTCTTCCCTATCGGGAAAATTGATTTGCTACATTTTTCGTATTTTTGACTTTTGGAGATCTATTTGACATAAAATGCACTTCAAATTTCAACCATAGACTCACCATGACGATTCCTTTCAAATAGTCCAATAAAATATTTTTGACTTCCGGGTATTCTTTCGGGTCCGAAAAATACTATTCACTACTGGAAAGTACTATTCACGACTGATCCGGTGTTGAGGCCATTACAATTCTCCCCTACTAAAAGAAATTTCGTCCTTGAAATTTACTTATATTATAGAGTAGAGGATACCATATAATAATACCAAACTTCTCTTACATTCGATAGTTCCAACCGATCTTTACTAAGGGAACCCATTTACAATTAAAACTAACCAGCCTTTATCAGTTTCTCTTTTTTCTAAGCAGATCATCCTGAATGTAGATCCATTTCATATCTTAAATCAGATCAAGACTTACTGACCTTGTTTATACTCCATTGAGTCTAACAAGAAGGAGTTAACGTTCTCTTTCTAATATTATCTTAACAAAAGTCAAATCTTACTATAGATAATCATTTTGCACAGTCCCATATACTTTACCATATTCCTTCTTTCAATATCTGAATTAGCCCCTCGGACTCGTCATTAGCCCAGGGTGAATCACTAGGCCAATACTGAGATTAGCACTAGTCTTCCTCTTTAACACTTAACAAATTCAATGACAGATTCTTTCATTACATTATTCCACTTCTAAACAAATATCGTTACAAGTAAGAGCAATTCTCCAATGAGTCTAATGCTCTGTGTCCATATATCGACACATTTAACATTTACTTACATCTGTCACATTCTACTTCCAATTTGGCTTCCAGAATTAAGCTTTTAATCCTGACACACCGGATGTTGTCAGGCATTTCTATCTCAGTGAACTTCAGTAAGAATCCTTTAATTTATTCACAATGACTGTTACCTAAACATTATCTTTTTAGAATTATTGTCCTTACCTGCTGTATAAAATCAGTTTCACTTATTTGGCAGTTAGACACGCTCCATCTGGAGTCAAACTTAAACCGGTTCTCACCGCTCGAAAACCAAAACATTATCATTAACCATTTACACTTATCATTTCCATCGATTCATCAATAGGGTTACTATGCTAACAAATTTATCGACATGACCAATGTCTCACAATGACCACATCAAAATTGGAAAACAATCTTAAGCACACTATTTCTTATCTCATTCTTAGGTTGTCCCTATGCTCATCATATAATCCTGTCAGTTTCATCCTATCAAGTGGGGCCTAAACATATGGTATAATGCATATCAGATGCTGTCAAACAATATGGAATGCCATGCAATGGATGTATGAATTCATGTATGCAGATAGAATACTGTCAAGTATCCTCATATAATGCAGATATCATAGCCCATCCCAGAACTATGAAAAGTACAATCAAATCCCCACTTCTATAAGGAAGTTACTGACAGACACATAGAGCATCTTAAACAACCTGAACTTATAACAATTTGCTCACTAGCATTCTTAAACCAAGTCAATCCGATCAAGATATCTCATTATCCTGTGCAATTTATCTGTTCTCAAAATACAATTCCTTTTTATTTCTATCACACTCTTCATTTTGTACTTCTTTTAATTGTTTCTCATCCATATAGATACTTAATCTCTCACATTTTTACTTAATGTCAGTCAACTTTTCTTTTCCCTGCTTTGACTCTCATGAAATCTCAAGCAGCAATATTTCCATTCTCATTCACTACCATTTCTATCGTGCAAAATCAATCCTTTCATACTTGACAACCTCAGTCAAATATCAACTTTTTCACTTTAACACAGATAGGGGAGCAAGTACCATTCAGTTTAGTCAATACTTATCCACTTACATTTGGTATGTATATACAGACAAACCTATCACTTATCCTTATCCCACTCCAATCTTAGAACCGCTTAAACCTTTGCTCTGATACCACTAAATGTAACACCCTTATCAGAACAGTCCTTAACGAAACGAGGCTTAGCTGACGACGGTAAGTTTTTTTTTTCTGCGCAATTCAACTACTTGAGAATACTTTTACAAAAATTCCAGAATCAACTAACAGTCTTATAAACAACATTAATCATCAAATCAAAACTTATACTAATCCATACATCCAAGACAAATAAACATATAACCAAAATACCATTCAAACTTTTACCTTAATAGTCTAAGTATATACATGCCAAAAGCTTATACTAACTAATACAAAAATCTTCTCTTCCGATCTGGTCCTTCAATGTACTGTGCTCCCGCAATGCTTCAGAACCTGCACGCAGTAAATACTACGTGCTGAGCATTAAATATGCCCAGTGGTGACTACTAATCCAAGAATTTTCCAAACATAAGCATAATTACATACTTTATGCTACTAGTATTCTTATTTCATTAAGTATTTCCTTTTATTTCAGTTATGACTAATCTCGTTATTAAGTTCGTATTCTGATAACCATTGGTCTTTGTTTTTGAACTATTAACTTTACTTTGCAGTATATTCTTTAGGTGAATCAATATCGGATTTACTCTTTTACTTTTACTTTTATCACTACCTTCGTTTTATCCTTTAGTCACAGCGATTTAACTATCATTCCAGTTAACAATATGTATTGGTACTCGTGTCTTTACTAGTACCAAAATAAATTATTTAAATTCTTGTTTTAATATTCAATTATTCAGCTTGAACTCTAATTGTACTTCTTGCTATTTATTCTTTTATTTTTGTTTCGACTCTTTACCAATAAATACATTACTAATTAATAGCTTTTGAGCTTTATTGCAAAGTGATATAAATATTTCGGGACACTTTGCAGTATTTTCTTTCCTTCACTCATATATATATTACTTTCGTTCAAATATTAATTACGACATAAGTCTTTTATTTTTTTTTCCTCATCGGTCAATCATATGTCTTTCTATTGTTTTACTTTTTAAATAACCTTTCTTCCAGAAAGACAGTTCATAAGCATTAAGTTCACTTCATGTCAAAATCATTACTTTTAACTTTAAACAGGAAATTAATATTGTTTTTCAAATTTGTCACTTTTCACAATAGTAATTGGTACGAGAAAAACCAATTAATCAAATTCATCCTTTTCACGAAAAACACAATACATTCTGAATTCTTATAAAACCTTTCTTTTCTTTTTCCTTACTAATTACACTTTACAAAAATCTTTACAGATTTATCTCAATTTTTTTTTCATTTTCTTTCAAACGAATCGTTTTTCGTTATAACTTTCCGTATCCACTTCAATGAAACAGTACTTATCTATTCATTTCAATGTGCCTCTAATGCAATATAACAGATTTCCCACAACGGATACACGGGACTGGACCCAAAGGTCCCACGTAGCAGATAGAGAAATGATCTCGAAAGATTAAGTCTCACATAACAGATACAGATACACTTTCACAGAAGCTATGGAGATCAAAGATCCCAACCATAGCTAAGCAAGTCGCCATGACTTGCACCGTGGTACAGAGGTGTCCCTATGGCTAGCCAATTATATCCAAAATAAGAATCATACTACCTGTCTATCGCTAAGGGCAAATATAATCAATCTCATTGCCAACATTTTTGAACATTTAAAACTTTTAATTTCTTTCTTTTGTTTATTACTATACGTTATTCTGATCAAATGCACTGTTTCGTGCCTTTGACTATTCAATAACTTTTTATTCACTTTTTCTTTTCTGATCACTTTTGTGAATTATCCTTCGATAATTCACTCAGATACTTAAATCTTTTAATCTTTTATACAGATTATAAATTATGAATTATAACATTATAATTCACACTTTTCCTTTTTATTATTTTTTTATTTTTATTTTTATAATTCTTTGCGAATTATTCTCTAATCATTCAATAGTTGACTTCTTTTTCTTTTATTGTTCAGACTTTTTAATCATTCGGTATGCCAACTGTATTTCGTCGGTGAAACATTTTTATAATCATTAATTCTTTTAATACTTTTTGTCGACTAATTTATTCTGATAAATTAGTCACGTCTTTATTTTTCTACTTTTAGGCATTTAGGAACTTTAAGTATATCAACTATTATCTTATGCCTCGAACAAGCATAATTTGACTTTTTCTATCGATTTATTCATTTCAAATGCATAATTACGATTTTGCCATTATAATTATTTATTTTCATTTTTATTATATAATTTTCTCTATTATTCATCTTTTATTCTTTAATTTTACCATTTTCGGGTAAAATTACATTTTAGTCCTTAAACCACAGAAATTCTATCTTTCGAAACCGTTATGCCTCCGAAATTACTATTTTACCCTTAGTAAGAATTTCTTACTTATTTTTACGCGTTAATCACTTACTTTGGCAAAATTACCATTTTGCCCCTAAAACTTTTATTTTCCTTTATTTAAATCCTTTTTCTATTCAAAACTCATTTTATCTTTCTTTTATTTATGTATTAATTTATTTTCATCATTTCTATTTATTTATGAGTTATTTTTCAATAATTCATTATTCTTATTATTTTCACGACCTAACAATTATTTCGAAAAATCGGTCGGTTGACTTTTTATTTCTAGTCATTGACATTAATTAAATTTCACATTAATTCCTCATTTTTGTCATTTTTATACAATTATACATTAAAACTTCAATTGTTTTCATTATACATATTCATATAAAAATTCCAATAAAATCTCAATAAATTCAATAAATTCCAACAAAATTTATTTATGCATTATTTATTGGTTATTGTCATTTTTCATCAAATTAATCATTTAATTCACAATAAATCACAATTTTCATTCAATACATACACTATATAAAATCTTAAAAATTCCCAAATAAATTTCAAATATTCTCTAAAAATTAATAGACATCAATTATCAAGTCTATTATTATTTTAAGCTAACATACATTAATTTCATGCATTTTTCTCATCAATTTCTTCACCCTAGTAATTCGGCCATCAACCATTTTCTACCTTAAAAATTTTCTTTCTTCCATTAATGCCTTCATCTCATTTCCTCTCATGGTGAATTTCATTTATCCTAACATAATTGCATTAATTAACAATTTTTCATATTTTTACCTTAATTACATAATTAAGGAAAATTCATATTAATAGTGAAATCAAAGGATTTGGTAGTCACTTACCTTTTTCCATGCCTTAGCTTCCTTAAGCTTTACTTTTCCTTGCCTTTAGCTTGCTTACTTTGCTCTCCTCCATAAAAACCTCAAATGTACCCCTAAACTTTCTCTCTTGAATTTCTTTGATTTTCTTCCTTCTTTTGAAGAGAGGAGGGCATTAAACTTAACTAGGAAGGCAAAAATTACTATTTGATGGCTTGATTTAGTGGAAAATGGAGAGAGAAAAGAAGAAAAACTCAAGCAAAAATGGAGAGAGGTGGTCGGCCAAAGAGAGGAGAAGAAGAAGACATGGAGCTGCTGGTCCAATCCAGAAAATTCCATCTATTTATATCACTTAATTTGGGTAAAAATGGGCTTGGGTTGATTTGGGCTTAATTAATTAATTAAAGCCCAATAATAACCTAATTCAAAGCCCAAAATGATTTCTCCCATTTTCTCACTCCAAATTTGATTCCATAATTTTTATCACATCAAAAATAGGTAGTACACAAAATTTCGGCTCAATCGGAGTCCGTTATCGGTCCAATTCAAACGTATCGGTCCGATTCGATAACTGTCGACATCGCCGAAAATTTTATTTTTTTATACCAAAATATTCTATATCAAATTTCATTGAGAACTGAAAAATCTGGCAATTTTTAGAGTCCATTTTCTATTTTTAAAGATTTATGCAAAATCAAGTCCCCTTCCCTACCGGGAAAATTAATTTGCTACCTTTTTCATATTTTTGACTTTTGGAGATCTATTTGACATCAAATGCACTTCAAATTTCAACCATAGACTCACCATGACTATTCCTTTCAAATAGTCCAATAAAATATTTTCGACTTTCGGGTATTCTTTCGGATCCAGAAAATACTATTCACTACCGGAAAGTACTATTCACGACTGACCCGGTGTTGAGGCCATTACACATAGGCCCTGGATTTCCAAAACTAGATCCATCTGTATTCAATTTTAAAGCTCCATAAGCTGGGGGAGACCAGACCATGTTGGGACACTTCCAACCTTTTGAACGCATCAATTTGATACTGTCAGCTACCAAGGTAAGTTCTTGTCTCTGGAATTGTAGCATTTTACAGAGAAATCAGTTGTCGCCTTTCTCTTTGGCCCAGCTTTCCCTTTCCCGCTTCACATATTTGATGAAGGAGGCCAGAAGCTCATCTCTATCATCTGGCATATCCAATCCAAGCATGTTCGCCACCTCCATAATTTTTTGTGCCTCATCCTTGGGCAATAAAGTGCCATCAGACCCCTCTTTACTGACTCTGTCATTGACGTTCTGGAAGCAGCCATCTGTGAGAGAGTTTTCCTCAATTGCTCGCGATTTACTGGCATCTGGGATAGCTGTTACAATAACAGTGATTTTCCTTTCCTTCTTCTTGCCTATTCTACTCCTGTTCTTCTTCGATTTGACTTTATCAAGAGGATAGAGTGAGGATTTTTCTCACTTTCTTTTTCCTTTTGTCTGTGCGTGCTGAAGAACTGTCATTACTGAAGAGAGCAGCTTCCTCAACATTTTAGGCCAAGCTCTGAATGTCTTTTGTCTTGTTGGGCCTGTCTAAGAAGGGGACTAAGTCGAGCCCATTAAGCTGGAAATTATCCTTGTCCCAACACTCCTCTAAGATAGGTGACATGGGCCCATCTCCATAATCACTAAAAGGATTTTGCACCGATATTGGAGATCCCTCATGCTGCCTTTGCTGCTCAGCCACCTCTGCCAACTGCCCTTACTGCATCTGCTGCTCAGTCACCTCCGCCACTTGCCCGTTTGAACATACGCACCTGCCTTGATAGAAGTGCGCCGCACTTGAGGAGGGCTCTAGGGGAGAGAATGCCTCAATTGGAGAGACCAACCCTTCTGCCACCTTGGGCAATTGCGGACTATACTCCAGCACCGATTTTGCAGTGAACAAGTCAGGGCAAAAGTAAGACAGTTCCTCTATAACTCTAAACGGATAAGAAATCCCATCGATCCGGGTTGTTAGAGTGTCGTTAATTAGAGGTTGTACGGAGGTCACTATTAGAATTTTGACCACATCCAAACATATCTTCTTGCTTGTTTTGTTGTCCAGACTAATAAATTTGCCATATAGAGAAGCTACAGTGGAGAAGAAGTTGGGATTCCATGCAAACAAAGGGAATCCTTCACACCTTATCCATGTATAGCATTTTTTACATATGTCTTTGGGCTCCCCAAGCTTTAACTTCTTCAAACCATTCCTGTAACCAATCACAACCAGACTCCAGCATTATATCTTTCTGCTCACATGAAGGAAAAGTCATTAGCACGAGATTGCCCCCTATTGGTCTGCATTCACAAGAAAAGAATCCTTGCTCTATCATGGCTTCCTGTATGCTGGTCACATCTCGAGCTTCATAAAGCTAGCCAACTAGACTCCTGTTAAGCCACTCTCTGTCTTCCTCAGCTGCTTCATACTAGAAATTTATAGAGCCGGTGTTGTGATTCACAAAGGTGTCATTCCTCACACCATTCTCGTTATATATTCCCAACCTCACTACCTTGGCGTAAGTTCTTGAGTCCCTTATGTTATTAAAATATGAAGTCTTGATCCCCCTCTTAGATTCAACATGCCTTTCGTCTTCCTTGCTCTTGAATCAAGCTAGATTCACGCTTAACTGTTTGTTACCTAACCAAGCTCCATTCAACCTATTTACTATGAAGTCCATACTTTTAGACGTTTTTAGACTTACAAAGCCAAATTTTGTTCCTTTAGAGCTTAACTGCTTAGGAATGAAAACTTGGTGGACCTCCCCATACCAAGAAAACATTTTCCTAACTCCAAAAGCTGGCCAACCCTGTGGTAAATTGTCCACAAAAACATAAATGTTTTGAAAACATGATTTTTAGCTCCAAGTCTACATTTTAAACCTCTTTGGTGGTTCATTGCAGGGTCTCATATTGAAGAATGAGGTTGGTTACTCACCGGTAAAGATGGAAAATCAAGGGTATTGAGGATTGGTTGGGGAGAGTGGGTGGGGAGGGGAGTATCTATTTTGCAAAGGCAACATATTGGAAGATATACTCTTGAAAGAAGGAGTTTCCTGATTTTCAAGTCGAGCTGAATGTGGTCCTATGGGAGAAGGTAAGAACTTGTACACATAATTGGTTCATGTATGTATTTATGATATATTGAACTCACATTATAACATACCTTGGAATTTGTAGGTGGAGTTGGCTTGGTGGAATGTGTAGGGAGGCGACCCCTCTGTATGCACATAATACTCCACAAGCTAGCCCTTCATAGGTGCATAATTTATTTCTTTATGTTATTGTTTGTTTTTTTTCTTTTCTATTCCTCCCTTTTAAATTATAGGCACCCGTTTCTTGTATCCTTTTAGATTGGCAAGGAAGAGACCTCACACTTCTATTGGTAGGCAATCTCCTAGTATCCCAACTGGATAACCTTTTGAGGATGTAATTGGGGCACTAGCCAGTTAGCTAGGTAGTATGGTATTGGGTATGGTGCTGATTACATGCCTCACTCCTATCAGTTACAACTAGATTTAGAAATGCCATTATATTTTTGATCCCCCTACTGTTACTCCAGTAAGGCTTTTGTTCTTTTATTTATTTCTGGTATAATGTAGTTAGTAGAAAAATATTATGATATTATGATGGATAATGTAGGTGAAATGCTCAGATGTGAAGCATCTATACCATACTGAAGAGACGTTATAGAGGAGCTACCTCAATTCTGCCTTATGATGTATACTGAAATGTATGTATGTATGTATGTATGTATGTATGTATTCATGTATATAGGCAATGAATGTTTGTGTTATAATGCAGTTTGAGGTAGCCTATCTGCTGGACAAGTCAACAGCCTTCATAGGATGGTGCAGCAACTGAAGCTTGCACAAGTGATTTTGCTTAGCTAGTAGGATCGGTCGAGTGATGAAGTTGATGATGAAGTTACTGTGAGTGGGAAGGATTGATACGTTGGCTTCCCTATTCTTGTGTTTTACCATTTTAGTGTTATTCTAAATAATTGCTCCTAATAGGGTTTATTTGTGGTCATTTGTACCCGAGATTGGTAAATTTGGTACATTTACTTTTGTTTTTTCCTTTTGGATTACCCGTGGCGAGTGGCTGATTTGAATACATAAAGCCCTTGTTGGCAATGTAGGACATTTGTTTGATTAGACTTGTTTACCTGGATGCAGGAAAAAAAATCATCTCTCTCATTCATGTTATACTTGCTACATTTTGTTTAAGTTGATTGTGGGATCAATGTCCATCTGCCTACATAAATAGAACTGAACAATCCTAAAATTGACTCAAATCCAAATCAAAACCTACTCACATCATTCTACTCATTAACTAGCCAATTTTGTTTGATCAAATTAGGGGCTTTATCTAATCAAACAAATAAGTTTATTCTTATCAAATGAAGGGGCTTCATCTGATCAAATGAATGATTTGCCTAATCAGATGAAGATTCATATTGGCTAGCTGGTAAAGGGTCACATCAGAGCATTAGGAGGGGCACTTAAAACCAATCGTCTCCTTATGGAAAGCAAGTTTTCCCTCTTTATTAAAACTTTAAAAGCAATTTGTCGTTGCTTTGAACTTTTCTAAACATGTTTGTGCACCTTCGATCTTCTTCTTGATACCTATTTAGCTAAGATGAGATGTGGGAGGACCCAATATTAGGCAAATTCATTGGCTTATTTTTCACCCATCAAGAGCTATGCCTATTGCCTGAAGAATTGGCATTTTTGTTGGGTTATCCTCTAGTGCTGATGATTTGCCTTCACTGCCTTGGATGCCACATAATCACCATTTGGATGTGATCCAAGCTCTTTAGGTCGCTCTAAGCATAATGTCGCTTATAGTACCCTACTCAAAGATTATCCGGCTAAGTCTTGTTATGGAAGTGGTTGCTACCCGTAAGCCTATTCAATTGGTCAATTCGATTTGGTTTTGGACCGAACTAAATAGACTTAAAATTGAATTTTCTAATAAGAATAGAAGCATAAACTAAAATTCCTATAATTGAAATCGAATAAACTGAATTTTCAAACTAAAAAATGAAAATTTGTTGTTCTCATATAGATATATAGGTGTGAAAAAATGACTAAATAAAAAGAAATAAGGTAAATAAGAAATATCTAAGAGTTTTCTGTTAGGCATAATACAACACCATGTTTCTAGAATCAACAACTCAATACACAGATAATGAAGTTAGCAGTAAGTCATATACAAAAGAGACTTATCTCACAATTTTCAAACTAAAAAATGAAAATCCTTTATTCTCGTATAGATATAGAGGCGTGAAAAAATGACCAAATAAAAAGATAGAAGGTAAATAAAAAAGATATAAGAGTTTTTTATCAAGCATAATGCAGCACCATGTGTCCAAATTCAACAACTCAATGCATAAACAATGTAAGAACAGAAAGTCGTATACTAAAGATTTCAACAAACAAAATCTAGTTCCAAATAAGAACATAGAAAAATAATGGAATGAACTAAAAGGATTAATTTTTCTATGCAAATTTAATACTAAGAAAAACTTGTTTAACCTGAAGTGAAGATATTACAGCATCTCAATTAATATGAAATATGAGGAACTATAAGAGAAACAAAAATTTTTACTACTTACAGTGAAATAAACAAATAAAATAAACAAACAATAAATTTTACATTCACAAAATGAGGTAGAAATCACAAACCATTGAAAATCATTCCTCCATGCTCAATTCAAGTTAGGGCATGAAATGTCCAAGCTATTGGAAGAACCGAAGAATTTAAGAACATAAGAGAATGGAAAAAATCACAGAGAATTGAATGAAAGAAGTAGATTCGAAGAAGTGAATAACAAAAGGGAATGGAAGAGAAAAGGCAGTCGCGGTTGCTAGGGATTTAGATTTTAGGTGGGGAAGGGAAGGTTTTGGTTTAGGTTTAATTTTAAATAGGTAAAAACGGTGCGTTTTAGTATTTTACTCAGTTCAATTTATACATTTTTCATATTTTAAGAATCAAATCGAGCCAATTTATCCGCATTCTTTCGATTTAAAATCAAACAAATCGAAAATTAAAATAATTGAACCAAATATACAAAAATTCATTTTGTTAGTTTTGATTATCATTCAGTTTTGCACAGCCCTAGTTACCCATAATTCCTTGCTGCCCTAGCAGTCTAGAGGCATTCTTCTCTTAACCCTCAGCTGGATGTTATTGCATGAGGATTTAAGTGCCACTAAACTTTTATTTTTTGCTCACTAAACTTTCAATGAACGAAAAAATGTGAAATTGAACAGTATAACCATTTCATGCACATTTGTTATCTACATCTTAAATTCAATTTGAAGTGTCGACTTGTCAATTTGAGATTAAAGTACCAATTAAAAATATAAGTTAACTTAAAATCCACGATAAGTATGCAGGAAACACATCAAATTGAGGTTCCGGTGAAAAATATTAAAGGTGTGTGAAATGTAACATATAATTTAATTTTATATTTTTTGTCCAACAAGAATTTAATATATAAAAAATAAAAAAAATTAAGGGTACCATTAGAGGTGGCAAATAAGCGGATTGGATGGATTTGGGTTGGATCATTAATGGATGGATCATTAATGAATTAAAAAATATTAATCATTAATGGGTTAGATTAATTTAGATCGATTCATGAGTTTGAATCATTTAAAATATATGATACATTCATAATCTGCTAATCACTTTTCTTTCTAAGTTTTATATCTCAATTTGTTTAAATCTTAATTTTTATTATGAAAAAAAATAATTAAGTCAAGCTTAATTTGATTTTCATGAAGCAGACATAATATTTATAAAGGTATAAAAATATAATTCTAATGATTTATGAGTTAACTTTTAAAGTTAAGATTAGATGAGGGAGCGTATGGTATAAGAAATGATTGCATAATTAAGAAATGTGTGCAAAAGTAACAGTGGAATTGACGTTTTGGTAGACAAAAGGGAAGGATGATTGATTTTTAAAATATATAAATATAATAACTGTCCTTGCAAAACTATGCTAATGGCTGAGTTTAATACTTAGGTTTCGTGGGTCACTATAATATACATTTACTATATAAAGATAAACTCGAATTTTAATCAATTTAAAAAATAATTACATTTTTAACTCTATTTTTTTTCCCTCATATGCATTTTACCTTAAAACGTCGCTATTAAAATTTTCAATTTATCAGGGTACCACCAGCATATTCCATTGAGGGTTGCTCTGTATTTTATGTTGAATTTATAAAATTTTGTTTGACCAAGTTTAGAAGAAAGAAGCTATTCTGTCCTCTTAAAAGGACACTGTCATCATTTCTTTCACATAAATGAAAATTAATTAATTAATATGGTTGAATAAATAATGCTTTTTTTAAACATATTTTTCATATATATATATCAGCAAAGGGAAAATAAATTTTTCGATTTAAATTAATTTAAATACAAAAATTAATTTTGAAACAAAAATAATGAAAAATTCGTTTTGTTTCAAATATTTTAAGGTTAAAACGCTATTGGGTTAATACCCAATGGGTCAAGATATTTAAATCTTGAAAACACCCATACTCAATGGTCTAATGGATTGAAAAATGAAATGGATCAATTTTGAATTGATCCAATGAATATTGGATTGGATTGGGTTGGGTTGAAAAATAAAATGGATCAATTTTAGGTTGATCCAATGGATATTTATATGAATTGAGTTGGATTTGGATCAATTTTTTTGAATAAATTTGGATCGATTCATGAATTTGAATCAATTTTATCAGGTTCAGATACAATGTTATAAAAGAAAGGTATAATAATAAAAATTCGAAAGAAAGCATGGTGATACAATTTTTCAGGATAATTTATAATCTGATTGGGGAATATGTTTCAATATTGCAATACTTTGTGTACCATTAGATTAAATGATTAAAAATATATTAACTGTATTGATTACATCATCGAATGGTGCTTAGCATGAGTAGATTTATGTATTGTGTACGAAGGATGGAAAATTAATTGGTGAACTAGAAAATGGAAAAAAATTTATTTTGAAACTCAGTTTGACTCAGCCGGTCGAACCAATTGAATTGCTACTGAGTCGATCCAACATAAAAATCGAAAAAAAAAACTCAATTTGGACTGAAAATCATTAAATCAGCTAAAAATTTGGTTCAAACCAAGTTTAAGAAATATTACTGCATAAGTTAGCCATTTGTTATCCCTAATCTTCCCCAAACAAATTGTTGTCAAAGCTATATACTTTCATGATTGAAATGATTTCTTGGCTAAAAGAAAGCAATATTTTCCTTACAAAACAACATCATTTAGATTAAAAAGTTATAAGGAGGAGAGAAAAATCAAGTGATAAATGAAGAAGATGAAAGAGAGATCAGAGGGTGGAAGATGGAGGCCATAAAAGGGAGAGGAGAAAGAAAAATTGGAAAAAGATGTTTTTATAGTTAGGGCAAAAATCACAAAAATACTTAAATGTCCATAATTCTTTTCCTTTCCTTTCTTTAAAAGCAGGGTATTTTAGTCAATACAAATTATTAGGCTTCCAACTCTTTAAAATTTTGCACCAAATTAATTTTAGTAAATAAAAAATATTAGGCAACCATCAATTTTAATTCAATCATGCATCTATATAATGGTACTTATAATATAAGTTGGTTGATTATAATGGTATTTTTTTGTTTCTTAATTTATTTGTAAATAGATTTTTGAATGTGTTTTTAATTTTTCATAAATAATTATATTTAAAAAAATAAAAATTTCGAATCAAATTGGTCATTACTTGACAAAAATATAATTAAAATTGGACTGAATAAAGAACCGAAAAAATCAAGGATTTATGGTTTGACCGGTTTGTTGGGATTCAACCGAATTTTTTCTTTTCTTTTTAAAAAATAATATTATTTTTTAAGTTTTATGTAAATATTATGAAAATATCACTATGTAAAAAAATTAAAAATAGTTTAGAAAAATACATTTAGCATCAAACATTAATAATAAAATAATATTTTTAAGTTATTCAATATTTATAATAAAAACTTAAAATAAATATAGTGAAAATTTTTAAATTTTTAAAGAAATTCATCAAATATAAATTATAATTTTTATTTTATTCATAAAAATTCATCAAAATTACTTGAATTTTAATTATTTTATATTTATAATTATACTTTTTTTTCAGCAAAAAAAATAATATTATATGAATATTTTAGATAAAAATTAATTTTTTAAAATTCAAACCTGCTTGTTATGATTTTACCCAATTTTTCTGATTTCTAACCGGTTTTCATCATATCAAAACAGTTCCTCTCGATTTTTAGTCAATTTAATTTTTTTGTATTAAATCAATTGAATTAATTAATGATTTATCGTTAAATCGATCCGATTCACCGGTTCGATTTTAAAAACGCTGCTTGACAGTTCGAGTCGGCATCCGATTCGCGTCTGAAAACATTGCACAGGAACCTGCAGTGCACCTTCTTGCATTTCTACTTTTTGTCGTCTTTATAACTTTTATGTTTTATCCCTTGTCAGGCGCTCGCCACTTTCCCCTCTCTCTCTCTCTCTGTCTTTCTTTTATTTGATGACTTCTTAGCTTAAAGACTTTCCCTAACTCCAACTAATTTCAAGAACTCATGGCCTCCCCAATCGATGAAGGTACTTTTTTTCCTCTTGAAGATTGATTTGCTGTTCAAAGTTTGATTCTTGTTGTGTATTGGGTTTTTGAGTTTTTTCTTTCCCACTTTTATTGCTTTATAGCTGAATTTACTGAAGCAAGTGAATCTAGGGGAGCATCCTTAACTTACTATCCCTTGGATTCTGGAACGCTTTAACTAGGACACTTCATTTCTGATGAATTTTTTTAGATTTTCTGTTCCAAGAAATAATTGGGTTTAAATATTGCTTTTTGGCCTTTTAAATAGTATTTTTCTTTTCATCAGAAATCCTAAATCTGTTTGGTTTGATGGAAAATTGTTATTAGTTAAGGGGAGATGAGAGCTTGCAAAATGGATTTTGTTGTTAATCTAGCAGTGCATCTATCGTTCTACCCATGTAAATTTTATAGAATTCAGTAGGAACAGGAAGATCCCTTTACTTGAAAGTTTGGAACTAGATTATCCATGTAATTGAGGAGTTTGTTGATTGATTGATGTGAAGGGGGAGAAAGGGACATAGAAAAAGGATTGATGCCTCAACAGTTCAGCCAGAATCCTCTAGCGGAAACCTCTCCAACACCATCACCATCCTCAACAGCATCAGCTCCAGCTCTAGTTTTATCCAACTCTGGGAAACGGATTGATCAAGCAGGGAAAAAGAAATATGTTAAACAAGTGACTGGGCGCCATAATGACACTGAGCTGCACTTAGCAGCTCAACATGGTGATTTAGCAGCTGTAAAGCAGATTCTCAATGATATTGATTTGCAACTGGTGGGGACTCTGAGTGGGGAGGATTTTGATGTCGAGGTTGCAGAAATAAGGGCATCAGTAGTGAATGAGGTGAATGAGTTGGGAGAGACCGCACTTTTTACTGCTGCTGACAAAGGACATCTTGAGGTGGTAAGGGAATTGTTAAAGTACTCGAGTAAAGAGTGCCTTACAAGGAAGAATAGGTCAGGCTATGATCCGTTGCATATTGCTGCTCTGCAAGGGCACCATGGTAATGTCCTCAAGCTTTTCATGTTTGTGTTTTGAAATTATCTTTTGTTTTGATTTTTAAGTCCACAAGTAAGAAAGTAAATTAATCCTAGAGGAACATGTTAACTAACGGCCTATGTTTTGTCTGAATTTGTACAATTGCTAATGGGCTTTCTATATTGTTGCTTAATTTTTTTGTGAATCAATAATCAGAAGTATATGCCATTGAGATAATAATTAATATGGTGTTAGTTCATTGGCTTATATGTGATTTAAAAAGATAACGAATGTACAAAATGGAATATAATTTTGAAAGATAATGAATTTGTGAAAATTGCTTTGCAACAGCAACATTGTGCTTGCAAGAACCAAGTATTAGCTTTTGTTACTTTCCGTGGTTCCTTATAAAGTTGAGTGCAATATTCCGTGTTGAAAATCTGTTCCATCACCACTCCATTCCACATAGTACCTTTTATGATGTCTATTGCAAATCTGTTGCAAAAACTGAATTTGTTGGATGAGTACTAGACTTTTGTTGTATGCTACGCTATCTGTAAAAGTTCCTAGCAGTATTCCAGAGGCACTAATGGTGATTTTCTTATTGCAGCAATTGTCCAAGTGCTATTAAATCATGACCCAAGCGTGAGCCAAACATATGGCCCATCAAAGGCAACCCCTCTTGTATCTGCAGCTACAAGGGGGCATACTGCAGTAGTCAATGAACTTCTTTCAAAGGATGGCAGCTTATTAGA
The DNA here is from genome assembly GCA_037975025.1 of Excoecaria agallocha. Classification (NCBI taxonomy): domain Eukaryota; kingdom Viridiplantae; phylum Streptophyta; class Magnoliopsida; order Malpighiales; family Euphorbiaceae; genus Excoecaria; species Excoecaria agallocha. The sequence continues at coordinate 8,372,141 of CM075815.1, forward strand.
GATCTCAAGGTCCAATGGGAAAAACGCATTGCATTTAGCTGCCCGTCAAGGTCATGTAGATATTGTTGGAGCATTGCTCAGTAAGGATCCACAGTTGGCACGAAGGACGGATAAGAAGGGGCAGACTGCATTGCATATGGCTGTAAAAGGGCAGAGCTGTGAGGTGGTTAAATTACTTCTTGATGCAGATGCTGCCATTGTTATGCTTCCAGACAAATTTGGTAATACGGCATTACATGTGGCAACTAGGAAGAAGCGGGTGGAGGTATGACTTTCTCATTTGCCTCATTTTCAACTGTGAAACAGATCTTACATAAATCTTTGGTTTTGTTCCTTCTTTGTTGCAGATAGTGAGCGTTTTGTTATCACTTCCTGATACAAATGTCAATGCACTAACAAGAGACCATAAAACAGCTCTTGACATTGCAGAAGAGCTCACCCTGTCAGAAGAATCATCAGAGATTAAAGAATTGCTTTGTCGCTATGGTGCTGTTAGAGCTAATGAACTCAATCAACCAAGGGATGAGTTGAGGAAAACCGTGACTCAAATTAAGAAGGATGTTCACACCCAACTTGAACAAACCAGAAAGACCAACAAGAATGTTCATAATATTTCTAAAGAACTGAGGAAACTACACCGTGAAGGGATCAACAATGCTACTAATTCAGTGACTGTGGTAGCTGTGCTATTCGCAACAGTGGCCTTTGCAGCCATCTTTACTGTACCCGGTGGGGATCAAGATAGTGGATTGGCCGTGGTGGTGGGCTATGCATCCTTCAAAATTTTCTTTATCTCTAATGCTTTAGCTCTCTTTACATCATTGGCCGTTGTGGTGGTTCAAATTACACTGGTTAGAGGTGAGACAAAAGCAGAGAGACGAGTAGTTGAGGTGATTAATAAATTAATGTGGTTGGCTTCCATCTGCACATCAGTTGCCTTCATAGCCTCATCGTATATAGTGGTTGGCCGGACACACGAATGGGCTGCTATTTTTGTTACGGTTGTTGGAGGAGTGATTATGGCTGGGGTTCTCGGTACAATGACTTTCTATGTGGTGAGGTCAAAGAGGATGCGCTCAATGAGGAGGAAGGAAAAGTCTGCGCGAAGGAGTGGATCCAATTCATGGCAACACTCAGACTTCTCCAATTCTGAAGTTGACAGAATTTATGCCCTTTAAATGTGTGAATTTGTAACTGTCTGAGCAAATCTTATGATTGTAGAGTAAAACAAAAGTTGCTCAAGCAAATGAAGGTGTTTAGTTAAATAAATATAATCCTCTTATGAACTATACAGAATACAGATGGTCTGGACTCTGGAGCTAAAAAGTAAATGAACTTGACAGACATTTGGAGTCAACATAATCTCAGAGTTTTCAGAAGAATTGCATGCAAACTCAGGTAAAAGTAATACTGTTCCCCGGAAGCATTGCAAGGATTTGCGTAGAGCATGGGGGTTTGTTATTTGTTAATGTTCCTGCTGTGTGTTTTAGACAAGGCTTTTGCATAACGGTTTTGAGTTGTGGATTTTCAGTTGCATTCTCTCTCTTTCCAGCTATCCTTTTCATCAAAATTTTTATTTTGGCCCCTAAGTTGTGCATCTTTGATTTATTGAACCCCAAAACTTTATTTGTTTTGCAAGAGTTAGCATTGTGCATTAATAATTTATGATCAAGTAGGAAGTATTATAAAGAAAAAAAATGATTGATTTATAGGGAAAATTATTCATTGAAAAGGATATTGTTTCTGGAGCATGGATTGTCCTTCCCATGTTTGGCGTTTGGCTTTAGCTTCAACTTGGACGTGGATGAAAGAAGGCTTGGGAGTCAAATAAGACTCTTAAAATTTGTTTTATTAGCTAATTAAATTCTTCGTAATTTGGATTAATTGTGCCGAAAAAAATCAAGATTGGAATGATAAGTTGACAACAAATTTATTTAACCATTAAAATAAACTTTAGAGATTTATTTGACCTTTCAGTCAAACAAGACAAACAAGTGTCCCAAATGCCGTTAATCTAGACGTAAATACATTGGGTTCACATGCCTGATTGGTCAAGTGGACGGTATAAAGGCTAAAGCGACAAGAGCTATATAACTAATTGAAAACATAGAATATATTCTCCACAACCTCTCAAATGATTATTTTGATAAAAAAAAAAAAAAATTATTATTTATTGTCATCCTTTTAATTAAATTAATATTGACACAAATCAGTAATATATGGTGGCTTTTCTTTTTTCTTTTTTTCTTACTTTTCTTCTCTTTCCATTTTCTACTACTATGAGTTACTGTTTTTTCTTTACGTTTTTTTTTTCTAAATGCTTTGAGTACAAATTTAATTCTAATATTTGATAAAAAGAATAATTTTATTTTATTTTTAATATTTTTATTAATACAATATTATCTGTTTTATTTTAAAATTAGAAAAAATTTATCTTTTTTTTATACTATGAATTAGTATAAATTTATTTATTCGAATCCCACATGTTTCAATTTTAAACAATGAAAGGTCACAAATAAATAGTTAGGGTCATATTATTTTAATTCTCTGCAAACTGAAAAAAAAATTCACAAATAAATAGTTTTGTGGGGCAGTTGAAAAAAATAAAGAATAAAAATAGTTTGATTTGATTTTAAATAAAAAAATTGGTTTTACCAATTAAATTTTCAATATTAAAAAACCGTTAAAATCAAACTAAATGAATTATTAATAAAATTATATTATTTTGATACCAAAATTAGAAGGCTGATAGCGGCAATGATAAATGAGACAAAGAGAATGGTGGATGAGTAACAAAGAAAAGAAGAAAAAAAAAATCAAGAGATTAGCGATTTAATATTCTGGCAATATATATATATATATATATATATATATAGACACACACGAAATTGATTCTAGTAATAAAGAGTGACTGAGTTATCGTTTCGAGTTATCGTTCCCATAAGAATTAACGATTAAGTATCAATGTTATGATAATTTTCTATTATTTAAACAAACAAAACTTAAATGATTAACTAAATGAAAATTATATAATTAAATCGCACAAACAATTGAAAAATTGAATAAAATCAAGAGATGGGAAGCTAGGGCATCTTTAAATTCACTTGAATTCGCTAGGGTATCTTTAAATTCACTTGAATCTATTTTTTTATTTATATCTATTAGCAATCAAATTTAATTACTTAAATAAGAAAAGATTAATCCTAAGATATCTAATATGCTTTCCCAAGCAACATCAAACTTATTCATCAATTTACATTAGCCTTTTTATAACAGATATTCATCAATTTGCATTAGCCTTTTTATAACAGATATTAATGAAAAAAAATAGAACTATGATTTTTCTCAATAATTCCCACAAGTCAAGTTATATTATTTCCATTCAAACTATTTTCTTATGTTGTTTACAATTCAATTCCATATCAAGACTTTGCTTCCATAATAATCTTAAGAAAATAAATCAGTCAATTAATGGCCAATTAATAGAAAGCATTAAGCATAACCATAAAAAATTGTAAAAGTAAAGAAAACTAATCAAATTAACCCAAAAAAAAATCAGGCTACATCAAAGATAATTCTAAAAGAAATTTAACTCATGCTAATCATGTTCAAGAATCCAAAATAACAATTTAAATTCAATAACATAGTTAAAGCAAACTTGAAATTGAATAGAGTTGAAAATCCTTGTGCTTGAGGCTTCAATTCCACAAAAATCTTTTTCTCCCAAATCTTGTGTTTTGTTTTTTTCAATTCTTCACTTTACTCCCTTAATTAGAGATGGAAAAGCCCTTTTATGTGGAAAAAGCATCCTAATTGGAATAAGAGATGTAACACCCAATGCCTAAACATAAGTCCGAATATTAGTGTGCCATAATTGGTAATATTGCAAGATGGGTATCCATTTACACGAGTCATTATTTGTTTAGTTAACTTAATCCATTTGATATTTTTATGCCAACGATTACTAATTCTAAACATGGCATTAAATTTTTCATTTAAGTTTAGCGTTGAATGGTCACTATTTATTTAATAAAAATTTGGGTAGCATAACAGCTATAAAATCATGCTTATCCAACCTGCAAAGTGTCAAAATTACACTCCCAATATTCAACCTCTAACTCTATTATTCCAACAACAAAACAAGCACTTCTAAAGTTCATCACATAATTTCATCAACACAATCTATCACATAATCATTATTTATGTACTAGTTTCAATATACATAATCATAAGTCCACTATTAATCATACGTAATTGTTACCATAATAGCATCAAATGAATTTAAGTTAACTAAACAAATAATGACTCATGTAAATGGATACCAACCTTATGATATTACCAATTATGGCACACCGATATTCGGACTCATGTTCGGGCATTAGGTATTACAGGAGAGCTCTAGGTCTTGTTTTGGAAGGAATAAAGCATAGTTGAAGTAGGAAAATAGACTAAAGATTAAATTCTCGTTTTTAGTCTCATCACCATATCGTAAAGTGGTGATTTCTGCCCAGTATCACCACTTTAGGTGGTGAAATCCTTTGTTTGTCTAAACATCACAAGCTTAGGTGGTGAAACCCTTTGGTTTTCATCTTTTACCATTTTTCACTTTTTTTAAACCTGTAAAGCTTCCAATGCCAATTTTATGCCTTTAAATGACCTTCTAATCCATTAATCATTGAAGATTAATAAGATTAAACCTAAAACCACCAAATTTAACATAATTATGCCAACTTGATAATCAAAAATTAAAATTAAGAATGTAGCTAAAAGATAACAAAAATTAACTACTATACTAACCTAAAATTAACTTAAAAATGATCTATAGTACCTATATAAAACTTACTAACAAAATACCCCCAAACTTGAACTTTACTCGTCCTCGAGTAAAGAAAAATAAACCACACTTTTGAACAATTCAATCTCAAAATTTCAGATGATAGCAACCAATCTTAACCAAGATAAGTAGAAGCATAATTTATACATTTTCATAATTATATTTTATGCTTCCCCTTAACACTCCAAATCCAACGAATTACAACTTCCTATAAACCATAGCTTTAAAAGTTAAATTGGCTTATCGTAAGTAGGTAGCATTTCACAACAACCTCTCATCAATTCACACAAAACATAATAATCTTAACCAAGTTCTCAAGAATGAGATTTAGAGAATTCAATATCATGACCATACAATTAAGTTCCGATAAAAATTAAGCTAATACATAGGGAAACATGTACTCAACTTGCTAAGATAAAGAAAATTCACAAACTCGTGCAAATAATTAAAATTAAAGAACATAGAAGCAAGAACAATTAATTTTTATTCAATGTTCTTGACTCACTTTCCCATTTAAGGCACTTTTACTTAAGGGAAATAGGTCCAAACCACCTGAATCAACCAACGATGGTGAACCGTCATTTTTTTTTGCGTGGAAAATTTCAAGTTATGAACAGCCCCGGATAACATTGATCTTTTACATTCACAAGGATAATTACCGAAACCTTGCTTAAAGGGAATAAGTGTCATACCACTTGAACCGACCAATATTGGTAAACCACTTCTCAAAAGTAATGCCTAACATTCGACTCGATAAATGGGTCGAATATCGAATGTTACACCATCTAGAAATCTAAAATCAAATTTACCTTATTTATCCTTATTCATACTAAATTTTATAACTGCCAATATTTTTACAGAAAAACGAACAGAGTTTCCCTTATATACGTTTATATCCTCCCTATTTACAAGAGACAATTTGCACTTCTATAATATCCAATGCAATTCTTAACTCCTTCAACAATCAATAATACTTAATTTATATCCCAACTTCCTCAATCCATCACAATATAACAATAACTTCATCTATAATGTAAAAGGAAATAAACATTTTAAGTTATAACCTTCACTTTCATAAGAAATGTCATCAACCATTTCTACAATATAATTATAATAATATAACTATTTTAATACAAAAATTTATCAATAAGGAAGCCATCTATGATTCTATGAGTGTCTAAATCTCCAAAATGTTAAGTCTAACTTCCAAGCTAAAGCATCCATCCTCCCTCACTTCCCAATATCCTATTTCCAGCCACCACCATCCGTCGCTTCTCTCTCCTTTCTTACCGCTAGTAGCCAGCAGCCTTATATATATATATATTGACTATTTGGTTCCTGGACCTCTAAATCCACTGCTTAAAAATTTAAAATTTATGCATATCAAGGCAAGGTTAAAATCAATTTTTCAAATGCATTAACACTATCTCTTTCAAGCAAGTTTAGTTCCTTATTTAGAACTCATGCATCCTATTCTCGAGAAAGATAGTTAAAATGAATCATGTTGAATACAAAAAGATGAGGAAAAATTTTTTTTGTGCTAGCTTATTAAAATAAATCAATCTAGATCTTAAAGTCATGATTTAAAAGGTCTGTTCATCGATAAAATAAAGCTCAAACACAAAATGATCAAACTAACTTAGTTACTATCCAACTATATATTAGCTTAACTTGGTCTTAATTTAAATGCAATCATTCGAAATCAAGTTCAAATACATTTAAATTCAAAAGTCAAATAAAGCCCAAGCAAAATTTCGAGCTCAATTTAATTCAATATTATTATTATTATTATTATTATTATTATTATTATTATTATCAAAGACAAAATAAATCACACAAAACATACTGCATGTAATGGCCTCAATACCGGTCTGGTCGTAAATAGTAAATTTCGATAGTAAATAGTACATCCGGATCGTAAATCGGACCCGGAAGTAAAAAATATTTTATTTGACCATCAGAAAGTATTGGTCATTGTGAGACCGGGGTTGAAATTTGAAGTGAAATCGAGGTCAAATAGGCCTCCGAAAGTCAAAAATACAAAAAAGGTAGCGAGTCAATTTCTCTGATAAGAAAGGTGACTTGATTTTGTATAAATATTTAAAAATAGTAAATGGACTCTAAAAATTGCCAGATTTTGGAGTTCTTAATGAAATTTCATATAGAATATTTTGGTGTAAAAAAATAAATTTTTCGGTGATGTCGACAGTTGTCGAATCGGACCAGTTCGGTTGAATCGGACCAGTAACGGACTCCGATTGAGCCAAAATTTTGTGTGCTACCTATTTTTGACGTGATAAGAATTATGAAATCAAACTTGGAGTGATTTGGAGTAAGAAAAGAGGAGAAATAAAATTGGACTTGAATTAGGTAGTTAATGGGCCTTAATTATTTAATTAAGCCCAAATGCCAACCCAAGCCCAATTTATCCATTAAGAAGGCCTATAAATAGTGTCAAATTTCTGGAATAAGCTAGCAAAATCAGCTTCCTCCTTATCTCCTCTCTTTGGCCAAAATTCTCCACCATTATTGTTAAGCTTTTTTCTTCTTCTCTCTCTCCATTTCACACAAAAATTAGCCTTCTTATAGTAATTTCTGCCTCCCTAGTTGAATTTTGTGACCTCCTCTCTTCAAAAGAAGGAAGAAAATCAAAGAAAATTAAGAGAGAGAGTTTAGGGTTTCATTTGAGGTAAGTGAAACCAATGAGTTTAATTTCTTTCTAAGGTGCCTACTTATGTTTTTGGGTGCCTAGATTTCATTTATGATGTTATTTTTAGCATTTGAGGTTGAAAAACTAGAGTTCTAATGGGTTAAAGTTTTGGTTCTCTTAGGGAATCAAAGTGATTTACAAGCTTCCTAGGCTAAAGGCAAGGAAAAGAAAGCTTAGGCATCCTAAAGCAAGGAAGGAAGGTTAGTGGCTAATGAATCTTAATATTTTCTTTAATTTTAGTCATTAAACATTTATGTAACTTAATGAAAATATGATAAAAATGATATTTAACTTAAAGTAATGGTAGATGAATGTTATGGGATTTGAAATAAATTGTTTGAATGCTTAAAGGAAGTGTTAAGTGAGTATATGGTATAAACCTCATGTTGGCCGAATGAACTCCCTAAGAAAATTAAGGTTTATTTTGTGAATTTTGATGAAAATATGCTTTAAAATGATGGTAGAAATAAAATAAGACGCTTACAAATTTTTATGAAATTTATTGAAATTAAATGAATATTTTAGAGATAAACTTTCAATTATGTATATAATGACAATATGAGAATTATGATGTAATTTAGTGAGAAAATGATGTATTATAAAGAATTATGACGTAGAAAATTGCAAAGTGTATAAAAAGTTCAAATAAAAATTCAAGCAAAATGAAAGGTATTGAAAGTATTGAAGAAATGTGAAATTTTGAGTCGAAATAAGTGAAAAAGGTGAATTATGGTGAAATAATTCACAATTTGTGTAAAAGGGTTTGAAAAAGTAAATTGTCAAAGAAAATTAAGAAAAAGAGAAATGAAAAGTATATATAAAAAAAGAAAATAATGGCTTAAGTTAATGTTTTGGTGCCCTTAGAAATAGTCTGGCAGTAAAAGCCTAGCTTAGGATATAATTGGCTAGCCATAAGGACATCTGTACTGCAGTGCAAGTCATGACGACTTGCTTTGCTGTGGTAGGATCGCTGATCACCATAGCATATGTCTGATTCTGATATCTGTTCTGTTAAAAAATGGTCTTTGAGATCATTTTTCAGTCTGTATGTGGCCCACGGGGTCCACATCCCGAGTATCCAATCTGAAAATTTTTTGTCGGTACTGTACTAGGGGTATGAAAGTAATAATAAGTTAAAAGAAATGAAAAGAATGATAAAAAAATGAAGTTAAAGTGGAAAAAGGGCCTAAATGAAAGAAAATGAAAGTTCAGGGGCAAAATGGTAATTTTGCCAAAATGGGAAATTTATATGTAAATATAAGTAATAAAGGTATACTAAGGGTAAAATGATAATTTAGTATCCCCACAGTGTCAAATATGGAATTTTGTGATGTAAGGAAAAAAATGTAATTTTAAATGACATGAGTAAAAATAAGAAGAAATATATGAATTATAAGTAATAAGGTGAGTTAAAGTAAAAAAGAAATGAATATAATGGCAATTTGGTAAATATGGTAGTAAAAAAGGGCGAAATTGGAAATGAACGAAAAATGAGGGACAAAAATGTAATTTTGCCCGAAAATATTATAATAAAGCATAAATAATGAATAAAGAAAGAAATTATGTAATAAAAATGAAAATAAATGGCTATAATGACAAAATCGTAAATATTGAGGTAAAAAGGACATTTTTGGAATTTAGTGAGATTTTAAGGACTAAATGGAAAATTGGTCAAAAGTTACGAAATAAAGAAGAAAAAGAGTAAACAATATGAAAAATAACTGTTTCTGCTTGAAATTGATTTAAATATGTTCAATTGTGTTCATGTTTAGAATTTAATTTATTTGGTCAAATTATAATCGAGAAATAACCTTATAAGAGAAAGTATTAGGATTGTTAGTCACCACTGGGCATATTTGTGCTCAGCGCGTAGGTTTCTTTCTACGTGCAGGTATAGAAGAAGTGGAGCAATGATTTACGATGAATTGGAAAAAGAGAATTAGTGCTTTATGAAATTTTGGATGTTGGCATGTATATTATAGATGTTTTTGTATAAACAGCACAGATATAAATAAGATTATTTTATGGTTATGTAATAATTGATCATAGATGTATTTTGTATAATTGTTTTGAGAAAGTTACAAGGACATATATGTGTGATTTATGGTGTGAAGGAAAGGTGAATGAATGATTTGATGCTATAGAAGTGCTGTGCCTCTGAGAGGCTGTGTGTATTGTCTGTTTTTCAGGTGGGCTAGTCAGTTTTCTAGCCGTCATATTGCCGAATTTTTGTTAAATAAATAGTAACTTTAGACAGTTTCAGGTCGTCGACCAGAGGTTATTGCTTTAAGTGTGAGAAAAAAAATGGTTACCGGTTTGTACACTATTTAACTAAGTCGGAGTGATAAGGGTGTTACAATTTTATTGGTATCAGAGCAGGTTTAGGCGGTTCTAAGATCAGAGTGGGTAAAGATTGCTATATTTGTATATACATGCTATTTATTGTTTTGGAAAGTGAGTATTTTGGAACTAATGTGCATCTACTCCTTTTGTTTTATAGTGAAAAGATGTCTACTGACCAAGGACGACAGTCAGCTGACAGCAGGAGTGAGGCATCAAGTAATGTTGGGTGTCAAGAGGCCCCACAACAGAATCCTCCTCCTGTGGCACCGCCTCCTTTCCCTCAACCAGATTTTCTTAATTTGATGGCCGATTATATTCAACAACGACTCCAGGCAGCTCCCGCTCCTGTGCAGCCTCAGTCGACAGTGGTACAGGTTCAGTCAGCCCCGCCTAGGCGGAGACCTATTCTGGAACAATTAAAGAAATTGGGGGAAGAAGACTTTGCTGGAAGGGAACCTTTGACACCTTCCGTGGCTGAAGAATGGCTTTATAAGATAAAGAGGTAGTTTGAGATAACTCAGCTCACTGGAAGAAAAATTTGAAGGTATTATGGCATTGCTTCAGGGTCCTGCATTTGTATGGTGGGATTCAATCAGAAGACATACTCCTGTAGAACAGTTGAGTTGGGAGTTCTTTGTGGACCAGTTTGAGATGAAATATATTGGGTCCGAGTATAAAGCTACTATGCAAGAAGCTTTCTGGAGATTAAAACAGGGAAACAAGACAGTGGCAGAATATGACCGAGAATTCGAGCGTTTAAGTGCCTATCTGAATGAAGGCCAGGCTACAGAGGAGAAATTGTGTTTTAGATTTGAGAGATGCCTGCATACCGAGCTTAGACAGATCATTGGAGCTCAGAAGTATCCCACTTTACGAGCCATGGTTGAAGCAGCCATTAAATTAGAGACTACACAAGCAGAGCAGGCTGAGAGACAGTCCCGGTTCCAGCAAAAGAGGAAACAGGGGCAGTTTAGTGGTAAAGGGAAGAAGATGAAAGGGTCTCAGGCATCTCAGGGACAATCACCAGCAGCAGCAGGCCGTGGTCAGGGAGGTGCATCGCGAGGCAGAGCTCCAGCTGCTAGTGCACCTCGGGGTAGAGACAGCAGTTTCGCAATGGCCTGTGAGCACTGTGGTAAGATTCACCCCGGAGAATGCAGACTTCTGACTGGAGCTTGTTTCAGATGTGGATCCAGAGATTAACGGATCAGAGACTGTCCTGTCATGCAGACTGCCTCAGTCACATCCCCAGTATCAGGTACAGGGTCTTCAACACCTAGAGGTCGTGGTAAGGGAGCCGCCCCTCACACTTCAGCCTCCAGACCTGTGGGACAAACATCGCAGGGTCAGAGGAGAGCATCGGGTCTGACTTATGCTGTCAGAGCTCGGGAAGAGGAGGATGCCCCAGATGTGATAGTCGGTACGTTTCTCTTGCTATCTGATTCGGTGCATGCATTAATTGATCCGGGTTCCACGCATTCTTATATTAGCACTGCTTTAGCTCGAGATAGAGGGATGAAAGAGGAATGCTTGGACCAGGATGTTTTTGTGAGCAATCCTCTAGGGCATAGTGTAGTGGTAGATAAAGTGTTCAGACAGTGTCCTATTAGTACCCAGGGACATATCTGTTAGTGTAAGCCCTAGCCCCAATGCATTGTAACGAAACACTTGAAATTAATAAAATGAGGCATTAGTTTTATCTTCTGTATTCCTGTGCATATCAATTGATAAAACCATCCAAGAATGTCGTTTCGGTTTAAGTTATCATGTGTGAGGCACATGGTTGTAAGACCTTGAAACAAATGAGACTTCATTCTAAATATCCCTAGTCAGTCATTGTTATGGGAATAACAATGAATTAAGACTAGTATGCTCTCTCTGATATTATGAGTTCTGTCTTACGGATCATTAGGACAAGAGTGTCAATCAGAGATCATAGATACATGTTAAAGAACATGGTATCTGGATACGATCCGCTCATGAGAACACTACATGGTACAAGTCATAAGTGTTTCTCATATGCAAGTTTTGTATCGGAGTTCTTAGACCTGAAATCTCTATGAAACTCTTTATGAATTACTGTGTACTTTGACATACACCTAACGTTCTCGTAACAGAGTGACAAGTACGGGTATGATTGGGTATGCATTAATTCATGTTAGAGAGCATGAGAGAAGTGAAGGGATTACCCCTCTCAATAAGAGAGAAAATATCATCGGCCACTTGATCAGTGAACTGAGAAGTGTATGGCCATACCGAGATGAAATAATGAGTAATCATTATTTATCTGAGAGTTCAGTGTCACTGGAATATCAAGAAAGGAATTAATATATATAAGGATGACTAGTTCCATGCCTTATATTAATTCTGATATTTATGGGTAAGGGACTATACAAAATTGCATTAGGTCACTAAATGCCATATGCATTTTCATTTAATTTGGAATGCTATAATATCTTGCTAGAGAACATATATAGCCTTTGAATTAATTTATTAATTCATTGCCAACATTAAATGGACCTATAGGATCGCACACAAAGCATTGGGCTTAAAATATTTAAATTGTGTATTGAAAATTAATTTGGACTTTTATTTAAAGTCAAATTAATGCATAAAATGGGTAAACAGATTTTTGCCTGTTTTAGGCAAATCTGTAAAAACAGTTTTTTTGCCTAAAACAGTTAGGCAAAACTGTCAAGGTGCGATTTTGCCTAAAACAGCTAGGCAAATCTGTTAAGCCACGATTTTGCTGTTTTAGGCAAATCTGTGAAATGAGTTTTTTTGCCTAAAACAGCTAGCTGTTTTAGGCAAATATGTTGAACTGTCTTTTTGCCTAAAACAGCTGAACTGTCTTTTTGCCTAAAACAGCTTGCTGTTTTAGGCAAATCTGTTAACAGTTGGTCACGAGAGAAATTTGTTGGCATGTGCTAGGTTTAATTTCAATTGATTAATTATCTATGTATAATTAAGTTAATTGAGTATTAAATCCTAATTTGTATTTAATCAAAATATAATACTTGAGAGGGAATTAAAGTAGCCAAAATTCAAACTAAAATACTAGTTGAATTCGGCAACTTATCACCTTAAATAAGTAAGTTTGTTTTGATTAAATGACTAATGCCATTTGAATTTAAATTCTAATTGAATTTAAATTAAGATATATCTCTTAATTAGGAAGTGATGGAGGCTGAAATTAACACTTAATTTTCGGCACTCACACTTGACCTAAATTGAGTGATATATATTAATGAATGAAATGAATTAAATGGTATGCCGTTTTGCTATTTCTCTCTCTTGGCCGAAATACTCAAGGGGAAAGAAATCTTTCTTGTTCTCTTGTGTTCTCGGGCTGAAACAGTAAGCTAAAGGAAGAACAAGATCAGATCTTGTGGCTTCAAATCATTCCCATTGCCGAATACACAATCATAGAGCTAGCACTCTTGATTTTAAGCTATCTTTGCAAGTGTGTGTGTGAGAATAGAGGGAGTGGCGTATAGGCTGTTCCTTGGCATTGGTGGTGAAGATCTAAGGTGGACATATCCTTCTTAGTTGCTGGTCATCATCAAAATCAAGTTTTAAAGGCATCTAAAGTTGTAAGTTTAAAACCCTAAAATTGCACGTTTCGATTCTAGCTCTGGATATGTATGGTATGTATGATAAAAATTTTTGTTTTCCGCTGTGCCATCATGATATTCATACCATGTCATATTCCATCAGTGGTATCAGAGCCTAAACATGCTTATTTTAGTGCTTTAGATGCATGAAAAAATTAATTAAAAATCGTCATTATTAAAACATGCAAATCTGAAATTTTATGTTTTGAGTTTTTTGCATTGTTTTGGTGTGAAAACGATTTTAATTGATTGGATAGGTATTATAATTAATATGACATGTTAATATACTGTCCTAAGATGTTATTAGGGCTGGTAATGTTCAGATTTAATTATTTATACCTGATGGTACATGTTAATTATGAAACTAGGTGCTTGTTGGCATGTAAATTGCTATTTTAACAACTAGTTTTCAAAATTAAATGTAAAAACGTTTTTGGGATGTTTGTAAGTGATTTTTAAAGATTAAATATCAGGTCTGGACATGTTTTAAATTTGGTTTTAATTCTGGTCCATGACAATTTAATTGATTAATTTTAAAATCACTTAAAACTATGTCTAGTTTGTGTTTGTTACATGTTTAATCAAGATTGTTTGTTTTGTTTTGATTAAAATGGTAAAAACACATTTAGATCAGATTGGTACAGGATATTAAATCAATGTTTATGGACTTATTTAGATTATTAAATGACTCATAAAATTGATTTAAATGTTTGTGCATTTTATGGCATTACATAAGCATTAAACAACTAGTTTTTGTTGTTTGTTTGTTTTTGCATGAATGTCGTGTACTATATATGTGTTCTTCATTATTTTATTTTTAATTCATGTTAGCACATATTATATGCATTTTTAATGTTTATGGGTTGTATGACATAAAATTAAAAATGGCATAATTGGAAATTATACTAGAGTTAATTTATAGCACAAATCTAACTAGTTAGTGTTTTGGGCTTTTAAGAGAACTTATTCAATAAGAGGATTTAGTCCATTTGGGCTTTGGCCCAGGCCCATCATGGGGTCTTCTCTTAAAGGTTCAAGTACACAATTTCCATTAATGGGCTTGGCTAAATTAATTAAAATTGGACTTTGTTTTATCCATGAATGCTATGTATATTTATTTGCTAATTTGGTGTGATGAATGGATATGCATGGTGCATTCATGGGCCCTGGGTTTTGTAATTAAATATGGCCTGCGAGCCATTATATTTTATTGTAAAAGTTTTTCATTTATTTCTTAGAATAGAATATATTTGAAGACTTTGTAAATCAAGACGAAGCCCACCGGAGTGGAGAAGCCGAACTCAAAGATTCTTATGTAGTAGTATAGAATCTTAGTTGTAGGTTTTTGGGCCCATGTTTGTCACGCTTTACTTTATGCAATTATATATATATGCATGCTATGTATGGATGACAAAGCGTATGCCATGTAAGCCGTAATAAAATGAATCCCTAAAATAGTAAGTCACAAAGTTGCCTTCCTAATTCGAAACATGTCAAGGCATCGATCATCGGTCACGTAGACTAGGAGTCCTAGATGTGCCCGATTATCTTTGTGAGGCATGGGTTGTGAATGTAGGTTGGACTTAACATGGAAAGGGATGCCCGGACCTAGGCAACTAATAAATGGGTTGTGCTATAACATCTTAAGATGTTAGCCCATTTAATCCAAGAGTCATGTACGAGACATGATTTGAGTTTTCCTACCTAAGTAACTTAACTTGTTAGGTGTACAAGCTCAGCTTGACTAATAAGTTGTTGTGAAAAGTGGATCTTGGCCCACATTAAATCACTAACGCGAATTATTTAAAGGGATATTAATTCGATTTGTGGGATCATAAATAAGACCTCATTTAATCTTGCTAAATTTTATTGTAGATTGAAAATGGCATCTTCAAACAACAATTTCTCATTGCGATCGGTCCTTGAAAAGGACAAATTGAATGGCACAAATTTTATAGCCTGGTCTCGAAACTTAAGAATAGTTCTTAAGCAAGAGAAGAAGTCGTTTGTTTTGGATGCACCCTTACCTGAGGAACCTGCTAGGAACGCTTCTGTGGTTCAAAAGGAAACTTTTGAGACCAAGAAAAGTGACTCTAATGATGTGACATGTTTGATGCTAGCCACTATGGTGCCTGAATTGCAAAAGCAATTTATGGACAAAGAGGCCTATGCGATCATGGTGCACCTCAAGGAGATGTTCCAAGAGCAAGCTCGTCACGAGAGGTTCGTGACAACAAAGGCCTTAATTTCTTGCAAGATGGCTGAGGGTACTCTAGTACCCATGTACTCAAGATGAAAGGGTATCTTGATACTCTTGAGAAGCTTGAGGTACTAGTGCCAAAGGAATTGGCCACTGACTTGATCTTAGGATCATTGCCTGCTGCTTATGATCCATTTGTGATGAATTATAACATGCATGCAATGAACAAGACAGTCACTGAGCTTCATGGGATGCTTAAGAATGCTGAAGAAAACATTCGAAAGACCAATCCCGTACTAATGGTTCAAAAGGGAATTAAGAAGGGACCTGCTAAGCGAAAGGGAAAGGGAAAGGGAAAACCCAAGTCAGTTGGAAGTGCACCTCAGGCCCAATCCAAGCCCAAGGCGTCAAAACTCAAAGAGAGTGAGAGCACTTGCTTCCATTGCAACAAGATAGGGCATTGGAGGAAGAATTGCGCTCTCTTCAAGGAAGAACAAAAGAAGAATGGAGCCAAGGCGTCCAGTTTTGGTATTTTTGTTGTTGAAATTAACATTTCTATTTCTACCACTTGGGTATTGGATACCGGTTGTGGTTCTCACATTTGTTCAAATGTACAGGGGTTAAGAAATAGGCGGTTACTTGGGAAGAATGAAGTGGACCTCCGTGTGGGGAATGGAGCACGAGTTGCTGCCATGGAGATAGGCGACTATCACCTCACTTTACCTTCCAGACTTTGTATTGTTTTGAATAATTGTTATTATGTGCCTGCTATGAGCAGAAACATTATTTCAGTTTCATGTTTGGATAATGATGAATTTGATTTTGTTATTAAAAATGGCAATGCTCATATTCGTCGCCAAGGCATTTCTTATGGCAATGCCATGTTGCAAAATGGCCTTTATATCCTTGATTTACAAAACAAAGAGTCCATATACAACATTAATACAAAGAGGGTTAAATCAAACGAATTGAACCCTACTTACTTCTGGCATTGTCGCTTAGGACATGCAAATGAAAAACTCATTTCAAGACTCCACAAAACTGGAGTGCTTGGGTCATTCGACTTAGAGTCTTATGATACATGCGAGCCATGTTTGCATGGAAAAATGACAAAGAGTCCTTTTAATAAAAAAGGAAAGAGGACTAATGGCTTATTGGAACTAATACATACCGATGTATGTGGACCTTTAAGTACACATGCTAGAGGTGGTTTTAGCTACTTCGTGTCATTCACAGATGACTTCAGTAGATATGGCTATGTCTATCTAATGAAGTACAAGTCTGAAACTTTTGAGAAATTCAAAGAGTTTAAGAACGAAGTAGAAAACCAACTTGGCAAAAGTATAAAAGCCATTCGATCATATCGAGGTGGCGAATACTTAAGCCAAGAGTTTGACAGTCATCTAAAGGAGTGTGGTATTATTTCACAGCTCACTCCTCCTGGAACACCTCAATGGAATGGTGTGTCCGAAAGGAGAAATCGAACTCTGTTGGACATGGTTCGATCTATGATGAGTCAAGCTAATCTTCCTATCTCTTTTTGGGGTTATGCATTAGAAACTACTGCGTTTCTATTGAACCGTACTCCAACTAAAGCAGTTGAGAAGACACCATACGAGGTATGGACTGGGAAAGAACCCAATATGTCTTTTCTCAGGATTTGGGGCTGTGAAGCACATGTTAAGAAATTAACATTTGACAAACTAGAGTCCAAATCCAGTGTCTGCTTGTTTGTGGGGTATCCTAAAGAAACAAAGGGATACTACTTTTACTCACAAGCCGAGAACAAAGTATTTGTTGCTTGCAAGGCTATTTTCTTGGAAAAGGAGTTCCTTCTCAAGAAAGACAGTGGGAGTAAAGTAGAACTTGAAGAAATTCAAGCACCACAAACTCCTATAGAGGATGGTTTGGAAATGGGATCAAGTTCACAACCAGTTGTGGAACAAGAACCCATTACACAAGAACCTAGAAGGTCCGGTAGGGTACGTCAGGAGATTGAGAGATATGGATTTCTAATCACTGACAGTGACACTATTGAGTTAGTAGATCGTGAGGATCCTACTACCTACCGAGAAGCTATTGAGAGCCCAGACTCGGAAAATTGGCATGAAGCCATGAAATCCGAGATGCAATCAATGTACGATAACCAGGTTTGGACCTTGGTTGATCCACCGGAAGGTGCTAAGGTAATTGAATGCAATTGGCTATTCAAACTCAAAGCTGATAAGACCTATAAAGGTAGACTAGTAGCAAAAGGTTTTCGACAAACTCATGGTGTAGACTATGACGAGACCTTTTCGCCTGTAGTCATGCTCAAATCCATTAGGATCTTGCTTGCCATAGCTGCATATCATGATTATGAGATATGGCAAATGGATGTCAAAACTGCTTTCCTTAACGGAAATTTACTTGAGGATGTGTATATGACACAGCCTGAAGGTTTTGTCAATCCCAAGCATCCTAAGAAGGCTTGCAAGCTTCAAAAATCCATTTATGGATTAAAGCAAGCATCCCGAAGTTGGAATCTTCGTTTTGATGAGGCAGTCAAAGAATTTGACTTCATCAAGAACGAAGATGAGCCTTGTGTGTACAAGAAGGTTAGTGGGAGCATAGTAGTAATTCTAGTCCTATATGTGGACGACATCCTTCTCATTAAGAATGACATTCCAACATTGCAAAAGGTTAAGCAATGGTTGGGAAAATGTTTCTCAATGAAAGACTTAGGTGAAGCCGAGACAATACTTGGTATTCGAATCTATAGAGATAGATCGAATCGGCTTTTGGGACTAAGTCAAGAAAAGTACATAGACAAAGTACTAAAGCGTTTTAGTATGGGAGACTCAAAGAAAGGGTACATACCTTTGGCTTTGGGAGTTCCTTTGACTAAAGAACAGTGCCATAAAACCAAAGAGGAAAGGGACAACATGAGTAGAATTCCATATGCATCTACTATTGGATCTATCATGTACGCTATGTTATGTACTAGATTGGATGTTGCTCATGCACTGAGTATAACCAGTAGGTTTCAGCAAGACCCTGGTGAGAAGCACTGGTCTGCTGTAAAAGGGATTTTGAAGTACCTGCGAAGGACTAAGGATCACTTCTTGGTGTATGGTGGTCAAGAAGAGCTCGTCGTAAAGGTTATGCCGATGCTGCTTTTCAGAGCAGCACTCAGGATTCTAGATCGCAATCTGGGTTTGTTTTTGTTTTGAACGGTGGTGCTGTCAGCTGGAGAAGCTCGAAGCAAGAAACCGTTGCCGACTCAACTACAGAATCTGAGTATATTGCAGCAAGTGAGGCTGCAAAAGAGGCTGTTTGGATTAAAAATTTTATTACTGGATTAGGAGTGGTCCCAAGCATCCTAGATCCATTAGAAATTTTATGTGACAACAACGGGGCTATAGCACAGGCCAAGGAGCCCCGGTCACACCAGAAATCCAAACACATACTCAGGAGGTACCACTTGATCAGAGAAATCATTGATCGTGGGGACGTCAAGGTTAGTAAGATAGCAAGTGAAGACAATGTAGCAGATCCTTTGACGAAACAGTTACGTCCAAATCTGCACGAAGCTCATTTGAGAGCGTTCGGTCTTAGGGCTATGCCTAATTGGGACTAGTGCCAGTGGGAGATTGTTAGTGTAAGCCCTAGCCCCAATGCATTGTAACGAAACACTTGAAATTAATAAAATGAGGCATTAGTTTTATCTTTTGTATTCCTGTGCATATCAATTGATAAAACTATCCAAGAATGTCGTTTCGGTTTAAGTTATCATGTGTGAGGCACATGGTTGTAAGACCTTGAAACAAATGAGACTTCATTCTAAATATCCCTAGTCAGTCATTGTTATGGGCATAACAATAAATTAAGACTAGTATGCTCTCTCTGATATTATGAGTTCTGTCTTACGGATCATTAGGACAAGAGTGTCAATCAGAGATCATAGATACATGTTAAAGAACATGGTATCTGGATACGATCCGCTCATGAGAACACTATATGGTACAAGTCATAAGTGTTTCTCATATGCAAGTTTTGTATCGGAGTTCTTAGACCTGAAATCTCTATAAAACTCTTTATGAATTACTGTGTACTTTGACATACACCTAACGTGCTCGTAACAGAGTGACAAGTACGGGTATGATTGGGTATGCATTAATTCATGTTAGAGAGCATGAGAGAAGTGAAGGGATTACCCCTCTCAATAAGAGAGAAAATATCATCGGCCACTTGATCAGTGAACTGAGAAGTGTATGGCCATACCGAGATGAAATAATGAGTAATCATTATTTATCTGAGAGTTCAATGTCACTGGAATATCAAGAAAGGAATTAATATATATAAGGATGACTAGTTCCATGCCTTATATTAATTCTGATATTTATGGGTAAGGGACTATACAAAATTGCATTAGGTCACTAAATGCCATATGCATTTTCATTTAGTTTGGAATGCTATAATATCTTGCTAGAGAATATATATAGCCTTTGAATTAATTTATTAATTCATTGCCAACATTAAATGGACCTATAGGATCGCACACAAAGCAATGGGCTTAAAATATTTAAATTGTGTATTGAGAATTAATTTGGACTTTTATTTAAAGTCAAATTAATGCATAAAATGGGTAAATAGATTTTTGCCTGTTTTAGACAAATCTGTAAAAACAGTTTTTTTGCCTAAAACAGTTAGGCAAAACTGTCAAGGTTCGATTTTGCCTAAAACAGCTAGGCAAATCTGTTAAGCCAAGATTTTGCCTAAAACAGGCAAATCTGTGAAACGAGTTTTTTTGCCTAAAACAGCAAATATGTTGAACTGTCTTTTTGCCTAAAACAGCTTGCTGTTTTAGGCAAATCTGTTAACAGTTGGTCACGAGAGAAATTTGTTGGCATGTGCTAGGTTTAATTTCAATTGATTAATTATCTATGTATAATTAAGTTAATTGAGTATTAAATCCTAATTTGTATTTAATCAAAATATAATACTTGAGAGGGAATTAAAGTAGCCAAAATTCAAACTAAAATACTAGTTGAATTCGGCAACTTATCACCTTAAATAAGTAAGTTTGTTTTGATTAAATGACTAATGCCATTTGAATTTAAATTCTAATTGAATTTAAATTAAGATATATCTCTTAATTAGGAAGTGATGGAGGCTGAAATTAACACTTAATTTTCGGCACTCACACTTGACCTAAATTGAGTGATATATATTAATGAATGAAATGAATTAAATGGTATGCCGTTTTGCTATTTCTCTCTCTTGGCCGAAATACTCAAGGGGAAAGAAATCTTTCTTGTTCTCTTGTGTTCTCAGGCTGAAACAGTAAGCTAAAGGAAGAACAAGATCAGATCTTGTGGCTTCAAATCATTCCCATTGCCGAATACACAATCATAGAGCTAGCACTCTTGATTTTAAGCTATCTTTGCAAGTGTGTGTGTGAGAATAGAGGGAGTGGCGTATAGGCTGTTCCTTGGCATTGGTGGTGAAGATCTAAGGTGGAAATATCCTTCTTAGTTGCTGGTCATCATCAAAATCAAGTTTTAAAGGCATCAAAAGTTGTAAGTTTAAAACCCTAAAATTGCACGTTTCGATTCTAGCTCTGGATATGTATGGTATGTATGATAAAAATTTTTGTTTTCCGCTATGCCATCATGATATTCATACCATGTCATATTCCATCAGTGGTATCAGAGCCTAAACATGCTTATTTTAGTGCTTAAGATGCATGAAAAAATTAATTAAAAATCGTCATTATGAAAACATGCAAATCTGAAATTTTCTGTTTTGAGTTTTTTGCATTGTTTTGGTGTGAAAACGATTTTAATTGATTGGATAGGTATTATAAGTAATATGACATGTTAATATACTGTCCTAAGATGTTATTAGGGCTGGTAATGTTCGGATTTAATTATTTATACCTGATGGTACATGTTAATTATGAAACTAGGTGCTTGTTGGCATGTAAATTGCTATTTTAACAACTAGTTTTCAAAATTAAATGTAAAAACATTTTTGGGATGTTTGTAAGTGATTTTTAAAGATTAAATATCAGGTCTGGACATGTTTTAAATTTGGTTTTAATTCTGGTACATGACAATTTAATTGATTAATTTTAAAATTACTTAAAACTATGTCTAGTTTGTGTTTGTTACATGTTTAATCAAGATTGTTTGTTTTGTTTTGGTTAAAATGGTAAAAACACATTTAGATCAGATTGGTACAGGATATTAAATCAATGTTTATGGACTTATTTAGATTATTAAATGACTCATTAAATTGATTTAAATGTTTGTGCATTTTATGGCATTACATAAGCATTAAACAACTAGTTTTTGTTGTTTGTTTGTTTTTGCATGAATGCCGTGTACTATATATGTGTTCTTCATGATTTTATTTTTAATTCATGTTAGCACATATTATATGAATTTTTAATGTTTATGGGCTGTATGACATAAAATTAAAAATGGCATAATTGGAAATTATACTAGAGTTGATTTATAGCACAAATCTAACTAGTTAGTGTTTTGGGCTTTTAAGAGAACTTATTCAATAAGAGGATTTAGTCCATTTGGGCTTTGGCCCAGGCCCATCATGGGGTCTTCTCTTAAAGGTTCAAGTACACAATTTCCATTAATGGGTTTGGCTAAATTAATTAAAATTGGACTTTGTTTTATCCATGAATGCTATGTATATTTATTTGCTAATTTGGTGTGATGAATGGATATGCATGGTGCATTCATGGGCCCTGGGTTTTGTAATTAAATATGGCCTGCGAGCCATTATATTTTATTGTAAAAGTTTTTCATTTATTTCTTAGAATAGAATATATTTGAAGACTTTGTAAATCAAGACGAAGCCCACCGGAGTGGAGAAGCTGAACTCAAAAATTCTTATGTAATAGTATAGAATCTTAGTTGTAGGTTTTTGGGCCCATGTTTGTCACGCTTTATTTTATGCAATTATATATATATGCATGCTATGTATGGATGACAAAGCGTATGCCATGTAAGCCGTAATAAAATGAATCCCTAAAATAGTAAGTCACAAAGTTGCCTTCCTAATTCGAAACATGTCAAGGCATCGATCATCGGTCACGTAGACTAGGAGTCCTAGATGCGCCCGATTATCTTTGTGAGGCATGGGTTGTGAATGTAGGTTGGACTTAACATGGAAAGGGACGCCCGGACCTAGGCAACTAATAAATGGGTTGTGCTATAACATCTTAAGATGTTAGCCCATTTGATCCAAGAGTCATGTACGAGACATGATTTGAGATTTCCTACCTAAGTAACTTAACTTGTTAGGTGTACAAGCTCAGCTTGACTAATAAGTTGTTGTGAAAAGTGGATCTTGGCCCACATTAAATCACTAACGCGAATTATTTAAAGGGATATTAATTCGGTTTGTGGGATCATAAATAAGACCTCATTTAATCTTGCTAAATTTTATTGTAGATTGAAAATGGCATCTTCAAACAACAATTTCTCATTGCGATCGGTCCTTGAAAAGGACAAATTGAATGGCACCAATTTCATAGACTGGTCTCGAAACTTAAGAATAGTTCTTAAGCAAGAGAAGAAGTCGTATGTTTTGGATGCACCCTTACCTGAGGAACCTGCTAGGAACGCTTCTGTGGTTCAAAAGGAAACTTTTGAGACCAAGAAAGGTGACTCTAATGATGTGACCTGTTTGATGCTAGCCACTATGGTGCCTGAATTGCAAAAGCAATTTATGGACCAAGAGGCCTATGCGATCATGGTGCACCTCAAGGAGATGTTCCAAGAGCAAGCTCGTCACGAGAGGTTCGTGACAACAAAGGCCTTAATTTCTTGCAAGATGGCTGAGGGTACTCCTGTTAGTACCCATGTACTCAAGATGAAAGGGTATCTTGATACTCTTGAGAAGCTTGAGGTACTAGTGCCAAAGGAATTGGCCACTGACTTGATCTTAGGATCATTGCCTGCTGCTTATGATCCATTTGTGATGAATTATAACATGCATGCAATGAACAAGTCAGTCACTGAGCTTCATGGGATGCTTAAGAATGCTGAAGAAAACATTCGAAAGACCAATCCCGTACTAATGGTTCAAAAGGGAATTAAGAAGGGACCTGCTAAGGGAAAGGGAAAGGGAAAACCCAAGTCAGTTGGGAGTGCACCTCAGGCCCAATCCAAGCCCAAGGCGTCAAAACTCAAAGAGAGTGAGAGCACTTGCTTCCATTGCAACAAGATAGGGCATTAGAGGAAGAATTGCGCTCTCTTCAAGGAAGAACAAAAGAAGAATGGAGCCAAGGCGTCCAGTTCTGGTATTTTTGTTGTTGAAATTAACCTTTCTATTTCTACCACTTGGGTATTGGATACCGGTTGTGGTTCTCACATTTGTTCAAATGTGCAGGGGTTAAGAAATAGGCGGTTACTTGGGAAGAATGAAGTGGACCTCCGTGTGGGGAATGGAGCACGAGTTGCTGCCATGAAGATAGGCGACTATCACCTCACTTTACCTTCCGGACTTTGTATTGTTTTGAATAATTGTTATTATGTGCCTGCTATGAGCAGAAACATTATTTCAGTTTCATGTTTGGATAATGATGAATTTGATTTTGTTATTAAAAATGGCAATGCTCATATTCGTCGCCAAGGCATTTCTTATGGCAATGCCATGTTGCAAAATGGCCTTTATATCCTTGATTTACAAAACAAAGAGTCCATATACAACATTAATACAAAGAGGGTTAAATCAAACGAATTGAACCCTACTTACTTCTGGCATTGTCGCTTAGGACATGCAAACGAAAAACGCATTTCAAGATTCCACAAAACTTGAGTGCTTGGGTCATTCGACTTAGAGTCTTATGATACATGCGAGCCATGTTTGCATGGAAAAATGACAAAGAGTCCTTTTAATAAAAAAGGCAAGAGGACTAATGGCTTATTGGAACTAATACATACCGATGTATGTGGACCTTTAAGTACACATGCTAGAGGTGGTTTTAGCTACTTCGTGTCATTCACAGATGACTTCAGTAGATATGGCTATGTCTATCTAATGAAGTACAAGTCTGAAACTTTTGAGAAATTCAAAGAGTTTAAGAACGAAGTAGAAAACCAACTTGGCAAAAGTATAAAAGCCATTCAATCATATCGAGGTGGCGAATACTTAAGCCAAGAGTTTGACAGTCATCTAAAGGAGTGTGGTATTATTTCACAGCTCACTCCTCCTGGAACACCTCAATGGAATGGTGTGTCCGAAAGGAGAAATCGAACTCTGTTGGACATGGTTCGATCTATGATGAGTCAAGCTAATCTTCCTATCTCTTTTTGGGGTTATGCATTAGAAACTGCTGCGTTTCTATTGAACCGTACTCCAACTAAAGCAGTTGAGAAGACACCATACGAGGTATGGACTGAGAAAGAACCCAATATGTCTTTTCTCAGGATTTGGGGCTGTGAAGCACATGTTAAGAAATTAACATCTGACAAACTAGAGTCCAAATCCAGTGTCTGCTTGTTTGTGGGGTATCCTAAAGAAACAAAGGGATACTACTTTTACTCACAAGCCGAGAATAAAGTATTTGTTGCTCGCAAGGTTATTTTCTTGGAAAAGGAGTTCCTTCTCAAGAAAGACAGTGGGAGTAAAGTAGAACTTGGAGAAATTCAAGCACCACAAACTCCTATAGAGGATGGTTTGGAAATGGGATCAAGTTCACAACCAGTTGTGGAACAAGAACCCATTACACAAGAACCTAGAAGGTCTGGTAGGGTACGTCAGGAGATTGAGAGATATGGATTTCTAATCACTGACAGTGACACTATTGAGTTAGTAGATCGTGAGGATCCTACTACCTACCGAGAAGCTATTGAGAGCCCAGACTCGGAAAATTGGCTTGAAGCCATGAAATCCGAGATGCAATCAATGTACGATAACCAGGTTTGGACCTTGGTTGATCCACCGGAAGGTGCTAAGGTAATTGAATGCAAGTGGCTATTCAAACTCAAAGCTGATAAGACCTACAAAGGTAGACTAGTAGCAAAAGGTTTTCAACAAACTCATGGTGTAGACTATGATGAGACCTTTTCGCCTGTAGTCATGCTCAAATCCATTAGGATCTTGCTTGCCATAGCTGCATATCATGATTATGAGATATGGCAAATGGATGTCAAAACTGCTTTCCTTAACGAAAATTTACTTGAGGATGTGTATATGACACAGCCTGAAGGTTTTGTCAATCCCAAGCATCCTAAGAAGGTTTGCAAGCTTTAAAAATCCATTTATGGATTAAAGCAAGCATCCCAAAGTTGTAATCTTCGTTTTGATGAGGCAGTCAAAGAATTTGACTTCATCAAGAACGAAGATGAGCCTTATGTGTACAAGAAGATTAGTGGGAGCATAGTAGTAATTCTAGTCCTATATGTGGACGACATCCTTCTCATTGGGAATGACATTCCAACATTGCAAAAGGTTAAGCAATGGTTTGGAAAATGTTTCTCAATGAAAGACTTAGGTGAAGCCGAGACAATACTTGGTATTCGAATCTATAGAGATAGATTGAATTGGCTTTTGGGTCTAAGTCAAGAAAAGTACATAGACAAAGTACTAAAGCGTTTTAGTATGGGAGACTCAAAGAAAGGGTACATACCTTTGGCTTTGGGAGTTCCTTTGACTAAAGAACAGTGCCCTAAAACCAAAGAGGAAAGGGACAACATGAGTAGAATCCCATATGCATCTGCTATTGGATCTATCATGTACGCTATGTTATGTACTAGATTGGATGTTGCTCATGCACTGAGTATAACCAGTAGGTTTCAGCAAGACCCTGGTGAGAAGCACTGGTCTGCTGTAAAAGGGTTTTTGAAGTACCTGCAAAGGACTAAGGATCACTTCTTGGTGTATGGTGGTCAAGAAGAGCTCGTCATAAAGGTTATGCCGATGCTGCTTTTCAGACCAGCACTCAGGATTCTAGATTGCAATCTGGGTTTGTTTTTGTTTTGAACGGTGGTGCTGTCAGCTGGAGAAGCTCGAAGCAAGAAACCGTTGCCGACTCAACTACAGAATCTAAGTATATTGCAGCAAGTGAGGCTGCAAAAGAGGCTGTTTGGATTAAAAATTTTATTACTGGATTAGGAGTGGTCCCAAGCATCCTAGATCCATTAGAAATTTTCTGTGACAACAACAGGGCCATAGCACAGGCCAAGGAGCCCCGGTCACACCAGAAATCCAAACACATACTCAGGAGGTACCACTTGATCAGAGAAATCATTGATCGAGGGGATGTCAAGGTTAGTGAGATAGCAAGTGAAGACAATGTAGCAGATCCTTTGACGAAACAGTTACGTCCAAATCTGCACGAAGCTCATTTGAGAGCGTTCGGTCTTAGGGCTATGCCCAATTGGGACTAGTGCTAGTGGGAGATTGTTAGTGTAAGCCCTAGCCCCAATGCATTGTAACGAAACACTTGAAATTAATAAAATGAGGCATTAGTTTTATCTTTTGTATTCCTGTGCATATCAATTGATAAAACTATCCAAGAATGTCGTTTCGGTTTAAGTTATCATGTGTGAGGCACATGGTTGTAAGACCTTGAAACAAATGAGACTTCATTCTAAATATCTCTAGTCAGTCATTGTTATGGGAATAACAATGAATTAAGACTAGTATGCTCTCTCTGATATTATGAGTTCTGTCTTACGGATCATTAGGACAAGAGTGTCAATCAGAGATCATAGATACATGTTAAAGAACATGGTATCTGGATACGATCTGCTCATGAGAACACTACATGGTACAAGTCATAAGTGTTTCTCATATGCAAGTTTTGTATCGGAGTTCTTAGACCTGAAATCTCTATGAAACTCTTTATGAATTACTGTGTACTTTGACATACACCTAACGTGCTCATAACAGAGTGACAAGTACGGGTATGATTGGGTATGCATTAATTCATGTTAGAGAGCATGAGAGAAGTGAAGGGATTACCCCTCTCAATAAGAGAGAAAATATCATCGGCCACTTGATCAGTGAACTGAGAAGTGTATGGCCATACCGAGATGAAATAATGAGTAATCATTATTTATCTGAGAGTTCAGTGTCACTGGAATATCAAGAAAGGAATTAATATATATAAGGATGACTAGTTCCATGCCTTATATTAATTCTGATATTTATGGGTAAGGGACTATACAAAATTGCATTAGGTCACTAAATGCCATATGCATTTTCATTTAATTTGGAATGCTATAATATCTTGCTAGAGAATATATATAGCCTTGGAATTAATTTATTAATTCATTGCCAACATTAAATGGACCTATAGGATCGCACACAAAGCATTGGGCTTAAAATATTTAAATTGTGTATTGGGAATTAATTTGGACTTTTATTTAAAGTCAAATTAATGCATAAAATGGGTAAACAGATTTTTGCTTGTTTTAGGCAAATCTATAAAAACAGTTTTTTTGCCTAAAACAGTTAGGCAAAACTGTCAAGGTGCGATTTTGCCTAAAACAAATCTATGAAACGAGTTTTTTTGCCTAAAACAGCTAGCTGTTTTAGGCAAATATGTTGAACTGTCTTTTTGCCTAAAACAGCTTGCTGTTTTAGGCAAATCTGTTAACAGTTGGTCACGAGAGAAATTTGTTGGCATGTGCTTGGTTTAATTTCAATTGATTAATTGTCTATGTATAATTAAGTTAATTGAGTATTAAATTCTAATTTGTATTTAATCAAAATATAATACTTGAGAGGGAATTAAAGTAGCCAAAATTCAAACTAAAATACTAGTTGAATTCGGCAACTTATCACCTTAAATAAGTAAGTTTGTTTTGATTAAATGACTAATGCCCTTTGAATTTAAATTCTAATTGAATTTAAATTAAGATATATCTCTTAATTAAGAAGTGATGGAGGCTGAAATTAATACTTAATTTTCGGCACTCACACTTGACCTAAATTGAGTGATATATATTAATGAATTAAATGAATTAAATGGTATGCCGTTTTGCTATTTCTCTCTCTTGGCCGAAATACTCAAGGGGAAAGAAATCTTTCTTGTTCTCTTGTGTTCTCGGGCTAAAACAGTAACCTAAAAGAAGAACAAGATCAGATCTTGTGGCTTCAAATCATTCCCATTGCCGAATACACAATCATAGAGCTAGCACTCTTGATTTTAAGCTATCTTTGCAAGTGTGTGTGTGAAAATAGAGGGAGTGGCGTATAGGCTGTTCCTTGGCATTGGTGTTGAAGATCTAAGGTGGACATATCCTTCTTGGTTGCTGGTCATCATCAAAATCAAGTTTTAAAGGCATCTAAAGTTGTAAGTTTAAAACCCTAAAATTGCATGTTTCGATTCTAACTTTGGATATGTATGGTATGTATGATAAAAAATTTTGTTTTCCGCTGTGCCATCATGATATTCATACCATGTCATATTCCATCAATATCTTCCTAGCAAACCGGATCGCTTTGCCTTTCCACGAGTTTGACGTGATTTTGGGGATGGATTGGCTATCCACCCATCAAGCGACTGTCGATTGTAAGAAGAAGATAGTCACCTTAAAGCTCAGTGATGACCAAGAAGTTACAGTGGTGGGTGTGCGAACTGATAATCTATCTAATGTAATATCTGCTACTGCTGCTAGGAAGTTAATTAGAAAAGGTTGTATGTCATATATATGTTTTGCAATAGAGGCCAAGAAAGTCAGTCCGAAGATATCAAAAGTACCTACTGTCAGAGAATTTCAGGATGTTTTTCCTGATGAGCTGCCAGGCCTACCCCTTGACAGAGAGGTAGAGTTTTCTATTGATGTTGCTCCAGGTACTGCACCTATTTCTATCGCTCCCTACAGAATGACACCTACAAAATTAAAAGAATTGAAGATTCAATTACAAGAACTGTTAGATAAGGGATTCATCAGACCTAGTATTTCTCCCTGGGGAGCGCCAGTTTTGTTTGTGAAGAAGAAAGATGGCACGCTCACGTTATGTATTGATTATAGGCAACTGAATAAAGTTACCATTAAGAACAAGTATCCTCTCCCTCGCATCGAAGATTTGTTTTATCAGCTTAAAGGAATAGGTATTTTCTCAAAGATTAACCTGAGATCAGGCTATTACCAGATGGGAGTAAAAGAAGCAGATGTACCGAAGACTGCTTTTCGCACTAGATACGGCCACTATGAATTTCTGGTTATGCCTTTTGGGCTTACGAATGCTCCAGCCGCCTTTATGGACTTGATGAATAGGGTTTTTTATCCCTATTTAGACCAGTTTGTAGTAGTTTTTATTGACGACATACTGGTCTACTCCAAGACGCCAGAAGAACATGATAAGCATTTGAGGATTGTCCTGCAGATTTTGAGAGAAAAACAACTATATGCTAAGTTCAGTAAGTGTGATTTCTGGTTGAAAGAAGTATCATTTTTGGGACATGTGATATCTGCAGAAGGTATTAAAGTGGATCCTTCGAAGGTTGATGCGATTCTCCAATGGAAACCACCCAAAAATGTTACTGAAGTGAGGAGTTTTCTGGGTTTAGCCGGGTATTACAGGAGATTCATTAAAGGATTTTCTACTATTGCAACACCTTTAACTCGGGTACTACAGAAGAATACCAGATTTGTGTGGACTGATACTTGTCAAGAAGCTTTTGAAAGACTTAAAAGCATGCTGACTGAAGCTCCAATTCTTACTCAACCTGAGTCGGGTAAAGATTTTGTGATTTATAGCGATGCATCCAGGAATGGGTTAGGTTGTGTCTTGATGCAAGAAGGTAAAGTGATTGCATATGCTTCCCGACAGCTGAAGACACACGAGAAAAACTACCCTACCCATGATCTGGAATTAGCAGCCATTGTTTTTGCACTGAAGATTTGGAGACATCACTTATATGGCGAGAGATGTTATATTTACTCAGATCATAAGAGTCTAAAATACCTACTTACCCAGAAGGAGCTCAATCTTAGACAGAGACGTTGGCTAGAGTTAATTAAAGATTATGATTGCTATATTGACTACCATCCAGGAAAAGCCAATGTAGTAGCCGATGCACTTAGCAGGAAATTTATGTCAGGTGATATTAATGTCATTAAGTAAATTAGCATAGATAATTGATATGATTTAGTAATTAATTGTTTTGTTTGCAGCTCTTCGAGCTATGAATGTCCATTTAAGTTTAACCTCAGATGAAGCTTTAGTGGCTGAATTGCAAGTCAAGCCTGACTTTGTGCATCAAGTTAAGTTTGCTCAGAAAGAAGATGATCGGTTGATGAGTATTAAGAATAGGCTTCAGAATGACAGTGTAGAGAGCTATTTCTTGGGTGATGATGGAAGCCTTTATTTTAAGCAAAGGCTTTGTGTTCCAAGCCAAGAAGAGTTGAAGAAAAGTATCCTAACTGAAGCACATCATAGCAGTTATGCAATGCACCCTGAAGGCAATAAAATGTATCAAGACTTGAAAGCTTTCTATTGGTGGCCAGGTATGAAGCGAGATGTGACAGAATTTGTAAGAAAATGTTTGATCTGTCAGCAAGTAAAAGCTGAACATCAAGTTCCTTCAGGATTGTTGCATCATCTGTTAGACCGAAGTGGAAATGGGATCGAGTAACCATGGATTTTGTGTCAGGCTTACCACTGACTCAGAAGAAATATGATGCCATCTGGGTAATTATAGATCGACTCACTAAGTCTGCTCACTTTTTGCCAGTACGGATGGACTATCCTTTATCAAAACTGGCGGAACTGTATATTAATGAGATTGTAAGATTGCATGGAGTGCCATCATCCATTGTTTCTGACAGGGATCCGAGGTTTACTTCTCATTTTTGGCATAGTTTTCAAGATGCTTTGGGTACAAGGCTTCACTTTAGTACAGCCTTCCACCCTCAGACAGATGGCCAGTCCAAGAGAGTGATTCAGGTTTTGGAGGATATGCTTAGATGTTGCATCCTAGAGTTGGGAGCCAGTTAGGAAAAACATTTACCTCTGGCAGAATTCGCATATAATAATAGTTATCAATCCAGCTTGAAGATGGCTCCTTTTGAAGCACTGTATGGTAGAAAGTGCAAAACTCTCTGTTGGACAGAATTGAGTGAAAGGAAGTTAGTGGGTTCGGACTTGATTCGAGATTCTAAAGAGAAAGTTTGGGTTATTAAAGGTAGATTGAAAGAAGCTGCGGATCGTCAAAAATCTTATGCAGATTTGAAAAGAAAAGATATAGAGTTTCAGGTTGGGGATCAAGTTTTCTTAAAGGTATCTCCATGGAAGAAAATTCTGAGGTTTGGAAAGAAGGGCTAGTTAAGTCCTAGATTTATTGGCCCTTATGAGATACTTCAACGAGTCGGTCCTGTAGCTTATCGATTGAAGCTACCTTCGGACTTACAAAAGATACATGATGTGTTCCACGTATCCATGCTCCGTAGATACAGGTCAGATCCTAGTCACGTGATTACACCAGAAGAGATTCAAGTGGCTGATGATATGACCTATGAAGAAAAATCCGTCAAAATAGTAGCAAAAGAAGTCCGTCAACTCAGGAACAAGCAGGTTCCCCTAGTAAAAGTTTTATGGCACCATCATAACGTAGAAGAAGCTACGTGGGAAATCGAAGCAGCTATGAAACATCAGTATCCCCATCTCTTCAGTACAGGTAAATTTCGAGGACGAAATTTCTTTTAGTAAGGGAGATTTGTAATGGTCTCAATACCGGTCTGACCATGAACAGTAAATTTCAATGGTAAATAGTGCACCCGGGCCGTAAATCGGACCCAGAAGTGAAAAACATTTTATTTGACCATCGGAAAGTATTGGTCATGGTGAGTCCGAGGTTGAAATTTGAAGTGAAATCGAGGTCAAATAGGCCTCCGAAAGTCAAAAATACAAAAAAAGGTAGCGAGTCAATTTCCTGATAGGAAATGTGACTTGATTTTGTATAAATATTTAAAAATAGTAAATGGACTCTAAAAATTGCTAGATTTTAGGGTTCTTAATGAAATTTCATATAGAATATTTTGGTGTAAAAAAATAAATTTTTCGGTGATGTTGACAATTGTCGAATCGGACCAGTAACGGACTCCGATTGAGCCGAAATTTTGTGTGCTACCTATTTTTGACGTGATAAGAATTATGAAATCAAACTTGGAGTGAGAAAAGAGGAGAAATAAAATTGGACTTGAATTAGGTAGTTAATGGGCCTTAATTATTTAATTAAGCCCAAATGCCAACCCAAGCCCAATTTATCCATTAAGAAGGCCTATAAATAGTGTGAAATTTCTGGAACAAGCTAGCAAAATCAGCTTCCTCCTTATCTCCTCTCTTTGGCAGAAATTCTCCACCATTGTTGTTAAGCTTTTTTCTTCTTCTCTTTCTCCATTTCACACAAAAATTAGCCTTCTTATAGTAATTTCTGCCTCCCTAGTTGAATTTTATGACCTCTCTTTAAAAGAAGGAAGAAAATCAAAGAAAATTAAGAGAGAGAGTTTAGGGTTTCATTTGAGGTAAGTGAAACCAATGAGTTTAATTTCTTTCTAAGGTGCCTACTTATGCTTTTGGGTGCCTAGATTTCATTTATGATGTTATTTTTAGCATTTGAGGTTGAAAAACTAGAGTTATAATGGGTTAAAATTTCGGTTCTCTTAGGGAATCAAAGTGATTTGCAAGCTTCCAAGGCTAAAGGCAAGGAAAGGAAGCTTAGGCATCCTAAAGCAAGGAAGAAAGGTTAGTGGCTAATGAATCTTAATATTTCCTTTGATTTTAGTCATTAAACCTTTATGTAACTTAATGAAAATATGATAAAAATGATATTTAACTTAAAGTAATGGTAGATGAATGTTATGGGACTTGCAATAAGTTGTTTGAATGCTTAAAGGAAGTGTTAAGTGAGTATATGGTATAAACCTCATGTTGGCCGAATGAACTCCCTAAGAAAATTAAGGTTTATTTTGTGAATTTTGATGAAAATATGCTTTAAAATGATGGTAGAAATAAAATAATATGCTTACAAATTTTTATGAAATTTATTGAAATTAAATGAATATTTTAGAGATAAACTTTCAATTATGTATATAATGACAATATGAGTTTAGTATAAATTATGATGTAATTTAGTGAGAAAATGATGTATTATAAAGAATTATGACGTAAAAAATTGCAAAGTGTATAAAAAATTCAAATAAAAATTCAAGCAAAATGAAAGGTATTGAAAGTATTGAAGAAATGTGAAATTTTGAGTCGAAATAAGTGAAAAAGGTGAATTATGGTGAAATAATTCACAATTTGTGTAAAAGGGTTTGAAAAAGTAAATTGTCAAAGAAAATTAAGAAAAAGAGAAATGAAAAGTATAAAAAAAAAGAAAATAATGGCTTAAGTTAATGTTTTGGTGCCCTTAGAAATAGTCTGGCAGTAAAAGCCTAGCTCAGGATATAATTGGCTAGCCATAGGGACATCTGTACCGCGGTGCAAGTCATGACGACTTGCTTTGCTGTGGTAGGATCGCTGATCACCATAGCATATGTCTGATTCTGATATCTGTTCTGTGGAAAAATGGTCTTTGAGATCATTTTTCAGCCTGTATGTGGCCCACGGGGTCCACGTCCCGAGTATCCAGTCTGAGAATTTTCTGTCGGTACTGTACTAGGGGCATGAAAGAAAATGAAAGTTCAGGGGCAAAATGGTAATTTTGCCAGAATGGAAAATTTATATGTAAATATAAGTAATAAAGGTATACTAAGGGTAAAATGGTAATTTAGTATCCCCACAGTGTCAAATATGAAATTTTTGTGATGTAAGGACAAAAATGTAATTTTACATGACATGAGTAAAAATAAGAAGAAATATATGAATTATAAGTAATAAGGTGAGTTAAAGTGAAAAAGAAATGAATATAATGGCAATTTGGTAAATATGGTAGTAAAAAAGGGCGAAATTGGAAATGAATGAAAAATGAGGGACAAAAATATAATTTTGCCCAAAAATAGTATAATAAAGCATAAATAATGAATAAAGAAAGAAATTATGTAATGAAAATGAAAATAAATGGCTATAATGGCAAAATCGTAAATATTGAGGTAAAAAGGACATTTTTGGAATTTAGTGAGATTTTAAGGACTAAATGGGAAATTGGTCAAAAGTTACGAAATAAAGAAGAAAAAGAGTAAACAATATGAAAAATAACTGTTTTCGCTTGAAATTGATTTAAATATGTTCAATTGTGTTCATGTTTAGAATTTAATTTATTTGGTCAAATTATAATCGAGAAATAACCTTATAAGAGAAAGTATTAGGATTGTTAGTCACCACTGGGTATATTTGTGCTCAACGCGTAGGTTTCTTTCTACGTGCAGGTATAGAAGAAGTGGAACGATGATGCACGATGAATTGGAAAAAGAGAATTAGTGCTTTATGAAATTTTGGATGTTGGCATGTATATTATAGATATTTTTGTATAAACAGCACAGATATAAATAAGATTATTTTATGGTTATGTAATAATTGATCATAAATGTATTTTGTATAATTGTTTTGAGAAAGTTGCAAGGACATATATGTGTGATTTATGGTGTGAAGGAAAGGTGAATGAATGATTTGATGCTATAAAAGTGCTGTGCCTCTGAGAGGCCGTGTGTATTGTCTGTTTTTCAGGTGGGCTAGTCAGTTTTCTAGCCGTCATATTGCCGAATTTTTGTTAAATGAATAGTAACTTTAGACAGTTTCAGGTCATCGACCAGAGGTTATTGCTTTAAGTGTGAGAAAAAAATGGTTACCGGTTTGTACACTATTTAATTAAGTCGGAGTGATAAGGGTGTTACACTGCAACCACCCCCAAACTTAAAACATGCATTGTCCTCAAAGCATGAAAATGATAGTTAGGGAAAGAAAAAAATATTAAGAGAACTTATAACACTTCCCTAAAATGGTGAGGACCACATAGCATGGGAAACTACTGAAGTGGAAGAGATCATGGCAGATAGTAAGCAATTAAAACTCCCCTCGCTCCTGCATGTTAGAGATTTGATCTTGCACACCATTAATTCTGACATCAATATAAGCTTTCAACTACTCAAAAGTTAAAGTGGTGCTGGAAGAACTTTGATTAGTGATTAGTCAAAACAGGAGCTATTCTTGCTTATTCGAGTCTTCTGGAATGTTATGCACACCTTGAAATTACTATTTCTCAATGGGAATAGAATTACTATTTTTATCTAACAACATCCATTGGTTAGCATCCCATTTACAGAATTCCATGCATTAAAGAGTTTCGAAGCCAACATAACTAGTCCATATTGAAAATGGGCCTAAGTTTCATAATCCTAAATGTTTTGCAATGGCTGTAACAAAGCACCCTACAACAATTTTCCTTTCTCTTGCTTAACCACCTTTTTAAGGTGGTCTGAAAGCCAAACACTATCATTAACAGGGATACCTTGATGTATAAAATATATAAAGAGCAGCTCAGACTTATTGATAGACTCTTGGCTATTACCCCTACTACAAAAAGTATGGGATAACACCCTTTGAATATAATGGAATGGATGCAACAAATTAGATGATTTACTCATTGTAGGTTGAAAATCTTTATTACTATTAGTGAGAATACACCAAGCACCAGTCATGCTAAAGTCTTTAAGATAAAAGCGATGGCCTTGCTTAGGCAACTTAAAAATAGAATTACGAGTTGGTAAATTAAGTTTGTAGCTCTTATTTCTAATTCTAAATGTAAATATATTTGTATCATTCATATAGTGTGGGCTCACATCATATTTTAAAGAACTTAGAAATTCTAAGGTCAGGTCATGGTAACTATGATTTTTGAAATTTATGAAAGACTCCCATCCAATTCCTTTCATTAAAGCATAAACATCATTAAGCAAGCCCAAAGTTTGAAACATATTCTTATCAAAGTATTTCATAGCACCATGATGTCTATTACGAATAAATTCATACCTGGTTTGTTGGAATGATGTACTAAATTGAAAATTAGGGTCACCTAGTCTTTGGGGTTTGACTACTTCCTGTTCTTCAATGATGGGTTGCTTTAGTATCGGTTTCCTCTTGGACGTTTGTCCTTATTTTTGCCACTGCTCAACTGCCTTCTTACCCCTTGTAGTGAAAATTGTAGTACTCTTCCTTTTCTCATCTTTTTTAACCATTAATGGATCTAATTTCTAAAATTCCCAATTAGAAAAGCTAGGGTTTTTTTTAAAAAAATTTGCTTAGAGGAAGAAAAATAGAAAGAGAAGAATGATAAAAAGGCCTATTTCTAATTGCAATTCACAGTAAGAACTTGACACTGTCAAAGCATGCTTTTTTCCTTTTTTATATAGATTTTAATTCACAATGGGAACTAATGGAATGTTATACCTAATTGAAAGTGGTAAAATCAATTTCATGGATTAGGCACGTGAAAGGGACTACTTAGTTTAAATAAAAGAAAATGAAAAAGAGCCCATGTTATTTTTGAAATTCATTTCACGGTGTGGCCACATAAAATTTATTGTCAATTTTGCCTCTGTTTTGTGTGAATTTGCTTTGGCCTTTTGTCCACTTCTTTCTCACGGTATGGCCATATGAACTCCACTATATCTTTTGTCCACTTTTTATGTTTATCCCACTTTTTCATATGTTGCCCACTTTTCACATTTTGTCTTTTTTTTTCTGCAAACGGAAATAAACTAAATTAAAAATAAAAAATATAAATCATAAAATCACTAATTAATACCAAAAAGAATATAAATAAAAATTAAGCCTAATAAAAAATATGAAAAGAAAATTAAAAAATCAACTAAAATTCGAAAAAAATTATAAATAAATAAATTAAAATAAAATAAGATATTTAATTGAATTATTAGGTTGCCTCCTAATTAGCGTTTTAATTAACGTCTATAGCTAGATCAAGTTACACCCTTTATTCTAGTTAGAGGACTTGGATGGATGAGATGTTATCACCCTCGAAATAAGGTTTCAGTCAATGCCCATTAACTTTAAAAGTTCAATCCTTGCTTTAAACTTTAATAGCTCCATGTGAAAAAATCCTTGAAATTATGAATGGACCAAACCAAAGAGATCGAAGCTTACTTGGAAAAAGTTTAAGACGAGAGTTAAATAATAAAACCTTTTGTCTAGCATAAAACTTATGTCATACAATATATTTGTCATGCCACTTCTTGGTTTGTTCTTTATAAATTTTGGCATTTTCATAAGCTTGAAGGCAAAACTTATCCATTTCATTGAGTTGTAACAATCTCTTTTCACCTGTAGCTACCTCATCAAAATTCACAATAGTCTCATTGCCCAATATGCTTTATGTTCCAATTCCACTAGCAAATGGCAGGCTTTTCGATATACCAATCGATATGGAGACATCCTAATTAGAGTTTTAAATGCCATTATATATGCCCATAATGCATCATCGAGCTTTTGTGCCCAATCTTTCTTAGAAGAACTTACCGTTTTCTTAAGAATCCATTTAATTCCCTTGTTAGATATTTCAACTTTTTCGCTTGTTTGAGGATGATATGGTGTAGCTACACAATAAGTCACACCATATTTCATTAGTAAGGAATCTAAGTAATGATTGCAAAAATGTTTACCTCCA
The DNA here is from genome assembly GCA_037975025.1 of Excoecaria agallocha. Taxonomy (NCBI): domain Eukaryota; kingdom Viridiplantae; phylum Streptophyta; class Magnoliopsida; order Malpighiales; family Euphorbiaceae; genus Excoecaria; species Excoecaria agallocha. The sequence continues at coordinate 8,410,424 of CM075815.1, forward strand.
TTGCTGATAATAGCTCGTGGGGTTCCAAAGCGGGCAAAAACTATTGTTCCTTAAGAAGTTCATAATGTTTTTGGCATGATTGCTTGGCAAAGCCACTACTTTCACCTATTTAAACATAAGTCCACTGCCACCAAGATGTACTAGTTTGAGTAGGATCATGGAAATGGACCTATGAAATTGATTCCCTATACATTAAATAACTCAACTTCTAAGATGTTTTATAGCGACATCTCATTTCTCTTAGAAAGATTAAATGTTCTTTGACATCTATCACAAGCATAAACAAAATGAAAATCATCTTTAAACAAGTTAAGCCAATAAAAATCGCATTGTAACACCCTAGTCACTGTTTTAGAATATCCAAAATGACCACCACACTCGAGAATATGGCAATGTCTTAAAATATCATTCATTTTATGCTTGGGAACACATTGCCTAATAATCTGATCAACACATAATCTAAACAAGTATGGATCTTTCCAATAATAGTGTATGACATAAAAAAAAGTTTCTTTTTTTGCTGATATGTCATATTCAAGGGGATTATTTCACAAGTTAAATAGTTAGCTATATCAACATACCATGATATTTAAGTTGCCAAAACAGTATGCAATTGTTCATCGAGAAATGGTTCGTTGATTAAACACTCATTATCATTATTTCTCTTTAATTCTAATGTAGAGAGATGGTCAACTACCACATTCTCAACACCTTCCTTATCTCAAATTTCAAAATTAAAGTCCTACAAAAGTACCACCTATCTAATTAGTCTAGGTTTGGCATCTTTCTTTTGAAAGATATACTTAATAGCTAAGTGATCAGTGAAGACTATTATTTTATTGTCTTTCAATAAGAACGAAATTATCAAAAGTAAAAACAATAGCTAAAAGCCCATTTTCAATGGTTGCATAATTAAGTTGCACATCATTTAAAAATCGACTAGCATAGTAGATAACATATAGCTTTTGTCTTTTTTTTTGTCTAAAAACCGCTCCTACTGCGACATGACTTGCATCACATATCTGCTCAAATAGTAACTCCCAATCCGAGGATGCCCTAATAAGTATGGATGCGAGCTCCTTTTTCAATTTGTTAAAGCAATCAAACACTCTTAATTCAAATCAAAAGACATGTCTTTAATTAACAAATTCAAAGGGATTTGGTGATTTTAGAAGTCTTTAATGAACAGGCAGTAAAATCCCGTATGCCCAAGAAAACTTCGCACTTCTTTAACCGAGGTTAGAGGTGGTAATTTGTCAATCACTTTAATTTTTGCCTTATCCACCTTAATGCCATGTATTAAAATCTCATGACCTAGAATAATTCCTTCCTGCACCATAAAATGACATTTTTTTCCAATTTAAGAATAAGTTAGTCTCTTCACATCTTTGTAAGACTCGGGAAATATTAGCTAGACAATGATAAAAAAGGAACCAAAAATAAAAAAATCATCCATAAAGACTTCAATAAAATCCTCAATCATATCAGAGAAGTAGAGAAGATAGCCTTCATACACCTTTGAAAAGTCATCGGTGTATTACACAAGTCGAATGACATTCTTCTATAAGAAAATGCACCATATAAACAACTGAATGTAGTCTTTTCTTGGTCCTCCAATGCAATGGGAATCCATAAATAACCTGAATATCCATCTAGAAAGTAATAATATTTATATCTTGTAAGTCTTTCAATCATTTAATCCACAAAAGGTAAGGGAAAATGGCACTTACGCATTGCATTGTTAAGTTTTCTAAAATCAATCCATACACACCAACCTGTTACTATTTTGGTTGGTATTAGTTTATTATTTTCATTGGCTACAACAATAATTCCCCCCTTCTTAAGCACAACTTGTGTAGGACTAACCCAATTACTATCCAATATAAGATATATAATTCCTGCATCTAAAAGCTTGATGTATTCCTTCTTCATAACTTCATTCATATTAAGATTTAATCGTCATTGGGGTTTAATTGAAGGTTTGTAATTTTCTTCTCTTAAAATTTTATGCTTGCACAAAGTAGGGCTAATCCCCTTAATGTCAGCTATTGTCCAACCTATAGCTCTAATATGTGATCTTAGAACATGCAATAACTTTTTCTCTTGTTCTTTGGTCAAATCTGCAGCTATGATTATAGGAAGAGTATAAGATTATCCTAAGAAAGCATACCTGGGATGAGCTTAAAGTTGCTTAAACTCTAACTTAGGAGCTCTAATAATGGAAGGTACTGCAAGGGTTGATTCCTTCTCAAGCTTCTCAAACACTTAATTCATTTCAACATAAGTTTTATAAAACCTTTCTTTGATCTACTTTTTCTAGATCCTACAATGTGTACCTTATCAATCTCTACCAAATCATTAGAACACAAAAATTTGCATTGATTTAAAGTTTCTTCCACACATTTATCAATAATATCAACCTGATTATAGTTAAAAAAATCAGAAGGGTACTTAAAAATATTAAAAACATTAAAATTTACCTTTTCTTGTCTAACTCTTAATGTTAACTTACCTTATTCTACATCAATTAGTGCACGTTTGATGTGGAGAAAAAGTCTTCCTAAAATCAATGGTACTTATCCTTCCTGTTCTATGTCAAGAACTACAAAATTAGCAAGAAAGGTGAATTTCTCAATTTTAATAAAGATGTCTTCAATTACATCCAAAGGATGTTTGATCGATCTATCTGCTAGTTGCAATGACACAGGGGTGGGTTTGACTTCCCTAATCTTAATATTTTAAATAAAGAAAATGGCATTAGATTTATACTAGCACCAAGATTACATAAAGCTTTACTACTCTCGTTATTTTCTATTTTGTAATCAATAACAAAACTCCTTGGATCTTTTAGTTTTTAAGGTAGTTTTCTCTGAATAATGGCACTGCATTTAGTTGTCAACTTCATTGTTCTATATTCTTCTAACCTTCTTTTATTGGTAAGAATCTCCTTCAAAAATTTAGCATACGCTAGCATTCTGCTAATGCTTCTACAAAAGAAATATTAATGTGCAACTTTTTAAAGATACCTAAAAATTTAAGAAAATTCTTATCTTCTTTGTGCTTCTGAAGTCGTTGAGGAAAATGAATTGGTGGAACATATGGCTTGATTTGCTCAGTTTTCTTAATGCCTTCTTTCTCTTTGTCATTGATGTCCATTTTTTCCTTTCTTGACACGTCAACTTCTCTATTCTTTTACCTCTCTGGCTATCTGCCATTCCTCAATGTGATTTCCTTTAATTTCTCTTTAAAATTTGTCTCTGTATTGCTAGATAAATTACCTTGAGTTCGATTTGTCATAGCTTGTGCCAATTGACCAATTTGAAGCTCTAGATTCTTGATAGAGGCGTATTGATTTTTAAAAGTTGTCTTGGTATCAACCATGAAATTTATAGTTGCTTTGGTGAGGTTAGCAATTAAATCTTCTAATGAAGTTTTCTTCTCTTACTGCTAGAATCCAGATGGAGCTCTTTGCACATGCTACTGGTTGGTCCATGAGAAGTTAAGGTGATTTTGCCATCCAAGATTATACGTGCTAGAATATGGGTTGTGCTGTTGGTGACCTTGATTAGTTACATAATGAGCTTGCTTTGAATTTTGCTGAGTGAAAGTTACTCCCTCTTGGCATTCATTGGTTCCATGTTGTCTAGCACATGTTTTACAGACCTACACATAAGATTGAATAGAATTCAGTCCTAATTTATCAACTTTAGTAATTAGAGCATATATTTTAAAATTAAGTGCAGAAATAGCATTAATTTCTAGAAGTCTATTAATTTTCTTAAGGGGGCTCATATCAGATGAGTTGTACATATAGTTGTTCATTGCAATTTCCTAAAAAAACTTCATTGCATCATCCATTTCTAGTCCTATGAAATCTCCTCCTACTACTGTATCTACCAGAATTCGAGTGTTAGGATGGAAACCAGTGTAAAATTTTTGCACTAACATCTAATATGTTATTCCATGATGTGGACACTTCCTCAAAAGATCTTGAAGCCTCTCCCAAGTATCATATAGAGCTTCGAACTCTCGTTGTGCAAATTTATTAATTTCATACCTTAACTTTGTTGTCTTTGCTGGTGGAAAGAATTTTATTAAGAATTTCTTAGCTAAATCATTTCAAGTAGTAATTGTCCTTACTGGCAAAGATTCCAACCTTGTCTCTAAGTGTAAAAGGAAAAATTCTTAGTCTAATAGCTTCGTCAGAATCTTCATTAGTCTTAAATGTACCACAAATAGTAAAAAATTTTGAAATATACAAATTTGGATCTCAAGTGATTAGCCCTCCAATTTGACATGAATTTTGAAGCATAAACAATACGGATGACTTAATCTCAAAGTTGTTAGCTTTAATGATAGGTTGCACAATTCCTAGTGCTGCTCCTTCAATAGTTGGGGTTGAATAGTCGTACAAAGTGCATCTAGCTGGCTCTTTTATAACTATATCCTTTTTCATTTCCTTAATTTCTTTTTGTTCCCTTAACCTAGCCTAAAAGTTGCACTCAATTTCAGTATCAAATGGCAATAGTTCCAAACTCTTTAATCTTCTCATACACATATAAAACAAAATTAAAAGGAAATTAAAGATAAAATAAAATAAAATAGAATCTAAAGTAATAGCAAATTATTTTATATTGATACTAATCTACTCAATCCCTAACAACGATGCCAAGAACTGTTGTCGATTTTTGCAAGTATGCGAAATTGATTATAGTAATAAAGAGTGAATGAGTTATCGTTCCCATAGAAACAGATGATTAAGTACCAAAATTATGATAGTTTTATATTATTTAGACAAACAAAACTTAAATGATTAACTAAATGAAAATTATATAATTAAATCACATTAGTAATTGGAAGATTCAATAAAATCAACAGATGGAAAGCTAGGGTGTCTTTGAATTCACTTGAATCTATCTTTTTGTAAATATCAATTAGCAATTAAATTTAATTACTTAAACAAGAAAAGAATAATCCTAAGACATTAAACATGCTCTCCTAAGCGATGTCAAACTTATTCATCAATTTCCATTAACCTGTTATAACAAATATTAATGAATGAAAATAGAACTATGATTATTCTCAATAGTTCCCACAAGTTAAGTTATTATTTCCATTCAAACTATGTTTTTATATTGCTTACAATTCAATTCGATCTCAAGGCTCTTCTTTCGTACTAATCTGAAGAAAATAAATCACTCAATCAATGGCTAATTAATTGAAAGCATTAAGCATAACCATAAATTAACAATAACAAAAGTAAAGAAAACTAATCAGATTAACCAAGAAAAAAAGAATTCAAGCTACATCAAAGATAACCCTAAAAGAAATTTAGCTTGTGCTAATCATGATCAAGAATCCAAAATAACAATTTAAATTCAATAACATAGTTAAAGCAAACTTGAAATGGAATAAAGTTTGAAAATTATGGTGTTTGAGGCTTCAATTCAGCAGAAATCTTTTTCTCCCAAATCTTGTGTTTATTTTTTTTCAATTCTTCGTTTCACTCCTTTAATTAGAAATGGAAAAGCCCTTTTATATGGAAGAAGCATACTAATTGGAATAGGAGAGCTCTAGGTCTTGTTTTAGAAGGAATAAAATAGAGTTGTAGGAAAATGGACTAAAGATTAAATTTTTATTTTTACTCTCATCACCACACTCTCAAATGGTGATTTCTACCCAGTGTCACCACTTTGGGTGGTGAAATCCTTTATTTGTCTAAACATCACAGCCTTGGGTGGTGAAACCCTCTGGTTGTCATCCTTCACCATTTTTCAATTCTTTTGAACCTCTAAAACTTTCAATGCCAATTTTATGTCTTCAAATGTAATGCTTGCTCTAATTATTCCTTGTTACCTATTATTACACGTGCTATATCACATATAACTAAACATATGATAATCCATTGCACAGTTATCAGGATAAATTTGGATCATTTGTACAAATAAAATTACGATTGAAAAGACTATAAATAGGTACTTTTATACAATACAATTTATACTATTTTGTTATATTTACATCCTAATTTATTTAGTATAAAATAGTGATTACATTAAAAAAACAAAAAATATTATCTTCGTACTTTGATCTTTTTTAATCTTGAGGTTAGCCTTGTCGCTGTAGATCTTGTCCATATTAAAGAGTCCTAGCTTAAGTATTTATACGGATAAACACCCATGCTAAGCTATACAGCTTAGTGCGAAACAGTTAATATGTGAACAACCTCTTTCAATGATTGTTCCCAACACCACAAGCATGCACAAGGTACAAGTTTATATTTATATTAACCATGAAAGCAAGCTACACATACAAGGAGGAATAGTGTCAAAACAATATTTGTAAAATAAGCTTGGTCATACACAGTGCATCATTAATTTAGCATATATTTTATTCTCATATTATTTTTTGTGGATGCTTGCCTAAGTTTTATGGGTGTGAATAACGGATATTGTGGATACCCATAAGTATCAATCATGTAAATACCTATAGGTGTTTAACTTGTGGATATCCGAATGTATCAAACCTATGGACCCAATAGGATTAAGACTATGGTCCTTAACAAGGACAAACTGTAGACCCAAATGGGATCAAACTGTGGCAGTTGCAACTGTACCTTATAGACATGCCTATCTATCCACAACCAAGCCTTATATGCAGGCATTGATCCATTTTTTACATCTTTCATTTAACAAATTTGATTCATTATAATACACTTGTGTGCATATGTAAATAGTTATAACCACCACAATAATATAATTTTGATCATTGATAAACATTCTTAGGAATAGAAACATTTGCATAAGTGTGCACTACTGAATTGGAACATCTTAAATCACATATATTCATGTCTTATAATATTAATGTTCATTCTATAACTTTATTTTCATATGTCATTATGCTCCACACATATTTAATGTCACATATTTCCTTTATTTTTATGTTTAAAATGCTCTAAAAATATTTGGGAACGTTTAGATGAGTTTCGATGACAATTTGGGGCCTAAAAATTAAGTATAAGAGGAAACAAGGGAGTCTCACAATGGCAACTGATTAGTTGCAATTGTGAGATAAGTGCAAAATTGGTTCTAGAAGGGGCTCACATTAGGAACTGAGTAGTTGCAACCATGAGCACCATTCTGCCTCCAAGAATCATAAATGTAGATTTCCAGGTTCAATTTATATGTTGTTTTATACATAATAAATGATATTTTCAGGCAAAGTGGTTTTCTAAAAAGTTGTTATTTTATATTTTTAGTTTCTAAATCATTAAAAATCATCTCGTTTTCACTTCAAAATCTCAAGATATTCAAAAAATACTACAAGATTCTCCCAATGACAGAATAGCAAACAATATCAGAATTCAAGTCCAGTTTTGACAATGTTAGAAGTAGAATCAGTCTTCGACCTCCTGACATGAAATTTAGATATATAAGTCTAGTTTATATCCCAACTATAATTACTCAATTTGCGTCTCTATATCTGAAGTTATAAGAAAAAAAAGTCTTGCTTGGTCAAATGAACCTTAGGATAGATTTTTGCGATTCCAAAAACAACTTTCATATTTTGATTCCTGAGCACCATTAAACATAATGTCCATTATCATACCTCATTTTAACATCCAACATTCACCACATCACATACACAAGCATACACATACAAAATGATGAGAAGTTTCCATACCTTTTTGGCCAGCAAAAACACCTTCTTCAATCCCTTTGCACCTTTTTTTCCTTTAGTCTGCTTAATTCTCCTTCTACATAGAATAGATTATAGATATAAACATTTATATACACCCTAAAAATCAATTTCCATCATAAGAAACAAAAGAAAAAGAGAAGAAGAGGGAGTTAATACCTTAAAACACCAACCACTAAATTCTCTCTCCTCTCAAATGTCAACTTGGATTTTTTGGGGGTTACTTGTGGGCTGTTTATAGGTTATTTAGGGAGAGGAGTGGCTGCCTTTCTACCTGAAATGGCTAGCCAAACCTTTTCCTTAGATCCTTTGCATTTTTTTCTTTTCTTATGAGAAATTTAGAGAGGCTAGGTGTCAACATCTCATAGGTCCACTTTTTTTGCCTTAGTTAAATTGCACTTAGCCCCCTAATTCTCTCCACTTTCTTATTATTACCCCAAAAATTTCACTTTCTTATTTCAATTGAGCCCCCTATACCATATTTTCTTTCAATTATGCATATGTACAACTTAGTATGAAATGACCATTTTGCCTTTTTTTTAAACAATTACCTTTAGGTCCCAACCTACAATACATCAACTAAATATAAACATATCAACCATATTATTAGTTAAGCACACATACATCCTCTTAGGGTATAGATAAGGGTCTTACATTTCTCTCCCCCTTAAAATAATTTCGTCGTCGAAACGCATATTTGATTTAAACAGCTGTGGATATTGTGTTTTTATAACTGATTTGGGTTCCCAATTTGCTTCTTCCATGCTATAATATTGCCATAACACCTTAACCAAAGGAATTTTCTTATTTCGTAATTGTCTAACTTCTTTAGCCAAGATCTCCTTTGGTTCCTCATCATATGATAATCAGTTTGAACCTCTATCTTTTGGAATGGCACTATATGAGACTCATTCGATTGATATCAGCATGGAAACATGAAAGACATCATGCAACTTAGAACATTCTAAAGGAAGTGCCAACCTAGAAGCAATGGGTCTAACTCATTCTATAATTTCGTAAAGACCAATAAATTTAGCGCTAAACTTTCCTTTCTTCCCAAACCGCAACACTTTCCTCCAGGGTGACACCTTTAGGAACACTTTATCACCAACTTGGTATTCTATATCTTTCCTCTTCAAATTCACATATGATTTTTGCCTGTCACTAGCTGTTTTTAATCTTCGCTTGATAATTTGCACCTTCACTTTTATGTCTTTGATAATATCAAGGCCAATTATTTTATTTTTAGATAACTCAGTCTAGCAGATGAGAGTTCTACATTTTTTACCATATAAAGCTTCATAGGGCAACATACCAATACTAGTTTGATAGCTATTATTGTACACGAACTCCATTAAGGTAAGGTACTTATCCCAACTCCCCAAGAAGTCTAAAACACATCCCCTCAACATATCCTCCAGTACCTATATAACCTCTCGAATTATCCATCCATTTGTGAGTGGAATGCTGTGTGTAGTGGACTTTTGTACCCTAAGCCTGCTATAAAATTTTCCAAAATCTGGATGTGAATCTTGGATCTCGATCAGAAATGATCAACAATGGAATCCCATGCAATCAAACAATTTCATGTACATACAATTTAGCTAATTTATCCATCAAATAATCTGGCTAAACCGATATGAAATGAGCTATCTTAGTCGATCTATCTACAATCACCCACACTGCATTATGCTTCCTTTGTGTGAAAGGCAAGCTTGTAACAAAGTCCATGGTGATGTTATCCCATTTCCATTGCAGAATTGGAATGGGATTCAATAACCCTAAGGGGAGTTGATGTTCAGCTTTCACCTGTTGATAAGTCAGGCACTTAGAAACATATTCTACTACATGTCCCTCTTCATACTTGGCCACTAGTAAAATTGTTTCAAATCTTGGTACATCTTGTTACCACCGGAATGCATGGTGAAAACTATATTATACGCTTCCCACAGCAAAAGTTTCTTTAGCTCTTTATCATCTAGCACAAATAACCTATTCCAATAGTACACACTTCTATCTTCTCCTATTGATTACTCGAGTTAGTTCCCTTCACGTGCAGATTGAGCTAACCATTGTAATTTTTCGTCTCCCCTTTGAGCATCAATTATTGCATGTCTTACATTAGGTTATGCCTTCAATTGAGCTATCAATGCTCCATTTGATGCAAATCTCCATCTACATTACTGTAACATCAAGGTTGCCACCATCTTCTAACTTAAAGCATTAGCCACCACATTAGCCTTACCTGGATGATAATCAACTATACAGTCGTAGTCTTTAAATAACTCTAGCTACCTATGCTATCTCAGATTAAGGTCTTTTGTGTAAATAGATATTTGAGGCTTTTGTGATTTGTATAGACCTTACATCTTTCTCCGTATAATTAGTGTCATGGTGCATTAGTCAACCCAAAAAGCATGACCAAGAATTCATAATGGCCATACCAGGTTCCAAAAGCAGTTTTTGGGATATCTTCATTTCACTCGAAGTTGATAATATCCTAATCGCAAGTCAATCTTTAAGAACACATTAGCACCCTTCAACTACTCAAATAAGTCTTCTATTCGGGGCAATGGATACTTGTTCTTCACTATTACCTAGTTAAGCTGTCTATAATCTATACACATCCTCAAGGTCCCATCCTTTTTTTTTTTTTGACAAACAGAACTGGTGCACCCCATGGTGTCACACTGGGCCTAATAAAACCTTTATCTAACAACTCTTGTAATTGAATTTTTAATTCTTTTAATTCTAATGGTGCCATTCTATGCAGTGCCTTAGAGATAGGAGTTGTACCAGGCAATGTTATTAAAATCGGATCGGATAAAAAACCGAAAAGGCAAAAGGTCCTTGGTTCGATCGATTCTATAGCGTTCAACTGGATTCTTTACTTTTTTTAAAAATAATATTATTTTTAAAATTCTTTATAAATATTATGAGAATATAACATTATAAAACAATAAAAAATACTTTAAAAAACACATTTATCATCAAACATTAATCATAAAGCAATATTTTCAAGTTATTCAATATTTATAACAAATATTTAAGATAGATATAGTAAAAAATTGCAAATATTCAAAACTATTTATCAATTATAAATTATAATTTTTATTTTATTCATAAAAATTCATTAAAATTGCTTAAATTTCAATTATTTTTTATTTATATTTATATTTTATTTTTTCCCAACAAAAAATAATATTATATAGATATTTTGGACAAAAATGTTTTTTTCCAATTCAAACCAATTTTCTGGTTATAGTCGGTTTTTGGCCAATTCACACCGATTCCTTGCATTTTTTAACCAGTCCGATTTTTACACATTAAACCAACCTGACACATTGGCAGTTTGCGGTTAAATCAGTCCAACCGTCTGATTCGGTCTGATTTTAATAACACTTACACCAGGTAGGATTTCTATAAACAACTCCACTTCTCTTTCGGGTGGGAGGCTAGGCAACTCTTTTGGGAACATATCAGGAAACTCATTGACGACCAGTATATTTTGAAGTTTTTCTTTTTCTCTCTTAGAGTCAAACACCAATGCCAAAAATGCTTCACACCCCTTCGTTAGAAAATGTCTCGCTTGCATTGCTGATACTACATTTGTTATAGGTTTAGATCGAATATCATGTACTACTACTTCTATAATGGCCTCAGCACGGGGTCAGCCGTGAACAGTACTTTTCGATACTGAATAGTGTTTCTTGGTCCCGAAAGTCAAAAATATTTTATTGGACCGTTGGAAAGTAATGATCATGGTGAGCTCGAAATTGAAATTTGAAGTGAAATTGAGATCAAATGGGCCTCCAAAGGTCAAAAATACAAAAAAGGTAGCGATTCAATTTCCCTGATAAGGAAAAAGACTTGACTTTGCATAAATAATTAAAAATAGTAAATGAACTCCGAAAATTTCCAGATTTTGCATGCCTATATGAATTTTTATGTAGAATATTTTGGTGATGAGAATTGAATTTTTCAGAGATACCGATAGTTGTCAAATCGGACCTATAACGGACTCCGATTGAGCCAAAAATTTGCGTACTAGCTATTTTTGATGTGATAAGAAAGTTAAAATTAAAATTGGAGTGATTTAAAGTGGTTAAGAGAGATAATTCTATTTGGGACTTAATTAGCCTAAAATGGGCCTTAAATTAAAATTGGACAAAGCCCATTAATTAGGCCCACCCTTAAGCCCATTTTAGAGGATATAAAAGCTTGAAATATCTGAGAAATTCTCAAAAAATTCTAGCTTCTTCTTCCCCTCTTAAGTGGCTGAATACGGCTCACTCTCTCCCTCTCTCTTATTTTCTTTATAATTACTCTAAATTTCCCATAAATTCCAACATACAAGATGAAGTTCCATCTCTCTAGATCACCCTAGTGGCCTCAATCAAGTGATTTGAGCAAAGAAATGCAATAAATCAGGTGGAGAAAGAAAAAGGGGTAAGATTGAGTTTGAGAAGTTAATTGGTTTAAATTGATTCTTTAGTGTTTTCTCATAGTTTTTGAGGTGTAAAAACTAATTATGAGCTTAAATTTTGCATATGAAGACAAAAAATTAAGGTTAGGAAAGCTTGTTTGGCCGGCCATGAATAGTGAAGAAGAGAAATGCAAGTTTGCAAGTGGAAGAGCAAAGGGAAAAGAGGTTTTAGGCACCCATAAGCAAGGAAAAATTGTAAGTGACTACAAAATCCTTTGATTTTCCTTTTATTGTGAATTAATTCTTTGTATGTAACTAGGTTAAAAATTTTAAAGTTGTTAATTGATGAAATTTTATTAGGATAATTGAAATTAAACTATAGAAGAGATGAAATGAAAGCTAAATAGGAAGAAAGAAAATATTTTGGGTGGATTGATATGTTGGCCGAATTATTTAGTAAGGGAAAAATATGAGATTTTTGCATGAAAATAAAATATATAAGCCTAAATTAATTATAGAGATGATAAATAGTGTCCATGAATTTTTATTAAATTATTGAAATTTATTTTGAAATTTTAAAGATTATGTAACATATAGGTTTATAGTGAAAGTTATGAAATATTGTGAAATAATGGATTATTTTAGTGAAAAATGATGTTAAATAATAAATAATGCATAAATAAATTTTATTGGAATTTATTGAAATTATTAGGATTTTATTGAAGAATAAATGTGAATATGTATAAAAGGAAATAGTGAAGTAGTAATGAATAATTGCATAAAAACGTAGAAGAAAGTGAGTTAATATGAAATTAATTCACAGTTAACGAAAAAAATAAAAAAATCAACCGATAAATTTTTCAAAATAGTTATTAAGTTATGAAAATAATAAGAATAATGAATTATTGGTAAATAATTCATAAAATGAGTGAAAATGATGAAAATTGTAAAATAATGTGTATAGGAATTTTTGTGGAATTCATATGCTTTATTAGACTATTTTTAAAATAAAATATTGATTATGTTTAATTAAAAATATTGAATTATTAAGAAATAATTCAATAAATAAGTACGTGATGATAAACTAATGTGAAATAAATTACTTCAGTATAAAAATAAATGAAAAAGTTAAATTTTGCATTTCTGGAAAATAAAATAATAAATTATATCAATATAATTCATAATTGTTTAAAAAGTTATAAAATAAATGTTTGACTAATTTATCAAAATAAATTAGTCAATAAAAAGTATTAAAAGAGTAAATTATTATAAAATAATTCAATAATAGTTGGCATATCCGAATGATAAAAATTTCGGATAGAAAAGAAAAAATCGTTAAAAAATTAATCACTAAATTTTTAAGAGATAATATACAGAAGATTACATAAAAAGAATAAAAGAAATTGTGAATTATAATGCTATAACTCTTAAAGTGTATAAAAAACTGAAAGGTCTTAAGTGTCCGAGTGAATTATTAAAGAATAATTCACTAAAGTGACTTAAAAAAATAAAGTAAAAAAAAGAAAAAGAAAGGAAAAAGCTACTGAATAGTCAAAAGTACTAAAAGAGTGCGATTAACAAAAATATATTGTATTAAGAAATAAAAGAAAGAAACTAAAGATTTTTATATGTTTAAAAATTATTTCAAATATAATTGATTGTTTTGCCCTTAGCAATAACCAGGTAATGATATTTTTGTTTAGGATATAATTGGCTAGCCATAGGGACATCCTATACCGCGATGCAAGTCATAGTGACTTGCTTTGTTATGAGTAGGATCTTTGATCTCCATAACTTCAGTATTTTCAATGAAAATGAAAGTAAAATATTTTTCGAGAAATGGTCCTTTGGGGATCACTTCTCTCTCGGTGGGACCTTTGGGTCCAGTCCTGCGTATCCTTTTTGAGAATCCTGTTATATTGCACTAGGGGCGTATTGTAATGAATAAATAAGTATTACTTAAATGAATTGAATATAAAAAGTTGTAAACGAAAAATGTTTTGTTTGGAAGAAAATAAAAAGTTGGGATAAAATTGTAAGGTTTTTCAAAAAGTGTGATTAATAAGAAAAAGAAAAAAAAAGAAATGTTTTATAAAAATAAAATGATAAATGAAGATTAAGTTAAGCTTTTATAAAGAAAGATGATTTAAAATATATTTTTATATGAATAAGATAAATTAGTGGGTATTTCATGTACCAATTATTATTTTGAAAAGTAACAAGTTTGAAAAATAATATTAATTTCTTATTTAAAGTCAAAAAGGTGATGACAATGTCATTAGTGAAATCTTATGCTTAAGCAATGCATTTCTGAAAGAAAAGTCAAATGAAAAGTAAAACGATAAAAGGTACATAATTGTTCAATTAGGAAAAATAAAAGATATAAGCCCTAAATAAGTATTTGAACATGGATAAATATATAAAGAAGAAAATAAAGATTTGAATGCAAAGTATCCCAGAATAACTGTATCACTTTATAATAAAGCTTAAAAGCCTTTTAATAGTAATGTGTTTATTAGTTTAAAGGTTAAAGTAAAATAAAAGAATAAATAGCAAGAATTGTAATTATAGCATTTATTGGAAACCTGAACAATAAATCGAGGAATAAAATAGTCTATAAATTTGGTACCATTAAAGATATAAGTACCAATATATACCATTAAATGAAATGATAATTATATTGCCATGACTAAAAATATAAAACAAAAGTTAAGTAAAAGTAAAAGTTATAGTGAAGAACAAACATAAAAGTAAAGTTAATCTGAAATTGATTCACTTAAGAAAGTAATGTAAAGTAACGTTGAAAGATTGAAAATCAAAGAAAAATAATTGCCAAAAAAATGAGTTAATAATGAAACTAATGTTGACTGAAGTAAAAGAAAATGTTTAATGAAATAAGAATAATAGTAGTATAATCTATGTAATTATGCTTTATTTGGGAAATTCTAGGATTAGTAGTCACCACTGAGCATGTCTAGTGCTCAGCACGTAGTGTTTATTGTGTGTAGGTTATGAAGTGATGCGGGAGCATAGTACACAGTAGAACAAGATCGGAAAAGAAGAAATAGTGCTGAATTGAGTTGTATTATGGCATGTATGTACGTAGACAATTAAGGTAAAAGATTGAATTGTATTTTGTTTGTTATTATAAGCACTGATGGGTGAGTGTTTGGTGTAAGATTTTGCATGATTTTATTTAGTGTATGTTTAATTATTTATAAGGTTATCGATTGATTTAGAATTTTGATGTAAAGGTAATTAAAGTGTATCGATAGTGATTCGTGGTGGAAAAAAAATTTACCATTTTTGCTATCTTTGCTTCGGAAAGGACTAATCCGTGAAAGGTATGACAACTTTCTTGCCATCAACATCTTTAAGCATCATTTTCTTTGCCCCACAATTCACTATTGCTTGATATTTAGTTAACCAATCTATCCCTAGTATTACATCAAATTCTTGAAATGATAAATCATAAATTAGCTGGAAATTCTTTCCCTTATATCATAATAGGGCAATTCCTACATGCTCTATTCACATTAACCTAAAATTCACTTAAAAATGATCCATATTACCTGTGTAAAACCTACTAACAATGCACACTAATTTCATTTTTTTTATTTATTTTCCTTTTATCCTTAAGACTCAAAATTTAAACAATTAGATATTTATTTTTTCAATTAAAGTTAATTTTTATACAAATATTATGAAAATATTAAAAAAAAAGGGATAGGTATAGTATGTATATATATATATATATATATATATATATATATATATATATATATATCTTAAAGTATCTAATTTATAAATAAATATGACATAAAAAAAATTTAATTAAAAAAAATTGAATCACGGGTTCAGATAGAGTAGAGTTGAGTTTTGGTGTTATCAAATAGATTCAATATTAAAATTTTCAGGTTATTTAGATTTTCTTCAGATACAGATCACTATTTTTATATAGGTTCGAGACGAGATAAATTCGAGACTAGTAAACAATTGTCTAATCTACTTACAAATTCGAGACTAGTTGACAATTGTCAGATCTCCTTAACATAGCAGTAACCAATTAGATAATATCATTCCATCATAAAACTTATTCTATTTCCACAAATTAAGTAACAATTTGTTCTGTTGTGAAAAGGGCAACGAAAAAATTGCTCAACCGTGAGGGAAATATCGTGGTAAATCTTTTCCATTTTAAAAAATACATGGCAAAAAATGCAAAAATATTATAGTCTGATGTCTGGCGAGTTCAGCAACTACAGTAGGCAAAATATAACCTTATTTTAATTCATAACTTTTTTATTAAAAAGGCCGCATTTTTATCTCGTGGGTCTAGCCAGGTCGATACTGATCTTTCGGGCCTGGCCCTGTAATCGTTTTCTCTAGACTTCTTTGATGGATTCTCCTACAAGAGAGCCTGAAACGGTGCGTTTCGTTGGTCTAGCTCCAGGTCTGCAATGGTGAGAATCCAGGTGAAGCATGGAGGAAGAGAAAGAGAAGGGGAAGAATGGGAATTTCTTTACGAGTGTCAAAGCATCTGTCTGATTGAAGAATTCGCTCATGAAATTGTTCAAATTTCAAATCTCCAGTTAAAACTCGGTCGCTTAATGCTCGAACTCGAGTCTCGTTTGTTAGCTTTTCATGGGAACCCCGATGGTTTGGTTCTAAATTTCTTTTGGATTAATTTCTCTGAAATTCTAAATATCAAACGTTCTTTTTATATATTTCCTTATTTCAAATGCAGCTATTCCTCTTATTAGAGCCTTGTCAGAAGCCAAGTCATACGCATCTAAGGTCTTTCTCCATTATAGAAATTTATTTTCTTTTCGTGTTTTCTTAATTTTTTTATTCTTGGTTAACATGGTATTAAGAAAAAGGCGCTGATTTTTTGCAGGAACAAGTTCTGAATAATAAGGCTATTTCGTATTATGTGTTTAAAGACCACATTCAAGCAGTGGAGAGAGAAGTTAAGGAACAATATCAACTATTGGGTTTTGAAAATTGCATTCAAGTCCAAGAACTATTAACAGGTACTTTTCATGGTCAATTTTAGTTGAGTTGTTAACTTTCCTTTTGGGTTTGATATTTCTTTTTGACACTGTATGATTTGTAGTTGATGATCATGTATATGACTTGGTTTCTTCGCTTATTGTTCCTTTATTTATTTAAGAATGATTGAGAAGCATAAAAAAGGGGACAAAATAGGTGTAGTGACTGAAGATTTGGATTGAGCTTATACTATAAATTTTTTGTCAGGTATAGAACTATATCATGAAGAAACAACTCAGCTTCATTGGGCAGGGAAGCATCTTGTGAGGGACAAACGATTATGTGATTATATTGGGATGAATGAAAAAACTAAGGTGCTTCTTGTAAGCCACTGATTCAAACCATTTCATTGTTACGAGGGGTTAAAAATTTCATGCTATCAGTTTTCTTTTGTTTGCTGCAGATTGTGCTTAGGCTGCACGCTGCTTAGCTTACAGTAAGTAGTTGCATCTTTTGCTTACGAACTTGAATTTTATGTTTATGAGTGGGACCGTTTAGCTTCTCTTCTAATCTCTTTCCTCTTTCTGAACTATGGATTAAGAGCAGATTCAAGTGTCAAAGTGGCCGCCATGAATCGACAGGTGAAACTTGTCCTCAGTCCTACAAATTGTAGTGTAAGTTCTCCGCTGCATATCTTCTATTCTTTTGCAGGCCTGAGTGAGGATCACCAGCAAAAAGATCAAGGACATGAAAAGTGAAACTTTGAAGAATTGAATTAAAGTTGCATTCTTGTGCTTCCTTCATAAGAGTTACAGATGCGAAGAATGGGTGAAGGGGAAGTTATTTGCCGGCATTTTTCCTGGACTGCATTGTTCATTAATGCTATATTTGGTGGAAACATTTTACTCGTTAGTTACATTGATGTACCAGAAAAGATTCAGACATTGAACAATTCTCTCTTAAATGAAAAGTTAACTAAAATGAAGTTCCAACTTTTCTGACTTCAATCAAGATTCTTGTACTTCAAGCTAATGATTTTTTTGTACCGTCTCTTGTATTTTAATCTTTGATAGGGATAGAATAGAAGTAGAGGGCTGATTTGGTCTTGAAGGCTTTATACCAAAGAGGAAATCTAGACCTTTTTTCTACCTTTTCTTCAAATTCATTCTGTGAGGCCGGATAACTGTCCAGGACATTATAGCATGGGGGCTAAAGACAGCGGAAAGTTACTGCCACTATAATTGTTCACTTTTTAAGTGATGCAAAATCGCTTAATTGAGGTTAATCTGCTTATAGAAACTCTACCCTGGTAGAGCTTTGCTCAATTTCTTCTGCTTTTGCCTGCAGACCATTAAATTAATTGCATATGCTTTTGTAATTATCTGATTCAAATTGAGAATCTAATCTAAAATTGGAAAAAAAAAATCATGTTTGAGGATCACATACTTTTCAAGGAATGGCGAGCAAGGGTAGGCGTTGGTAATGGAGATTGAGTTGGCAGATAGAATTGATACCAAGCATTGCAAATGCCACCGATAATTACAGTACTTGAAGAACAACGTCCACTTTTTTTACTGCTAGAACCATTTTTAAACATCTTATTCTATCAATCTGTAACAACAGAATCATGTGGTTACATGAAGTATATTATTTGAAATCTTGTATAGCTTGTATCTGGGAAATCTTCAGCTATGGACAAGAACTTTCAATTTTATTATTCTGCAGTTCAATTTGGTTGCTGAGAATGGCCTCATGAATGCAATATTACTCAGTTCATCTCCTGCAAGCCGTACTCTCAAAACATAGATTTTTGGCTTTATACCGCTCATTTGTTCTCCTTCTATAGGTACAGTTCACTAGCAAAAGATATTTTAATATCTACATTATTGAGATACCAATTGGTACTACCACCAGAAGTGCGATAACCAATCATGAGATTGAATTATTGCAAATATTGAGTAATTCAGTAATATATTTTTTGTTTATAACCGATAATCATCTGCTGAGAATTATGAATCGCTACACCTTAGCTTGTTGTATACTCCGGAAAGTTTGTAAGAGAAGGGTACAACTGATATGATTATGTGTGCCAGCAGATGCGTGAGACCTACCCTTACTTTTCTTGGTAGCAAACCATAAAAGTTTGGTAGGGAATGGGGCTTCTCGTATTATGCTTACAGGTAACCTTAAGTGCTCAACACATCACTTGGCCTTTTTACTGCTTTCTTTGGCTCTAATCCTGCCAAAATTCTGGCTGACACTCTCACCTAGTTTAAGGTTTTTTATACACCCACTTGGAAAATAAATTAAAAAAGGAAAGGGGAATTGAGCCACCTAAAAGGCTTTTCACACTTGAAGATATCCTCTTCTTTATATTATATTATTAATTGGCTTTCTTTGCTTGACTTAGAGGGTTTCGAGTAGAGTACCCTGGACATGTGTAGGGATTGATTACTAAATCTTTTTTCAACATCATTACTGGCTGTTTGCTGATTATTTGAAGGAACAATTTTTATATTGATGAGGAATCACTTTTCCTTATTTACGTATTTAATGTAGGCTGATGTCTCTTCGATGCCCTCAAGAGGCAGACATGTGGCTTTTGTTTTTCATTGAAATCGTCATTTGATCAGTTGTCTTATCATTGGATGGAACATACTGATATTTTCCTAATCACATTACTTTGCAGTTTAACCCAGACAGAAATTGTGGCTTTGGCAATTGAGATTCATCATCGCTTTACTCGGGTAAACAATGTCCAATCGTTCAATAAACTTGATGATGGTGAGAAGATTAATTCTCATGATGATTATAGACACCGAAACTAAAGTAAAATTAAAATTAAGAACTCTATGATTCAGGACACAGCATTACAATGTACTGTTGTCGCGCAACTGATATGGTACCCTTGAAAGTTTGATATTGGTGATAAAAATGTTGTCTGAAAGAGTTGACATTTATAGGTTGAACAAATGTTCTTTTATTCTCTTACATTAACCCTGCATCTTTAATATGCTTGCCTCCAAATTGAGCACAGGTAACTCCTATTCTGGTATTGTCATTTTAAAAGGCTGTGCGTTCGAAATTTGTGCTTTCTTTAGCTCTGGTGTGGTGTTGAAATTTGTGTAGTTAAACAAAAGTAGCTTAAAGTATGCCCATGTGTAAATCCCAAATCTGGTTTGAACAGATCTATCACTCATATAGAAAATGACAACTTCCCATCATATAAGTGGATGTAATGACCAGAACCATGAACTGATAATCTGAATTCACTTTGGTTTGAACTCCTTAGATTGATATTCAAAAGGTAGCATAGATGTTTCTTCTGCACTTGTTATATTTTAATCGGTCTGAGAGCAAAAAAAAAGAAAAAAGAAAAAAAATATAAATATATTTAACAAAATTATGAGGAGTTTTAAGAAGCTTCCACATGATGGTCGGATCCAACAGTTCCGTTTTGTGCCTGATAAAAGAGATGAGCATAATCTAATCAACGAAGACTGAGAAACTAATTTAGAATAGACCAAAATCATATGCTCTCTTCTTTCTTTTCAAAATTCTGAATGCATTTTAACCTCTGCAAAGGTCAGGCCGTTCTTGCTCTTCGCAAATAGCAATTTTAGAAGCCGATAAAGGTTAAAACCCAACTTCAGCTTTAGTCTTCCTTGGGCAGAACAGCTGCTGAGACTGCTTGCAATGAGCAATTGCCCCTTGAATTGGATTCTCAACCTCCGAATTTACGCTGCTGCTTCTCTTTAGAAATTGCAGCCCATAAAAGCCATTTCTGTTAGTTGAGTTGGATGATGAAGAGCCAGATGATGACGACTTGTTTGTTGAATGTCGTTTGATAGCCATCGAGAATGATCTCCTGTGAAGGCGACCATTTCCTTCCTCAGTGATTTTTTGCTTGTTGAAGTTGTGTGTAGAAGCAGGCATTTGAATCTTTTCCTTCTGGATTTGTCCAAATGGGATTCTCTTTGCTGCCTTCTCAGACTTGCTGAAAGCCTCTTTGGCTCTTGAAATTGTTCCTTCATCAGCTACTCTTGCTGCTGCTGTACAGGAATCGTCTGAGCAGCCAGACTTAGCAAAGAAAGACCTGATGTAAGCCCGGGAAGCCTTCAGCCGGGAACCAATCGCAGACTGCTTGATCAGCTTAAGCTTTTTGGTCCAGGACTTCTTTGGGTTCTCACTATTGAGATCACTTGCCTCATTTGAGTAATCCAAAAAATACTCTTCTGGATATATCTCCCTACTAACTTGACAAGACTCAGAAGGCGAAATATTGCAGGATTCAAATGGAGTAATAGTTGCAGTTGGTGTTGTTGCCTGTGTCATTAGTGGGGTGCTATAAAATTCTTCGAATGCATCTTTCCTGGTATCATAGACGGAGTTGGAATGTTGCAGAAGCTTCTCAACCATTTGCAAACGAGGGGGAAGGTGAAGCGGAAGGAGTTTCCCTTTGTAAAAAAGTTCATCAGCTGGGGAAGTTGTGTGTTCTTTTTCAAGTGAAAAAGAAGACATTTGGAATTCGAACTCTCTCGGTTGTGGAGCAGAGATTTTGGAGCTGCAGAGGAAGTGCGAATACGAGCTGACTTCCATGTCAATGTAGTCATCATCAGCATAGTCATATGCTAAGAGGTTCGCTTCCATTTCTAACAACTCCCCGTATTATTCAGGCGCCTGTATGTGTGTTTTGTTTTGGGGTATTGCTTAGCTTTGTGAGGGGGGAAATGAGGGGAAGGGCAGCATTTAAAAGTGTGTGAGAAGGCAAGGAAAGTGATGGACTGTAATAGACAATCCTTGAAAGTTTGGATTTTTATGAATGCTTCCAAATAAAAAATTTCAAAAACATTATGGGAGCTGCACTAAGGGTCCGCCACTGTCCCATTTTTATGCTTCTTTTTTCGCCAACTTATAATTTATGGCTCATTTCCTTATCGCTTTAATAGTTTGTTTTCCACATCATACCCTATAATCAGTGTTTAGTAGCGTTGGGCAATATTGTTTTTCAGTGGGAGAACTTTAGAAAAGGAACACGAACTCAGCAATCAACTACTCAAGTATGGCAATTCACAAGAACTAAAATTCAAGAATCAAAAGTTACAGTTGGTCTCTTTTTATATTGGTCACCGGAAATCGTGTCAAGAGGGTAAGATTACAATGTCTATTGGAAATAGGTCTGGCAGGCAGATTGTTAACTCTGGTTCAGTTTAATAGTAAATCAACTTATTCAATAATGTCACTGGCCAAAAACAAATAATAAGTTGAGATGAAACTAAATATTCAACATGCATGAGACAGTTGTCTTATATCTTGATAGCGTTCTCTATTTATTTAATGACTCATAATTTAGTGCATGCTCCTGAAAAATGTTTAGTTTTTTCACTCTCTTTATTTTGTTTTCTTTTTTTTTTTTATTAGAAAATTCCTCCTGCTAACTTTTTCATTGTATTTGCTGATACCATTATTCGTTACGTGTGCATCTTTATATTAAAAAATATAAAAAAACAATTTTTTTTTGTCTACTATCATCAATAAATTTATAGATCAAATCAATAATAAAATGATATGGTGTGTATAAAAATAAATATTAATTAATTATATATATCAATTTATTATTAATTTAATTTATAAATAACGTACGGATTGAATTTAATCAAGAATTTCTAGAAAAGAAAAAAAGATATGTATTGATGGTTATTGATATATATTCTTTATGTTTTCAGTAAGATTGAAGTGACAGAAGAAGAGAAGATTTTTAAGAAAGGGTGAGTTGTTGACCTCACTCAGAAAATAACTTATGATCCGACATTTCTTGGTGGGGGGAAGGAAATTGTGGATGGAATACCTGCAAAGCTCGAGACTCTTTGTTTTAAGAATTAATACCTCTCTCTCTTGGCTCCTATTTCTTTAATGTATTTATTTATTCAAGTTAATAAGTATTAAAAAAAGCCAAAGTGGCCTAACTGTTTTTGTTTAATCTAAAACAGTTTGTTTTTGGGGTTTTGCTTTGAAAATAAGCATTAAATAAATACATGTAACTATTACTCCCTCCGTTTTTTTTATCTATCATTTTTTAGTAAAATTCATATTCTATTTATCTGTCACTTTTAAATTTTTAATACAATTTAATTTGCTTTTTTAATTTATTTTTCTTTTTAAATAAAATTAGAACAAATTAGATTTGATAATTTAGTATTGATCACATAATTTAATACTAAATTTAAGCTTATTTATTATTTTTTAATCTTGGTAAAAATAATAAAAGTGACTAATAAAAAAGAATGAAGAGAGTATTTGTTTGTAAGTCTTTTTAGGCATATTTAAGGCGTCATCATGTATATTGCTGTGAGACCCTAATTCAACTCATACATTATTCTGGCTTACGGTATTTAGGTCTCTTGAAATTTTAATTTGAATATATATATATATATTAAATTCTTCAGCTATTATTAAATTATATTAGATCGTTAAATTTTATTTTAATATACATTAAGTACAAATAAAAATTTAATAAAATTAAAAAATTGAGAATTTAAATTTTATTTTAAAATAAGATTATAATTTTATCCAAATTTGTAAATTTTGATTTAATGTTTATTAAAAAGAAAAAAAAAAGGTTAGGAACTCAATGTAACACAATAGAAGTTAAAGATTTCAATAGAAAAAAAAAATTCAAGTTCATAAGCCTCAAAATGATCTTTGCCTATTTATATTGCTCTTTAATTGATTGAATCATTTCCACTCAAAAGAAGACAAATAATAACAATGATAATCTTGAGTGAAGGTATAGGCTTGATTGTACGGCCTAAAATTATGAGGATTGGATATTCACATGCCTTTCCAATTTGAAAAACAATTTCTATTCTTTCCCTTTTCAGATTGAATATCTTATATTGAGTTTTGAATTGGTGAATTTGATTTTAATCACACTCAAGAATATCACTCTTTCTACATGTAATTTTGTAATCTTTACAATGGCACAAGTTTTTATTTCTTTTGAAGAAAGAACCCTCATGAAATTTTATGGTGTTGCGTTAAATGCAATAGAATAAGGTTGGGGGTGTGTAAAATTGAATCGAATAGAAAGAAATTCAATATGTTTAGTTTGATTTTTATTATTAAGTTCAATATATTTGATCCAGTATTTGTTGAGAAAAATATATAAACGAATCAATCAATATTTTGATAAAATGACATAATTTTTATATACATATAGTCCAAACTAAAATAACCAATCGAACTAATTAAACTGTAATTTGGACTATTAAATTTGGTTTTCCTTTATATATTTGACCGATTCGGTTTTCTTTCACAACAATTCCGATTTAGTTGGTTTTTATATCAAACTGACTAAAAGGATGCCCATCACCTGTTATCAATTTTATTTTTCAATCGGCATTAGCTAGAATTAAAATGTACTCTTTCAGTTCCATCCATCATGACAGTTTTAAGAATTTTTTTCTATTTAAAATGACAATTTTCAAATGTTAGAGAAGTATTAATCATGTATTTTATTGTTTTAGCCTTGTATATGCAAAAAAAAAAACATACTAATAATAATAATAATAATTAATGGGATGAAAACATAAAATTATAAAGAATTAATAAAATGATATTTAGTAAATTATAATGAATATTTTATAAAATCCTTGTTAATTAATAATTTTTTTAATCTATGTAAATAGTTGAATTTTGTCGGATTGATTGGAATAAAAAGAGTGTTGTCACATAAAATATAAAGAGTATTGTGCATTATAAGTCTTGGAACATAAATGCAGCATCCAATATTCCCCTTTCATGGTAAAATATTCAATCACATCAATATAATTGGCTCTTTAATCTCAAATAATGAAGATGGATTGTGCAGGGACACAAAAAGTACAAACTAAGCATAGCCATAAATGCAACCATCAGAATGACCCACCACCCGCAAAATAAGGGTGCTTGGGTTTCTATTAGTCACTATATAACCACACTGCATCAATTTAATGGGTTCCATTTGCCGGTTATCTCGCCAGCACCACCAAAGCCGCAGACCAACATTTTACACCAAACCCTTTGCTAAGTCGTTTTAGTGACTGCCTTTCTAAAGAGATTTTGTGCATGGAGGGCCTAGCTCTCCACTATGAAAGCATAATAGGTCCTGTGTCATAATGCTGCTGATTAAAAGATAAGACAAACTCCAACTTCCAGATAAGGAAACTTTTTGATGCCATATCTATAAATCTTTTAGGGTTTCTATGAAAAAAAAAAAATCAAGACAGCCAAATTCCAACTTCCTTTTCTAATTAAGCACTAACAGCAAGGGTACGTAGATATCTTTCTAATAAGCAAAGAGTCACATTTAGACCAATTGGCATATGCCCTTCCAATGGAAACAAATTCAAAAATATAATATTATTTTATGGTCCATGGAAATAGTATTATTCTTTTGCCAGCCAAGAATCACATCTCCTGAACAATAAAACGCACGCCAATGCATTTATTTATACCGTAGTTCAACATTTACATTCAAGTGACCTTATGTTTGCTGTTTCAACACATCACATCATACAACATACAACTGTTTGACAATTTACAGAAGAATGAACAAATTAACACTTCATCCAAGGTTACAAATGAGTTATACACCCAAAAAAGCTCCT
This sequence comes from Excoecaria agallocha, assembly GCA_037975025.1. Lineage (NCBI taxonomy): Eukaryota > Viridiplantae > Streptophyta > Magnoliopsida > Malpighiales > Euphorbiaceae > Excoecaria > Excoecaria agallocha. The sequence goes on from CM075815.1 coordinate 8,436,185, forward strand.
GCTATAAAATTCAGCTTTTTCTTGTCCGGTGAGTTGTGTTGGAGGAATCACCATGTTAAGGAGCAAATTGCTCACTTGCTTGTCGTATCACCAGATCTCAATTCCCGTTCAAGTTCATCAAATTCCCAATCATTAATCTCTTCTGCTGAGTAATCACCCTTCCCAAACTCGGTCTCCAGTTTTGCTAGTTCAGCTGCAGCATCAAGCACTGGCGGTTCCTTAATTGCTGGTGCATTGGGTTGCACATCTGTCTCAGGTTTAGGTGAACTACCTTCTGGTGTTGAGTTGCTGGCTGGACTCCCAACTGCCTTATATATAGCTTCTGACTTTGGGCTTGGTGGAGTCTCTATTTCTAGAATTGGTCTCTCAATGGATTCAAATTCCTTTCTCAGCTTTTCAATATCATCAAGTAACTCTTTAATCCTTGCATCGTCTTTCCTGGATCAGGCAGAAGCCAAATAAAAACAATTTCAGGACTTGAAAATATATATAATGAACAGCACAAGATAAAACAATTACATTACGATACAGAATTTGAAACCAAAATATTTGAATCTGAATTTCGGCCTGAGTTGGCATACACAAAAACCAAGCTTGCAAGGGAGTGGAAACAAAGAAAAATGCTCAATCAATTCTAGAAGGAAAACATGACACTTTTAGCTATATGTGCTAATAAGAAAAATGCTCAATCAATGCTGCAAGGAAAACATGACACTTTTAGCTATATGTGCTAATATCATTACTCAATTACACTATTTTTCCATGTACATAAATGCAATTTCCATATATGAATCAATGCACCCAAAAAATGTCCAAGATTAAACCTTGTTTGACTAATTAGAACTTTAACCCATTTCATTTCAAATCTCCACCCATCCAAAAACAGAAAAGGTACAGTGAAGGTGGAGAAAAAGAGCAGCTGACACATTGTGAATCCCACCTATGAAAGGCAGGCTGCTGAGAATAAAGCTGCTCCCTCATGTTATCCACCACGCTGAAGGTAGTTATAATCTGAAAAAGAAAAGAGCAATGTTAATATATTGTCCTGTGTCCATTCTTCTATTAAGGATGAGTAATTGCGTATAACTAGAATAAAGCTAAAAGCAATGAAAAGCCAATTTCAGAAAGAGAACATAAAATTAGGATGATGAAATTTCTGAAGAATCCTTAATAAATAAATTTACATAAGATTAATTTGTTGATAAGTGCAACTGAAGTAAAATATCTTTGCCACAATTCATCAATATTAGCATTATGCTAAACTCTTCTCCTAAGGTAAGAACCAACAGTCATAGCTCTATCAGACTTGTCATGGAATCATGTGATTAAGGTTTTCAAACCTGGCCTGCTCTTCAGATCATGATTCAACCAAGGTTCTACCAGAATTATATTAAATGAATAACATATATGATGCAGAGTAGGACGAAACTAAATTGTTCATCATAAACTATAATTAGACTAATATTAAAAAATTTTCCTAAAATCTACAAGTATATTGTTAAAAAAAGAATGAGGAAACAGATTCAACACAACATAGATAACATTCTTAATATAAAACAAATTTGCGGACCAAAAAGTTTTCATTGACTTGTGGACAAAATATATAAGGAAACAGGAGGCCTTAAATATTCAACCTTTGGACTCTCAGATGGAGATCCAACATCAAAAATATTTTCTTAATGAGGGTCAAGCGGTGACCATAGATGTCACCACCACCACACCCCATCCAATCCGCTCTGCTTGTCTCGACCAGGACTGGATTGACTGCTGAACCAGGCAGTTCAAACTGGTTTGGGCAGATCTAATAAAAAGGGTATTATTCCAGAGCAGGCCACCCAATGGTCCTCTTCAAATAATTCCAGTTAGACTGGTCAGTTGGATCCAGTTCTGAAAACCAAGTACTCAAGGTGATGAATTCTTTTTTTTTTTTTTTAATAACCTGAGAAATTAATCTAAAATTTGGTGAATTTATAAAATTATTTACATCGCAAATGTCCAGGTAATTATATTTGAAGAACCCCAGATTCAAGGAATAACCCAAGAAATCAGCAAGAAAATATCTAAAAGGATGCAGGCATTCTCTTCCATGCTAAAGCACAATTCTATCAACAAATATCATTTGTATGTTTCAAAGAAACCCACAAGATTTTGATCAAGCATACCTTGGCTTCATAGTTCAAATATTCCTCTTCAAGATTTTTCCTTGGGTGCAACTCCATATTAGTGGTCATCTCTGAACTGTATAATCAAGAACAACAGAAAATCAGAATTTGATCAAACAAAAGTGTATACCAAAACATCACTAGAACTTCAAAGAAAAAGAACAAACCCTTCATTTAAGCTCTTGAGATTTTCCACAAATTTTTCAATGCAACCAATAGCAGGCCCCAACTCTTTCTGCACAAGATATTAAGGAAGCATCAGAACAAGAAAGTGCATGCAAACACGAGAAATGGATTACAGATGTTTAACAATATCCTTAAGCACCCCATAGGTATTTGACAGAAAGAATACAATCACACCTTATAATCAGAGAGGAGATGAATCGCCAAATTCATAAAATAATCCTCATGTCTCTCCAGTTCATCACTAGAAATTGTAAATAAGCAGTAAGTACCCAACAACAAATTTCAGAATCTTTCAGCTGATGCATAGAAGACAATAGAGAACAAAGCAAACAAGATTCTTTATTGGAAAGAGACCAAATTGCTAAACTTAAAAACATTAAACATAATTAAGAAACCCCACAATCAAAGTACATACTTGACCTGCTTCTCGTTCATCTCTGTATATGAACGCTGGAGAACCCAAGTATCTTCCAGAAAATTAATCCAGGTACTTAGGACATTCCCTTCTATCTTACTTGCAGCAATAGACTTTGACAGCTCATCTTCCTAAAAACATACGGAAAAAGATTAATAGAGATGTGAGGATGACAATAGACATTATGGTATGATCTTTAGACCTACTTCAAACTTGGAAAATAAGAAGAAAACTGCATACCTTCATTTTCAAGTGCTCAATGATCTTATTGTTAGCTTCATCAAATTGATCTCTCTCTTCACTAGCATTGTGAAGGCGTGCATTCACAGCAGCCAAGGAGATATTAACCTACAACATGCCAACCAATCTTTATTATTTGTAAACAGTGTAGGATAACTCCAATGTAACCCAATACTGTGAGACTATGAAAGACTTCTCGAGTTAAATCAGCCACAACATTCTAAAAGAAGCCTCATGCTGCATTTTGACAGAAATTTACAAGTGAAGGAATTTGAAAGTAATTATTTTGTTCATATGGTTTGAAATGTGCTACATTCTTTAATTACTAATTCCTAATTTCATTTTAAATTTAAGAATGTGGATGAGAAAACAATTGTTGTGCATTTGGAATAGCACCTTTTTGTAGTCATTTCAAATTTATCCTCAAAATAGTTTCTTATCTGCATCGATGGTAAATCTTGTATATTTAAACGAATCTTCTCGGAATAAAAATAAATTAAATAAAAGCTATGCAGTACCAACTCCAAATTTTCCACTAAATTTCCCAATGTTACAAGATGATTTAGTCATAGTCATTGTCAGATTCACAAAATACCCCATTCGGTGGTGTTTGCACATCTGCAGCACTAATCGAGCAACTGCCATTACAGATAAGGAAAGTTATATGACCTCACACAAATTTTCAATGTCATAATTTTTAAACAGCTAATGCAGTTTCTAAATGTTGTAACCAAAATGAGACGTGAGCTGCTCCTGACAAAGTTATATCACATTAAAATTATGACTCCCACAGAACCACCAAATAAAAGAAGAGGCAGAGAAGCGACCTTTTTCAATTGAGCTTCAAGTTCATCTCTTTGCTTTTCAAGTGTAGCAATTTCAGCTGATATTTCCTAGAAAGAAAGAGAAAAAAAAAAGTGATTAAATTTGCTGTAATCCAAGCATACATTTTTCTCCAAATTTTCAGCGTGCTTGTAGCACACATATTTTCCAAGTTTCAGACACAGGACCAAAAACTTAAAAAGATCAAGAACCATAAAGAAAGCTATGCCCAGGACTAAATGCATTTTATGCAGGAATCACTTCATGTAGCAAAATAACCAATAGAAGATCAATTACACATGAAAATTAAAACTAATAAACAAGATCCAGTGATAAGCCAATTAAAGAGATCTTACTATTTGACAAAATACTAAAAGGAGCCATTCTAAAGTATCCTCCAAGTATAATGTAATCAAAAATCAGAAGTCAACCTTAAATAGACTATTCTAATGAGAAAAGAGCCATGCACATATCTAAAACATATCCAAATTTTTGGGTAAATTAACCATACATGAGTCTCTTATTGATATTCTTAAAAAGGCAACCCTGGGTAGCAATTTCTTTGAGCATATATTATTGCCATTTGCAGTAGACTCACAACAACCAATTCAGTTACAGAGAAAATGCTAGGCTAGCTTCAAGAGATGAAGCCTTGCTCTGTACAATCTAATATTTGAAAAAAAAGAAAAATGAGAGAGAGAAAGAAAAGAAAAGATTTGATTTAGGAGCAAATTACCTTCTCCTTTTCATTAGCTTCATCAGCTTTGGCCACACGAACTTTCAAAGCCTCCTCTTTTTGGACTCTGCCAATTAACAGCGACACGAAATAAAACCTAGCATCATTTCTTAATTGATTTACATATTTATTCATTTGTCCTTTATAGCACCAGATCCAGAAGTGGTTTACGGTTCTTAAATTATTCTTTTGTGTTACCAAGGGGACTACGAATATAGTATGGCAATTCCCTTTACTTGGTTGCCCCGGAACAGAAAAGAAATTATTTACTGAGAGATACAATCAAAATACATTTCTATAAATTTGAAATAAATACAACATATTCTTTAGTCTTAGTGAAAACTCCAGGCGCTGTCAGCCTTCTGTAACAATTAAAGTGCCTAGAAACAGGTGCAATTCGAGAACATAATCACAAAAAGATAAATATCAAAAGAAATTATACCCAACTTGATCCCAAAACAATCTAAAAGCAAAGAAAGTCTGATTGGGACAGATTTGAGTCAAGAGATAATAAGTCTGTGGTCCACAATTTTCAAAAATCCAAGACTGTGCAGTGACAGATCATTCTTTTAATTTAACTGTATACCTGTGATCTAAGATGCGTTTTTCAGCTTTTACTGATGAGCTAGCAAGGGATTCACATAAGACCTTGAGCTTGTCAACCTGCTCACAGTAGCAAATCAATAAATAGTTTTTAAAAGAACTCAGAATCTTCTCATTAATATGAACAAAGAAAGAGTTGACCCAACTGATAACCATATATATCAAACTCGAAGAATGCCAACCAATGCCTCAAACCATCCACCTCTTAGTCACACAAAACACAAGTGAAAGAGAGCAAATTTCGCCCAAAATCAGATACAAAACTTAACACTTGAATTATTAACAAGTCAAATGCAAGCTCCAATGTGGAGCAATATTTAATACATCTACCTTCACATTTGATATAAAACATGAAGATGGGAATCAAGAAATGAATATGGACAAATAAACTATCCAAAATATGAACAAAATAATACTTTAAGTATTTGCAGAAATCAATGTGATGCAACAGTAGCACACATGAATATAAAATGAATACTTCAAAGTGCTGATGAGAGACAGGTCAATGATAAATGTCTGCAAGTATGTCAAAGATGTTCCATAAAACATATCAAAACCAGACAACACTTCACAAAAATAGACCATTAAAATCATGCACCAAAAATATGATGCCTCTTCATTTAGTTACTAATCAGCCAGGACAGTCCCTTTTTTTTGTCCTTTCCCTTTTTTGGCTTCTCTTGATGACTTATAAAGTAGTTATCCTCGTGTTATTATTGGAAACAGTATAAAAGTTCTTATTTTCTCATCATTGTTTCCCTTTTTGTTTTCCAATTTTTACAATAGTCCCAAAGGCAATGCTGTGGCTTGAACCCAAGAAACATAGATATGCAGTTGGCATGTGTTCATGGTCATTACTGCTATAATTGTTATCTTGCTTCTTATGCATACAAATGGCAAATTCCAAACAAAAATAAGTTCCAATGGACAATCCACTGCAATCCCATCTCCAATGACATGCATAAATGCAAATGATGTGCCCCAATTAAAGATAAGAAAGAAACAGCGGCCAGCAACCCCATATCTTTGTTGTAAGATTCACTAATATCCGTCCACACACAACAGCTAAAACAAATAAGAACACAGTCAAGCGAAAAATCCAAGCATATGCCAGATTACAGATGATAAAACCTAAGTAACAGCAAACATGATGCCAAGATTTCAGAAACATTATCAAGAGCAACACATCAGTATACCTTTTGAGCATGAATCTCTGGAGAGTCTCCAAAATTTATATTTTTCTTTTTCAATAAAAGCCCTTCCAGCCTGGAACAGATACGTATTTGTGCAAGGGCTTGTTTAAGAGCCTGCAAATATAGGTTCAAAATATGCATTTCTTAACTTTGCACCTGACACTTGATTGAGAAGTAGCATGCTTTCAGAACCGTGTAGTCATACAAAAACAAATAAAAATATTATGACAACACAAACTTCAATAAAAACAATGAAATCAGGAAGGGATTTAACTGCACAAGGCACAAATTTTTATTTCGCCATTTTCTTTGGAGATACATAGTTTTCAATGAGATGAACAATTGCCAACCATGGCTCATGGGTTCTACCCCCTCTTCCTTGTCAACCTTACAGAGTCCACATAAAAGCGCCAATAAAACTTCCAACATATTCAGTCTCATTTTATATTCTAAGATATATATCTAAAGCTAATTTTATTGGAAAAGTCATACCAGCATTAAAGAACCAAAGGGAAAAATCAAATACACAGCCCATGCCACTCGTAAACAAGGTTTTATGTTCAGATAATAAAAAGTGGTTAAACAAGATAAGAACAATACTCAAGCACACCTCTATAGTTGCTTTAGCTGTTTCATCAGATGCCTTGTCTGGACCTTCACTTGATGACTTCTCAGAACCAACCAGTCCATCAAGTTTGTTCTTGAGATGAGTGGCTTCAGCATCTATTCTGAGACCACAAAACAAATACCAAAAGCCTAGTTAGTAAAAAGCTTTTTTCTGGCCGTTTGTTGTGTTTCTTCAATTCATCATGAATAATCCTTATGCAACAAGCATGATAAAAAATTATAAATCAAATAACAGAAATATATGTCTTAAAGTAATTGGCTCAAGACAGCACAGCAATTCAAACCTAAGCAAGGATTTTAAATTTCTGACCTGTTCCCAAAGTGTTTAAATCCATTTGAACAATATTGAGGTTTCTTAGGAAAGTTCTGCAACTTGCAACCACTTTGGGGGTTTACTGAATTAGTAGGACAGGAATAGATACTAATTAGAGCCTCGCCTCATACAGGTGTAAGTGAATTTTTAAAGATCATATCTGTCAGCTACAGTCTCGTGTTAATTCTAGAAAAATTATATTTCTTGGCTATGGTTCCAAGGTCATCAGCTAAAATCAAGAATCACTTGAGTAACAATTGGCGGAGGGAAGGGATAGCAATACAAAACAGTTGTACTAGCTAAAACATGCTTTCTTAATGAAGAGAACATGCAACCAAGGAAGCTAATTAAAGATGAGCATGATAACATCAATTTCAAGGCCTTGAAGGTAGGTAGTAAATTGGAATCTTGCATCTTATTCTTTTAAACACGCACACATGCACAAATGTATATATATATATCTAAAGATGTTTTTTCGTCTAGAAGATAACTTCCATCCACATCCACAAAGGTACACGTAAATGCTCATTCTAATACTTAAAAAATAAGAGCATAGACTAATTTTTAACAAGAAAATGGAAATAGTAGATGTTCCAGCTATGAGATCACCTTCCAATATCAGGGTTAAGTTTCAATCCTGTAACAGCACCTTGTGCAAATTGAAGCAATTCCTCCCGCTTCACCTATAAACCAATAAAAGGGAGAAAACATCATACTCAAACTAATAATCTTCATTTTCCAGCTAAAAAAAGGAATAAACACCAAGCGATTCCCATTTATTTATCTAAACTTTTCCAGAACATATTAATACCCAAAATGATCAATTTTTTTCTCATCAGGCTGTCTTCTCTTGGAATACAAGTTGTTATAGTTTTTCCCTTTACGAGGTGATCCCTTATTCTACCTTTGAACTTTGCATCTAGTACATTCATTTCACATCAAGGAAAGAAAAGGTATAGACAAAGAGGCATACATCATAAAAGTTTAGTTATTATCTTTTTCTTTTAAGAGTTCATCATTTAGAAATTAACATAACTGTTACTAGGTACTATAAGATAGCATAGAATTCTACATCTTAAAGCATAATTTTGAATTACACAATTAACCATCAGCAGGTTGTCGATACTTTCTTGAATAATTTGCATAATCTGAGCAACATTCTTATGTCTTTACCAGCACTTCATCTTCATAGCTAGCAAAGGCTGCAGCCAGATCTTGTATGCTGCTAACAATTGCATTATGAACTTCTTTTCCTCCAGTTAGACACATCCTGAGAGCAGCCAAATATTTAAGGAGGATTCAGGAAAAAATCAGACTTATTCCACATATTGAATGTGGACGAAACAGTGGCCATAATGCGCTGTATATCCAAGAACAAGCAGAACTCAGAATAACTGGGAGTATTCCCTAATTCTTATAAAGAATCTGGAATTTCTAGAAGCGAAAAAGAATTAAGTTGTTCTGCATCACAAATAGAAAGAAAAAGTGGATGGAAATTTAAATCAAGGTCACCAAGTTGCCCAATACAATTTAGCCCTTTTGACACTGATTTAGACATTAATCATTACTAAAATAGCCAGCAGACTCACCCAAACATCACCAGGAGCAAAGAAATTTCTTCATCTTTTGGTGCTTCAAGAATCTGAGTCATATAAAAGAGTTAACTTGCTGTCAACCGCTCAATTGCCATATATAGGATAGTTATTAGTATATTTGAAATGGTCACAAGAAAATGATACTCAGAAAGCATACTTAATGCTTACTAGCACCCTATGCCCTCCTTTAATTAAGTAAACTATCTGAGTAACATGTGTATGCTTACATGTATCAACTAAGACTCCACTTGATTTGTAAGACATAACTAAAAAAGTAATATGGAGAAAACATTTCCCGCAGGAATTAAAATCCCTACTTATTTTTCTAACATGAAAGATCAACTAGAATCTATTTTCTAGCATTTAAAAAGAACACTTGAATTCATAAATATTCCATAATTGTTAATTTGGTTTGATTTGCTTTAGTAGAAGAGAAAATAAAACAAGCAAGTGGAGACTACAAAGTAGCAAGGCAACTAATAGTTTGGTTTCCGTCATCCTCATATTGCTGTGGCATTTTCAACTCTTGTTGAAGCTGCTATTGCTGTTTCCTTGATCTAATTTGGGTTTCTTCAGAGTGCAGAAAATGACTGCTAGCTTAAATCAGAAAGTCATTTTCCTCAAAAAAACATTTAAGTAGATCAGTTTTCCTATGCACCCCAAAATAATGGAAAATGCAAAACTTTCTTCCACAAAACAGAAGAAGCCCAAGAACAACATCTGAATAGGATGTGCATCAGCAATTACCATATCAAACACCTGGCTTGTAAAGTAAGATAATATTAATAGCAAAGTATGCTAATATTTTACTGATTGAATCTGAAAGCATGTTTAAACAGATGGATGAAATTAGATAAACGTACCATGGACAACACTATACATTCCAAAGCCTGACTTAGAAGAAAAACATCACGGAAATTCATTGGCTCACCCCCAATATCAGAATCATAATAAAGTACCTATTTCATCATGAAGAAAAGCGAAAATAAAAACCTAAACCAGTCAGAACTTTCAAAAATTCAGTTACTTCAAGTAATGAACCACTTCCAGTAACACAAACTCTAATAGATGACAATTAGAGAACCAAATCTACACCTAAAAGAAAAAAGTGCACGCTCACCATAGACAGTTTCTTTGGACTTTCCTTTCCATCATCAGAAGAAAGGTGTTGCTCAAGGGTCCTCTGTTTATCTTCAGATGAAGATGCTAAATACTTCTCAACTTCTGTAAGCACAATTAGCCATCTTTTCAACAACAAAACCCTCTCAGGGCCTCTACAAGATATAGCTGCCTCCTCCAGTCTCTTAATAGTTTGTTTCACATTTTTGTAATTCCGATTCCCCTGCATTAACATTCAAATAAGAAAATTAAAAAATAAAATAAAATAAAACACCCTTCTCAGAAAATGAAATGCAGGTAAAAAAAGCTTTTTGAGGATAATCAAACAGTTACTACTGCGGTACCACATTTACTCCAATCTTAATGTTATAACACAACTTGACCAAATATAACTTTCTACGAAATGGAGCTTATTGAAAGCCATGATTGCAATGGATTAAACTCCACTAAAAAAGAAAACCTAATATCAAATAAATATAGAGAATTCAGCACTCGCAGATGCATTTAGTGAAATGAATATTAACAATAAATTACAAAATGTACAATACGATCTTGCAAGATTTTGGCCCCTTCGGCAACAGCTTGGCCTGCTTGGTGAACAACAGAGTCAGCATAGTTCTTGACGGCGCGGGTAAGATTGTTCTGGTTTCCAACCCCCACTGCCTTGTTCACGGCGGATCTCAGCCACGACATTTTCTTTTTCAATTTTTGTGAAGAAAATATTCACTTCTATTCTGTAAAAATACACAAAATTCTAAAAGACCAGCTTGAAACTGATTTATTGCTTCTTTTTTTCTATTCTGGGTTTCGATTTTCCTCTTTGAATGTTAGGTTTTAGAGGGAAATGGGAGACCTTTCGTAGTTTTGGGGTTTTTTTGGAGGTTGAAGAACAGCAGACTTGGAAATTTAGAAATGAAGGAGAATTATCAGCTACAGATAGTGTAGGAATATTAACGTAGACCGCCCAATTAGAAAGTTGAATAATCGATTTTATTCTCATATTACCACTATGTTATTAGGAATTGGTTTAAGTAGCGTTTGTTAACTTTAAATTTAAAGTTATGGTGAAAATAAAATAAAATAAAATAAAATTATTTCAATTTTTTAATTTTTTTAAATATTTGTTAAAGAAAAATATGTTCCACAAAGAAAAAAATTTTAACTATTTATATTTTAAAAAATTAAAATATACATATCTTAACTTAAAATTAAGATATACATTTCTTTATTTTATCAAATAAAAATAATCAAAAAATTAAAAAAATATATTTTTAATTTATTTTAAAAATTTTAACAAATAATTAAAAAAATTCAAAATACTTTTCATTTTTATTTTAACTATTTCATATCTTGATCCAAAAAATATTTTTATCTTAAAACTTTTTATCTAAATCGATTTAACAAATATTATCTTAATACATAAAATCACATATCAATTTATAAAAATTTAAAATTCCATATTTAAATTAAACTCCAACTAAATTTAATTATTTTTCCCCTAATTACTCCAACTACGAGGCTCCGGCTGAACTTTTGGGACGTTAAAATGGTTTTTCAACCTAATAAGTCATTTGTGGCTGTAAAATTTTTAAAAGTGTTTTTATTAATAAGAAGTTATTTTAAAAAGAAAGCACTCCAATATTTTTTGAAAAAGTTTCTATCAAAAAGCAAAGTAAGCCATTATTTGGTAGGGAATTTTTTTTTAATAATGTTTTTTTAAATTATAAATTTAATGTTTGTAAGAAACTATTTAGAATTTTGGGGTTTCGTCAAAGACACAACAGTAAGCTACGTTATTGTGTATCAATTTAATGTCCCTTGCATAGGCCTCTGGCACGTCTGAAAATGCAGCAAAAGGCTGCATTATCATAGCTGGCATGTGACTTTTCTGACAACTGCACAATGTACCATCACATCACATTGACTGTCCAAAAATTAATTTTTTAATATTATTTTACTTTATATACCCCTTCATCCGGATTCCATCATTTTAATTTTACTTTTTCTCTTTCACTTACTTTCTTCAACAAATCTGTAAAAACTTTTCTTTTTGAAGTTGCATATACAAAGGATTATGGGTTCATCACATAAATTAAAGAAGGTTAGTATAACTTATTATAATTTTTTGGCCAAAGGTGCATTTTTACCCTTCATGTTTTCCCAAAAGTGCAACCTTGCCCCTCATATTTCGATTGGGAGATCTATGCCTTTTATGTTTCAAAAATGGAGAATTTTTGCCACTACCGTACAATACAGTTAAATTTCGCCAAAATTCTATTAGTGGAGCGATGACATGAAAAAAGTACCATGTGGCAACATTTCATTGGACACCTCAAAACACACCTATCGACATGTGCTTCTCACATAAGGGTAAAAAAAACCCTCTTTCTCCTCTCATTTTCTTCATCCTGATTTTGGTTTTCCATCTCTTTTTCTTCACTACTAAATCCACTGAGATCGATCTCTCAATTTCTTCCTCCATTCTTCGTCGACAAACATTAACATGACCTGTAACAATTGTTGGAAAGATTTTAGTTCTCTTTCTTTGATTTAGGGTTTGATGTGTCTTTTTTTTTTGCCAAATCAACGATTTACGATTTAATTTTCTAGGGTTTCAAACAATTTCTTTTCGTTGTATTTAGAGTGTTGTTTGAAAGAAAATTTGTAGAGCACTTCTTTTGAGATGCTGGAATTTTGATTGGTTCCTAGGTTTAGATTATATATGTTGGCTTATTGTTGTGCTAAATCCGTAAGTGCACGGTTTATCGATTAGTACTTAAGATATCGTTTCCGCGAGAAAATGATTAGTTATCACTCACTATGACTTGATCTCTATCTTGTTTACAAAATTCATTAATTTGGTTGCAAAACTAAACTAATAGTGTTATATTAATACTAAGATATTAATTAAACCCACTTTAATTATAATCAAAGAAGACAAATAAGATTAATGATTAGAATTAACAAATATGAAACTTGATATTATCCTTTTGAGTTAAATGTAACCTTTATAAAGCAAGCCAAGTTGGAATAAGGTTTTAATTCACTCTCTCGACATGAGATAGAATGTCTAAAATATGCAACTATAATTCTAACTCTTAACTCTCATTAATGAGTTAGTTAATCATAATCACATATTTTAAAAATAAATATCAACCTATAACATTTATCTTGACATTTTGATCTCTCTAGTAATGTTTTGATAACGAACTCTTAATAACTTTAAGTAAGAGTACATCTCTCGAACTATATCCTTACTTTTAATGAACATACAAATGATACTATTAAGAAATTCTGCACTAAAGATTACTTTTATTGACAAGATTAAGCAAATGTTAACAAAGATGTTCAAGTTCCTAAAACATCATTGATAATGATTACAAAGAAGAAAAGATAATTGAAAGATGATAAAAATTGATCTCTCAATCGTTTACTCATTAAAAGTCTTCTTCTTCTTTCCTCTCGTCTTCTCTTCAAAACATAAATTGTTTTAACTCTTTACAGAAAATAATTAAAATCTAATTGTTTTCTATCATAAAAAAATGTTTCTCAATCTTTAAATTCTTGTCTCTTTTATATTATTTTCTTGAACCAGTGCAACTCACTAGATACCCCTTTAGAGGTACACAACCCTTAGTGAATGGTCATATCCCTTTGAAGCTTTAGTTGAAATTTGAATTACATAACCACTTGCTTTCGCACCTAAGAAGGATGTCGCGCTAGCGATAGAACACGTGTCTTCTCAAGTTAACTATTTTCCTCTGACTTTCTCTTCTTCTTCCTTCCTGGGTCACACTCGCGATAGAGCATTTACTTCCTTGCTCACTTTGCCTCCTCCCAACTCTTTCTCCATTTTACTCTTAAAATCACACAAAAACATAAAAGATACCAAATTCCACATAAAAATAACTAAAATTAAATACTTACACAATAATAATAAATATAAAACACTAAATTAACATGAGCTATACTCTCACATCAATTCCCAACACTTAAATCTTTACTTGTCTCCAAGCAAAAAACATAAAATGCAAGAGACAAAACAAAAACACAAAACACAACATGTACATGGAGCTTTTATACCTTATAAATACTTGGTAAACATATAGAACAACTTCCATCCCACAATATATAAGTCTATGTCAATAAATTCCCAAGAAATATCTTGGACCATCAAGCATTATCATCCACGTATACCTAACTAAAGAACCACGAGTGTGCAAAACACAAGAATATAAACACCTAAAAAATTGAAGTTCTTACAATATGTACTAAGTTCATAAATGTCACATTGCCTAGAATAATTTTCTTAAGATAAACGCTTTCCTCACATCACTCAAGTATTTAATGGTTTAGTTTTTCCCTCATTCCCTTGATACATCCATACATGTCATAAGCTTGTAATTGAGTAAAAACCTCCACTACTAGTAAAAGTTAATGCACAAAATCAAATGGTCTTACTATAGGTTGTAACTTGGCTTAGGTTAGGGTAAGGTTAGCTTTTGGTTAGGTAGCTTAAAATGTGGGAAGAAAAGTAACTATCACATCACATGAGACTTACAGACTATAAACATAGCATGATACATTTGCATACTAAGGCTTATTTCTTATTCTAGTCCCCTTTTATTTTATATTTTTTTCTCTTTTTTTCATATCCACAACTTTGCTTTCTTTGTCTAGTATCTTTTTACAACTCGTGAGGACATATGTATATTAAAGGACTAAAAACTAGCACCATGCATATGAACAACACAAATTATCTCAAATCACACAATAAGAGCTAATCATCCCACGATAGGGTGTCAAAAGAAAGATTAAGCATTCAAAGAATGGATTAAGGTTTGTAGTATTCTTAATATACAAATAAATGGCTAATGGCTCGAAATTGGCTACCTAAATTGAAAAGGGTGGTTCATAAGCAAGTTAAAAGTGGTTATAACTAGTGCCCTCATCATTTTTCATGCACCACTTATACTAAATGTAATCTTAAAACTTACTCACAACAAATTTTAGAAAATTTAGATGTCTAAAGGCCATCTTACAAGAAAAAATACATCATTATTAGGCTCAAAAGCTCACAAGTGAGGGATTTTAATTACTCTAAGCAATGTTTCCTTAAACCAGTACATACATAAAGAAAAATAATTTAAGAAGAACCTATACTAAAGTGTTTTGCACAACCATGACCCTCCATTGGTGCACATCAAATACTATTGCTCAACATCGAACAACATTCCTCAAGAATTCCATAAACTAGACATAAAAATTGCAAAATACAAGAATTTTCATAAAAATGTTCTCAAACATCATCAGGTATTAAGGCTTCACTAAACACAAACTCGAACTACATAACATACACACTAAACATGCAAATAATACACCTAACTTCCCCACATTTAGAAGACACAATGTCCTTATTGTGTGAGAAATATACAATCTAAAAACCTAATAGAGAAACAAAACACAAAAACAAACATAAATAAAATATAAAAATAAAAATTTAAAAGGAGTAAAAAAAGACTGCCCCTCCAGAAGTTCCACTTGGAGAACCAGGTGGAGAAGGTGAAAACCCAACATTCTACTTGTGAAAGAAACTCAACAACTTGCAACTCATGTTCTTGTGGCTTTTTCTTAATTCCTTCATATATGTCTCCATAGTGTCCACCTTGACAACCAAATTCTTGTTTGCCTCATCCATTACATCCAAATGAGTCAACACTTGCTGCCATCCTGCTCCACTACCAACTTCCTCATCATCATCTTCAACATCAGAATCACCAGAATCATCACTCTCACCACCCTCAGTAGCAGTGGCTGGTGCTTTATCCTTCCAATAATAGACTTGGCATTCATCTCATCATAGGAAAAGAAAAAAGATGGCTATTGTCCCCTTTTCAATAACTGAGAATCCCTTAAAAACTTGAAATCCAACAGAATTATTTTATCATTCTCATCAAGCTCAAAATTGAACAATTGCCCTAAACAACTTAATACAATCCCAGTCACCATATGCCCCATCCCTACATATTTGTTCTTTGAAATAGAGGCATTATACAAGCCATAAAAAATAAATGAAATGGAACAAGAAGTCTTTTTACTTTGCACTAAGGACAAGATAAACAAGTCCTTTGCTTGGACTTTGTTGCTCTCAACACATCCGAACAAAGCATGGCATAAATACTTATGAAACAAAAGTAAAACCTCATTTTTAATCAACCTATCAGTGGAGTTTTTAGTGTCAAAACTACTTAATCTAGTTAGTTTTTTCCATGTATCAAAGGCACAAATTATTGAGGAATAAAGGTTTGTCCATTCAATGGAAAACCAAACCACTAATGCATTTATTTAAAACCAAATGTGTATTCAATACCATCATTCCTAAACTGGAACTCAATTTTTCTATCATCCATATATTTCAAAGTCACAAAAAACTCTAATGTCCAATCCCTCTTAACAAGCAATTTCATATGTGCAAAAGTCTACCATTTCATGCATTTTAAAAATTTACCAAACTCATTTGAAAGCCTTAAAGTTTCTAACAAATCAAAATCTAGATGCCATATTTTGACTGTCTTTTTTTAAAAAAGTATTCGAATTTCTTACCTTCATCTTCAAAGAGAATTGGAAAGGGGCATTTGAACAGATGAGGGAGAACCATAGTACTTTACTCTTGAGATGAAAAAGACACGACTTTGCCCTTGCTTCGATCAACCACCTTTTTCAATCTTACCATGGTGTATAGAGTAGCAAAATATAGAAAACTTAAAGAGAAAAGCATAAAGAAAGCTAAAAAATATTAAAGAGAACATAAAAGAAGAGATAAATATTAAAGAAATTTTGAGAGAAAATGAGAAGTTAGAAAGAGAAGGGAGAAGAAACTACAGAAAATAAAGTGCAAAGGGTTCAAAAATCAATTTATAGAAGAATTTGAACCATCACAACAGTTAGAAAAAACCTTCAAAATTTGCACTATATCATACTCGCAACCCCTATCATGCTCATGATAGAAAGCAAATTCAAAGAAGCCTTTGTAATGTCGCGCCCGCGACCTTAGTCACGCTTGCAACAGAAGACAAAATAAAATTCCTCCTGTTAACAGCAAGCTATTTATTTGAAAAATATACTTAAAATATAGAAACAAACTTCGTGGAACACACATAACTATACTATTAACATTAAAACTAATTAAAAACCTAGAAACAAAGCAATATAACGAAACAAAATGCAAATAGAAAGATTAATTAATTTGATTTTAAACCAACTTCATCAATTACACCTAGAGAGATGCATGAAACCTCTTTACCATGAAAATGACATTCCAATTAAACTTTACACCTCTGGCCATTGGCCTTAAATAACTCTCCTTTGTCATTCTTAAGTTCTAAATAGCCATGATCAAAGACTTGAGTTACAACAAATGGACCACTCCAACGAGATCTAAGTTTTTTGGAGAAAAACTTCAATCTAGAATTAAAAAGAAGTACCTTGTCCCTTACTTGAAAACTCTTATGTCTAATATGTACATCATACCATTTCTTAGTCCTCTCTTTATATATCTTTGCATTCTCATAATAACTAAGATGGAACTCATCTAACTCATTCAATTGCAAAGATCTCTTAGAACCAACTAATTTCAAATCAAAATCTAAAGCTTTAATGGCCCAAAATGCCTTATGTTCCAACTCCACAAATAAATGAAAAGCCTTTCCAAAGACTAACCTATAAGAAGACATGCCAATAGGGGTTTTGAATGTTGTACGATATGCCCATAGAGCATTATCTAACTTATGTGTCTAATCTTTCCTTGAATTTGAAATAGCTTTTTCAAAAATCCATTTTAATTCCCTATTAGACACTTCCAATTGACCATGTGTTTGTGGGTGATAGGGTGTAGTGACTCTGTGATGTACCCCATGCTTATACAATAACGAGGCAAAAGAATGATTAATAAAATGCATACCTCTATCACTTACAATGGTCCTTGGCACTCCAAATCTAGAGAATAACTTTTTTAAAAATTTAACAACCACCTTAGAGTTATTAATTGATGTTGCCATTGCTTCTACCCATTTGGACACATAGTCCACTCCAACTAAGATATAATTTTTCCCAAATGATGCAGGGAAGGGACCTATAAAGTCAATCCATCATACATCAAATATCTCTACCTTTAAAATATTGGTCAATGGCATCTCATCTCTCTTCACAATGTTGCCAACCCTTTGGCATCGATAAAATCTAGCAACAAAATGATTGTGCATCTTGAAACAATGTAGGCAAATAAAAACCACATTCAAGCACACGAGCTGCCATCTTAGTGCTCCTATTGTGACTTGGATACAACGCTAAATGACAATGGCTTAAAATATTCACATACTCTTCCTCACCTACACAACATTGAATGACTTCATCACCACATATCTGGAACAAGAATGGCTCCTCCCATGGATAATGCTTAACATTCAAAAAAAACTTCTTTCTTTATTGATAAGTCATATCATGTGGTAAATACCTGCAGGAATAAAGTTAGCAAAATCTACATACCAAGGAGTATTTAATTGCCTAACTAACATTAAAGTTTCATTAGAAAATTCTTCATTTATTTCATTCAAAACCCCTTGAAGTCCTTGATCACTTTCCAGCCTTGATAATGGTCAGCCACTAAATTCTCGGATCCCTTCTTATCTCTTATTTCAATATCAAACTCTTGCAATAAAAGGACCTAACAAATAAGATGAGGCTTTGCATCTTTTTTAGCAAATAAGTATCTAAGTGTTGTATGGTCAATATATATAATAACTTTGGATCCTAACAAATAAAATCTAAACTTATAATATGTAAACACTACAATAAGCATCTCTTTTTCAATGGCGGTATAATTCAATTGAGGACCCAATAATGTGTGACTAGCATAATATATTGCATGTAAACATTTATCTCTACGTTGACCTAAAACATAACCAACAACTAGGTCACTGGCATCACACATAATCTCAAAAGGAAGGCTCTAATAAGGTGAAGTTATAATATGAGCACTTACAAGAATCTTCTTCAAGCTCTCAAATGCCTCTATACATGCAGTAGAAAAATTAAAAGGCACATCTTTCACTAAAAGATTAGTCAAAGGTTTAGCAATCGAAAAGAAATCTTTTATGAACCTTCTATAAAAACCAGCATGTCTTAAGAATGACCTCACACCCTTAATTATAGAAGGTGGAGGTAACTTCTCTATTAATTCAGTCTGGGCCTTTTCTATTTCAATTCCCTTCCTAGAAATTTTATGGCCTAACATTATTCCTTCTTCGATCATGAAATGACACTTCTCCTAATTAAGCACCAAGTTGGACTCCTCACATCTAAATAATACTTTAAGTTATGCGAACACAACTCAAATAAGTCACTATAAATAGAAAAATCGTCCATGAATACCTCTATGATTTCTTCTTTCATATCCCTAAAAATTGCAATCATACACCTTTGAAAAGTTAATAGTGCATTACACAACTCAAAGGGCATCTTTCTATATGCAAATATTCCATATGGACAAGTAAATGTTATTTTCTCTTGGTCACTAGGACAGATAAAAATTTGAAAATACCTAGAAAAACCATATAGAAAATAATAATGAGAATGGCCAGCAATTCTCTCTAGCATTTGATCTATAAATGGTAAAGAAAAGTTATCCTTCCTAGTGGCTACATCAATTGTTCCTCCAGTGGTATGGTTCACTCCATTGTAAATTGTCTGCATAAGTAGCTCTTTCGGAAGATTGTGATATGGACAACTCTGCTAAAGCTCCTTAAACTGCTCCCAAGCTTCATGCAAAGATTCATTGCCATATTAAACAAAAGTAGTGATATCCTTAATTATCTTAGCAGTTTTGGCTAAAGGAAAATATTTGGATATGAATGCTTGTGCCAATTGGTCCCAAATAGTTATAGAACCTTTTGCAAGGGAGTTTAACCAAGCTTTTGGCTTATCTTTTAATGTAAAAGGAAAAAGCCTAAGTTTGATTGCATTCACTGATACACCATTTATTTTAAAAGTATCACATATCTGTTGAAAATTTGCTAAATGAGCATTTAGATCCTTATTTGGTAATCCATAAAATTGAATACTGTTTTGTACCATTTGTAATAAGGAGAGTTTGATTTCAAACTAGTTAGCATTTACCGTAGGATGAACTACTTTTTATTGGGCCCCACTCAATGCTAGTGTAGCAAAATCCATCAATCTTGGTGGATTTTCTTTTGCCATGTTCAATAAATTGTTCTTCTTGTTCTTTAGTTTTCGGTTTCTCAAAAGAAATCTTTCTATCTCCAGATTCAATTGTTCAAGTTCCTCTTGAAAGCTCCTTGTTCTAGGCATAAACTCAAACTATCAAATCTGTAAATCAAAACAAACAAACAAACTTTAGTTAGGTGTTGTAATCCAAAATTTCAAATCAAGTATAATAATGGCAATAAACATCAATCATGTCCCCGACAACGGTACCAAAAACTTATTGTGCTAAATCTACAAGCACACAATTTACCAATTAGTACTTAAGATATTGTTCCTACAAGGAAATTATTAGTTATCAATCACTATGACTTGATCTCTATCTTGTTTACAAAATTCATTAATTTGGTTGCAAAACTAAACTAATACTATTATACTAATATTAAGATATTAATTAAACATACTTTAATTATAATCAAAGAAGACATATAAGATTAATGATTAGAATTAACAAATATGAAACTTGATATTATCCTTTTGAGTTAAATGTAACCTTTATAATGCAAGCCAAGTTGGAATAAGGTTCTAATTCACTCTCTCGATATAACATAGAATGCCTAAAACATGCAAATATAATTCTAACTCTTAACTCTCATTAATGAGTTAGTTAATCATAATCGCATATTTTAAAAATAACTATCAACCTATGACATTCATCTTGACATTCTGATCTCTCTAGTAATGTTTTGATAATGAATTCTTAATAACTTTAAGTAAGAGTAAATCTCTCGTACTATATCTTCATTATTAATAACTTTAAGTAAGAGTACATCTCTCAAACTATATATATCCTTACTTTTAATGAACATACAAATGATACTATTAAGAAATTTTGCACTAAAGATTACTTCTATTGACAAGATTAAGTAAATGTTAATAAGTTGTTGAAGTTCCTAAAACATCATTGACAATGATTACAAAGAAGAAAAGATAATTGAAAGATGATAAAAATTGATCTCTTAATCCTTTACTCATTAAAAGTCTTCTTCTTCTTTGCTTTCGTCTTCTCTTCAAAAGATAAATTATTCTAACTTTTTACAAAAAATAATTAAAATCTAATTATTTTCTATCATAAAAAACTGTATTTTAATCTTCAAATCCCTATCTCTTCTATATTTTTTTTCTTAAACTAATGCAACTCATCAGATGCCCCTCTATAGGTACACAACCCTTGGTGAAAGGTCGCATCCTTTTGAAGCTTTAGTTAAAATTTGAATTGCATAACCACTTGCTGTCGCACCTGCGAAAGATGTCACGCTCGTGATAGAACACGTGTCCTCTCAAGTTGACTGTCTTTCTCTTTAACTTTCTCTTCTTCTTCCTTTCTGTGTCGTGCTTGCAATGGATGCCGTGCTCGTGATGGATGCCTTGACTTCCTTGCTCACTTTTCCTCCTTCTCCTAGCTCTTTCTCCACTTTACTCCTAAAATCACACAAAACACACAAAAACATAAAGATACCAAATTCCACACAAAAATAACTAAAACTAAACACTTACACAACAATAATAAATATAAAACACTAAATTAGCATGAGCTATACTACTAACATTACTTGTAAAGAGATGGCAAAATGAAACGTTGTTTAAAGGGCATTCTCATTATTCTGTTGTTAAAGTGATTCTTTAGGATCTCTTCCCTCATCAAATGGTAATAGAGCAATCCCAGTTCAAGCTCTTATCATTTGGATTCATCGTTTAGTCAATTTGGTAGCTGTAAATACATGTGGGATCTTTCAATGCTATTCTCTAGAGGCAACGACTAGTGGCATGGTTTTGCTATTAAAGTGGGGAAGTGTGCTTTTAAAATTAGATTATAGAGTGTTTATATAGGTGTTCAGAAAATTTAGCATTGCAGATGGCAAAATGTGGAGTTGTTTAATATTTTTAAAGCAATCCTAAATAACAACCCTCCTTCTAAACCATACTCAGATTTGATTTTAGCTAGTTTTGGATTTTGATCGAAAAACTAGTTAATGGTTTAGTCGACTTAACATTTTAGCAACATGTTTTGAAAATTTCAATTGTTTTGAGGTGTCTAATGAAATGCTTCCATGTGGTAATTTTTTTCACATCATCAATCCACTAACAGAATTTTGGTCAAACTTAGGAGGTTTGTCAAAGGATTTTCTATCATTGCAGCGCCTATGACCAAATTACTCTAAAAGAATACAAAATTCAAATGGAATGATAGATGTCAAGAAAGTTTTGAAAAACTAAAAGCCATGTTGACTAAAGCGCCTGTTCTTACACAACCCGAGCTGGGTAAAGACTTTGTATTTTATAGTGATGCCTCACATAACGGGCTTGGTTGTGTACTCATGCAAGAGGAAAAAGTAATTGCCTATGCTTTTAGGCAACTTAAGACTCATGAAAGGAATTACTAGACCCATGACCTAGAGTTAGCATCTATAGTCTTTGCTTTGAAGATTTGGAGACACTATTTGTATGGGGGAAAATGCTACATCTACATTGATCATAAAAGTCTCAAATATCTGCCTACCTAGAAGGAATTGAATTTTAGGCAAAGAAGGTGGCTAGAATTGATAAAAGACTATGATTGTAACATTGATTATAATCCAAGCAAAGCAATTGTGGTGGATGATGCACTTAGTAGGAAATCATTATCAGCTCTAAGGGCTACGAACGTTAAACTATCTGTAGCCAAGGATGGTGCTTTAGTAGCTGAATTGAGACTCAAACCGAACTTGATGCAGCAAGTCAAGGAAGCTCAAGTACAAGATGAGAAGTTAACTCCAATTATCACACAAATTCAAAAAGGGAAGGATAGTGAATACGTGGTTAAAGAATACGGATGCTTATACTTCAAGAACATGATTTATGTCCCTAATGTGGATGAAATAAAGATAAATATTATGAAGGAAGCTCATAGCAGTCCATATACTATGCATCCAGAAAGCACAAAAATGTATCAAAACTTGAAGACGTATTACTGGTGGCCAGGTATGAAGCAAGATATTACAAAATATATGTCTAAATGTCTCACGTGTCAATAGGTTAAAGTAGAACACCAAGTTCCTTCAAGCTTACTCCAAATGATAGCAGTACCTGAGTGAAAGTGGGACTAAATTACAATGGATTTTGTAGTCGGCTTGCCTCCGACTAGAAAACAGTACAACGCCATATGGGTGATTGTGGACAAATTAACTAAGTTAGCTCACTTTTTGCCTATTAGAACCGACTATCAATTTTTCAAGCTGGCAAAATTGTATATTAATGCGATAGTACAATTGTATGGTGTTTCATCTTCCATTATATCTGATCGAGACCTTAAACTTACTTCAACATTTTAGAAGAAATTACAAGAAGCTTTGGGTACTACATGCAAGTATAGCACCACTTATCATCCTTAAATGGATGAATAGCCTGAAAAAGTAATTCAAGTATTGGAAGACATGCTCCGAAGTTGCGATATCGACTTTAAAAGGAGTTGGGATAGGTACCTCCCATTGATTGAATTTGCATACAACAATAGCTATCAAGCTAGCATATAAATGGCACCCTATGAAGCACTTTATGGCAGAAAATGCAGGATGCCTGCATGCTAGATAGAACTAAAAGAAAGCAAACTTGTAGGTCCAGATTTGATAAGGGAAACCAAAGATAAGGTAAGGGTTATTAAAGAAAAATTAAAGATTGCTTCTGATCGCCAAAAGTCATATACTGATTTGAAAAGAAGGGATATTGAGTATATAGTTGGTGATAAAGTTTTCTTGAAGGTTTCCCTATGGAAAAAGGTACTTCAATTTGGTAAAAAAGGAAAACTAGCTCCAAGGTTTATCGGTCCTTTTGAAATTATTGAATGAATGGGACCGGTAGCTTACAGACTAGAGTTACCACAAGAATTAGAAAGGATCCACAATGTCTTCCACGTGTCGATGTTAAGAAGGTATCGATCTAACCCATCGCATATTGTGACCTTAGAGGATATTGAAGTCCAACCAGATTTGACTTATGAAGAAAAATCCGTGCAAATCTTGTTATGAGAAACTAAATAGCTAAGGAAAAAGTCGGTACCACTGGTAAAGGTATTATGGAGGAATCACAAAGTGGAGGAAGCAACTTGGGAGCCCGAGGACACCATGAAGAAGAATTACGCGGAGTTATTTAATATAGGTAAATTTCGAGGATGAAATTTTATTTAGAGGGGAAGATTTGCAATGCCTTGATTACTAATTATTTGAATAATAATCGAGATGACCTAATAAATAAATGAGTACCTAAAAATGTAATAAAGTATGTAAAATAATGTGTGTGTATATATATATATATATATATATATATATATATATATATATATATATGAGTTATAGTTAATTAGGGGACTTAAATGTATAAAAGAATAAAGAGTTAGGCTTAATTACTAAAATGTGGGAAACTGAAGGGCTGAAAAAAGACTTTGCCAAAACTATGTCATTTTTGCTTGTCTCCATTTTCCCTTGCTATTGGCTGAAGATTGGGATTCACCTCTAAAAAACCCACCGCCCCTCTCTTCTCTTCCCTTCTCCCTCCTTCCTCATTCTCCTCTCCGGTCTGGCTACACCATCAGCTCCCTCTACCATTGTATCTCCCTTCGTCATCGCCCACTGTGCTGTCGTCATCTCCTTCCTTACCTCTCTCCTTTACTCATAATAGGGGTGCTATCCCCTGCTGTTCTTCCTCCTATTTCGGCCTCTCATCAGCCCGGCCCTCCATTTAATTGCTCCCTCTCTTCTAATGGCTAGGTAAGCATTCTTTCACTCTTAATTACTATTTTATGATGAGAAATTTGAGGGAGAAGTGATAAAAATTCAGATCTAGGGATTTATGTGGTTAGAGAAAAACTTAATCTATGCTAATTAGATCAAATTTTAGCTAAATAATTATTTAAAATTGCTAAAATTTATGAGATTGTATATTAATTATTGAGAACTTCATGTTAGTTTATGGGTTTGTGTAGAGAAAAGAGATGAAGTAGATGAAAGAGGTAAAGAAATAGGAGAAAATGATGGTTTAAGCTGAAAATTGAAGGAGTTATCAACAAAGCAAGTAAGTGTTCAAGCAAATTTATTTTTCCTTTTAATTATGCCTTATATATGTTAGAATTTTTTTGTTATTGTTGATTTTGTTATAGTTAGAGTTATGTAAATTAAGTTTGAAAATAAATGAGGTTATGTTTATGATTGGTTGTGAATTTAAGGATCAATAGGCATGCATTGTAGATGATATACATTGAGTATGCTTTATGTAGGTGGAGACCTTTGAGTAATAGTGGATTTTATTAGGTTTAAGATTACAAATATTAAGTTAAAATTAGATAAGGTTTTGTTTATGAATTAGTTATGAATTGAAGGTCTAACAATTATGTTTTATAACTAACATAAATTGAGTATGGCTTTGAGATAGCCAATACAATTATAGAAAGATTTTACTTAGATTGTAGTTGACGACATAAAGCTATTTGGATTTCAAATTCTTAATGAATAATGAGTTATAGTTTAATGTGCTATGAAAGCCAAAGAAAGGCAATATGCTATGAAAGCCAAAGAAAGGCAAAATTGGAGGTTAAATTAATTGATTAAAAGTGAGCAAATCATGTTTGATGTGAAAATTATTTACAAACATAGTCAAATGTTCAATAGAAATTCTTAAAAAGGGGATAAAATAAACTAAATTATTGAAATTTGAAAGTTTATTTTTGCCCTTAGTAAAACCAGACATGAATTGGAGAAATTAGATAAAATTAGCGTGCCAATTAGGGAATTAGCAATACGGCGCCTTGATACATAACACCAGACTAGATGGCTATGAGAGCTCTTTCGGTGTATGTAATTAAATTGAGTCGTAAACTGGATGGCTCCGAGAGCTCGGCCCATATTTGCGTGTATATATATGTGTGTGTGTGTGTGTGTATGTGTGTAGGTATGAATGCATATGTTTAATAGAAAAATTATTTATGTTGACTGAGAAAATCGTTAAAAGGGGATTGGATGATTTTGAGAACTCGGTCCCTTAGTTGGATCCCGTTTATCTAGCTCGATGCGATTCTGCTGGATTTACTTGGGGCAAATATTGACCATAGACATTAAATTTCCAGACAATTAGTTAAATTAATTAATAAATAAACATATATATATACACTTTCTTAATTTGCCTTTATTGGATTTTCTCATCATTTGTGTGTGTTTGGTAAATGAGAATGTGCATTGCTTGACAATCTAAACTTGTATATGCTTTGGTTATTTTCCATATATTTTGAAAAAATAGAATTGCTTAAACACCACTAAGCAAAATGCTTAACGCGCGGGTTTTTCTTTTCGCGTGTAGGTTGAAGAAATTTTTAAAGAAAATATATAACAGATCTGCATCAAAATTTGATTCACATCAGAAAAGTGGAAAAATTTTGAGGTGAATGCGCTTTGTTCTTTTTATTTTGGTATGTACACTGATTTTTGGGAAATGTAAATCATATATGTAAATAATTATGGCTAGTAATGTCGTAAATTATGTTAGAATTAGTGGAGAATTAATTATGCTGCGTTTTATATCAAATTGTTGGATTTTGAGACTTAAAGTGTTGGAGGAAGGGCAATGAATTTTGTGTTGAGGTTTTGAACTGCAGGTGGATGGTAGATTAGATATTATAGGGAGTGTTTTAAATGCTTTCTTTTTAGGGAGTTTTAAGGAATTTTAGGGGTTACTTTGCTGAAATTTTAACAAAATAAATAGTATTTAAACAAAAATTTTCTTTAACCTTGGTAGAGAAGTCTAAACCCAAATGTGACATCCGGTATCCAGGTATTTTAACTGATCGGGCATGGGGTGTTACAATTATAGCCCTTATTCTTTTTTAAAACTCATCGAGTCACCTATCCATTTTGTAACTATCAATAGTCCCAGTTTGTGTTGGATCTGTCAATTTTGCATTATCTGAAACTAGCTCAAAGACTTCTGCCAAATCCAAATTAGTTTTTATTCTAATTCCAATGACTCTAAGAGGAATTTCCTAACTAGACGCCTGTCCAGACTCTTAAACCACCCTGTCAACTCTATGGTGACTTTGAAGGGCTAAAATAATGCTCCAGTAAGACTCAAGTCTCCTAATTCAGCCAAAAGATCAATTTCCCTCAAGTACATTTCAAACAATGATGTTATAGCTTCACTCAGAGTAAATTCCTAGAGAAACTCAAGCTCGAAGCTTGACCAATGAACAATCATCTTACCATGATAGGTTAAACTCATAAACCACTTAGATGACTCTGTAATGGCTGCAAAGAAAAGTTCGTTAGCATGATGCATGATTATACATGTAATGTATGAGCATGTTGTGCATCATTTTCAAAACTCATACGTAAGTCGAAAGAAAACCTTCCAACCTTTTTCCCCCCATATAGGCAGTCACGCGATCTCTTTCTTAGCCAAGATTAGGTCATAGGTTGATAGGAAATTCGATAAATGCGAATGGTGCACAATGAAAAATTAGCAGCATAACCTCTCCATATTTAAAGCATAGATAAATGCATTTTTTATCACTATGTATTTAGGCAATTCAAATAATTAGAGATAGTCTCATTATGGCATGGCAACCTTTGATTAGCACCAACTTGATTTTATTCAAATTTAACCAAATATATAGGGATCCATATAGCAAGCATAGTATTATGGTATATGATACCTAGGGAAGTATCTATGGCCATTACTTGAGGCATTGGTCTGGTAGTACAATTTTAGGCCTACCCAAGCATAATCCCTGCCAATGGGTCTAGTTTATCATGAATGTGATGACCGATCGGGTCATTATTTAATATACCACATGGTAAAAGGCTTGGGCTAGTGATTATTCTCTAAAACTTCACTACATTAAGTAAACGTAGGGTTGTGCTTCGAGAATACATTGTTGGTCAAATGGGGACACCAAACCTAATTGTAAGGTCGTAGCATGTTCTAATGCAACCTAAATTAGAAGGAGGGTAGAATAATTAACCATAAACACTTATTTATGTAAAATTAACCAAGCTACTTTCAGAGCATAAATCTTATCGGTCCCTAGTGGAGTCACCATTGTGATGTACACTAAACCCTGTAGGCATATATTATAACCTTGAAAACCTACTTTTAGGGCTCGAGACTAGCCAAGATTTATTTAACACGTGAAGGCTGATCGCTTCGCAATAAATAGGATGTTATTCCCATTTATTTTTAGTGATCGACTTATAAGGGCATTTGCTCAGCACCACAAGGTAGGTATCAAGAAGTCGCCACCCAATAGAACATTAAAAAAGTAAGTTCTCACCTTGTAAAGCCAAAAAAAAAGATAGTTTGAACTTTACTCCTATTTACAACTTAGTTAATGTTTACATAAACTATCATTCGTGATTATTTATTTCAACACTTTTCCCAAGCATTATAGGATAAGGAATTAAATGGTGTATTACAAGCACATAGAAAGTAATAAATTATATACATATGAAAGCATTTAAATAAATCATAGATAAATCAAGGAATTGATTGATCTTATTTTGATAAGGACATTGGTCCTCACATGCATACTTAGAAAAAGCTAAAGTTTCGAGTGCATTTTGAAAGAAATAGGGCATTTGGCCCATATGGCTTTCGAAAAAGAGAATCGCATTCAATTAATTTTAAAGTAAAAAAATCATTTTGTATTAAAAAAATGAAACCTTAATATAAATTTTATTTTGATGAGCGAAAATCAGGACATTGGTTCTTTTATTGTAGAAAAATCTCACTCAAACTAGTATAAAGTCATTTAGTGAGCTTTTAAATTAATCTCGTGAAAAATTATTTGCAACAAAGAACACTAATGCTAAAGGCATAAATAAACTTGGTGATTAATTAACTTGGGAATATTGGTTCCCTCATGAATATTTTATGAACTCCTTGTGTGATTTTTGGGATTGAAAAAGTGGACATTGGTCCATTTTGTTGGAAAAAGTCTGTTTAGTTACGTAGAATATATTTAACATGAATTTTCCTAATTATCATACCAAAAAAATCCCTTTTTTACTAACTATTATAAATTATTATGCAAAAATAATAAAAACCAAACATAAAATAAACAAATAAATAAATGAGGCTAAAAAATGATCTCAAACCAGATAGCCCTGATCTCTAATTCTCGAACTCCTCCATATAGGGTTATCATCACGATATTCATGTCGACATTTAGGGATAAACTTGTCCTCACTAACATTTAGTGACAACGTTTAGTCCTTGCTAAAATTTGGCGATGACTTGTTGTCTTCGCTAAATTTTGCTACAATGCCTTTTGTTACAAAAACATTGTCATTGCTAAATTCTTGCTAAAGTGACTTAGCGACGAAAAAGTATCAGCCACCAAGGAATTTTGTCATTGCTATTTTGCATTTTTTATTAGAGTTGGTTGGTTGGTTTTTTCTTAGTTTTATGATAATTAGGACATTTTGTTGGGTTTGGTTATGCGACTCCAATATGTACCCTAAGAGAATATGAGTGTATTGGCATGTTTGTGGAAGTAAAGAAAATGTGAGAGAGAGGTTTAGTTGTTAATAGTGGAAAAGGTAGGGTAATTGGGTAATTTAACATTCTTCCATGTATGTGTATATTTAAAAGGTTTAAAATGAGGACTAAATCGAATGAAATAATTAATAAGTGCAAAGATTTAAAATGCGATTTAGATTGAGGGATTACAGTGAAAGTTCTCGTAAGAGCTACAAGTGGCCCAATATGAGAATGCCATAAAATCCCTCTAGAAAATGTAAAGTAAAGTGGGTTTTGACTTAGATTTGGGTAGCCAGCAATTTAGAGATAGTTTTCCAACATTATTTGCATCCATTCCTACCATTTTCTCTACATTTTATATCTTCTATATGGTTAAAGAATTTTGATTAAAAGGAAAGGGAAGTTAAGCATTAAGAAAGATTGAGGTAAGCTTCTTCCATTAATTATCATTCTTCTTGCTTTTAAATCTCTATAACTTGATTTAGGTAAGATAAAATGAAGGATAACAAGTGTAATATGTGGGTGTAGAAGGAGAACTTAGCAAGAAGAGGGGAAAGGAGGTTGTCAAAGATTGAAGAGAGGATTTGAGCATCTAGAGGTATGGGAACCTCCTTCTTTGATTAGCTTTTTAATCACATTTTAGATAATTTCATATGATTTTTGGTATGATTTTAATGGTTAATGAGAGAATTGAGGTTGGTTTATGTGTTAGAAAATTGATTTAAGTTTTGAAATGATGACTAGTTTAAATTTTAGTTTTTGGTTCATCTTAACAATTTCAGAATTTTGGTTATATCTCGGTCTATAGGTCTTTAAATAGAGTTGTTCTAGCTTGATATGAAAGCTAATACATAGATATAAAAGTTTTTAAAAGAAATTGAAAATGGATTCTGTCTCTAACGTTGTCAAATTTTGGCTTGAAATTGTGTAATGTCTGTAGCCCTATCAATTAGAGTAGCCTATATAATTTTGTATATATCTCCTTGTATAATTGTCCAAATTGCATGATTTTTAATTCTATGGAAATTACAAACATATTGGAACAATGTTCTAAAAGGGAGTTTTTCCAAAAAAACTACATTTTTTAGGTCAAAATTGTTGTATAAGTTGAACCTGGGAAATCTATCTATTGATTTTTGGATTTTCACATCAACCCGCCTGAGTCAAAAGCCATCTTAATCAGGTCACTCGTATTCTGGTAAGGCAAAATGCTCCAATCCAGCTGAGTTGAATGCCATCATAGTAGGGTCACTGCACGTTGTCCCCAAATATTTCTAAACCTTCCCCAAAAGTTACCAAACTTCATCCAACCCTTTTGGGATGTTAAAGTAACCCTAATAACATGTTTTTAAGGGTGAAATGAGGTTTATTATGTGCATATTTTGTATATACCATTATGGTTTCATTCATAAACCATTGATAAATCTATCTATAAGGTGTACTAATATGAGAAAATACACAATAAGTGTCTTCTGATTCAAATGTTAGTCAAATCGAGTGAATTTTCTATAAGCTAATTAATATGTTTTAAAATTCATCCCGATGTATACTTGAATAGGTCTAATGATATGTTTATATATTATATGAAAGTGGTGGTGTTTAAATGCTTGGATTCTCTAAGAATGCATAGAAATATATTTGAGCATGCCTATATAGAGGGTATGGACTGTAGTAGCTAGTATGGCATGAAAAGGTGTCTAGTGTTTTGATACCAATCAATATCTAGTGTATTGAGACTCCTACCTCTATTGAAAGATATTGGCTGATAATATCTAGTATTTTAATTACTTGTCATGAAATGCCAAGTGTCCCTAAATTCATAAGAATTTAACTTCACAACTAGGTGGTGTTGATGTGAATGCTTCTGGATCGACTGAGGTAAGAGACCTAAAAGTAGAACTGGAGTAGCAATATTTAAAACTTTAGAGAAACCAATAGCTCCCAGGGGACCCACCTGAGTGTATGCAATGTTAAAAGAAGGGAAAAAAGATTCAGATGTCAAGAATTTACCTAGTATGTAATGTTATGTTATGTTATGTTATTGTTTAAAAGTAATCCAATTAGATATCCGATAACAAGAGGAATTTTGAGGTTAAAAATCTCTTAAGGGGGAGAGAAATGTGAGGTCCCAATATGTACCATAGGAGAATATGAGTGTATTGGCATGTTTGTGAAAAAAAAGGATTTGGTGGATAATAGTGGAAAAGGCATAGGTAATTTGGTAATTTAACATTTTGGCATGTATGTGTATATTTAAGAGGTCTAAAATGAGGACTAAATTGAATGAAATAATTAATGAGAGGAAATATTTAAAAGAAGATTTAGATTGAGGGACTAAAGTAGAAGTTCTGCTAAGAGCCATAAATGGACTAATAGGAGAATGCCACAAATCCCTCTAGAAAATGTAAAGTAAAGTGGATTTTGACTTGGATTTAGACAGCTAACCATTTAGGGATAGTTTTTCAACTTTCTTTTCATCAATTCCTAGCATTTTCTCTACATTTTCTATCTTTTATATGGTTAAAGAATTTGACTAAAAGGAAAGGGAATTTAAGGATTAAAAAAGATTAAGGTAAGCTTATGTTGTTACTTTTTCTCCTTTTTGCTTTTAAATCTCTGCAACTTGATTTTAGTAAGATAAAATGGAGGATAAAAAGTGTAATCTATAGGCGTATAAGGATAACTTAGCAAGAAAAGGGAAAGGAGGTTGCTAAGGATTGAAGAGAAGATTTAAGCATCCAAAGGTATAGGATCCTCCTTCCTTGTTTAGATTTTTCATCACATTTTAGATGATTTAAATATAATTTTTATTATGATTTTAATGGTTAATGAGAAAATTGAGGTTGGTTTATGTGTTGAAAAATTGATTTAAGCTTTGAAATGATGACTAGTTTAAATTCTAGTTTTTGGTTCACTTGAACCGGTCTTGGGATTTTGGCCATATCTCAGTTTATAGGCCTCCAAATATAGTTATTCTAGTTAATGATGAAAGATAAGACATATATCAAAAAATTTTTAGAAGAAATAAAAAATTTATTATGCCTCTAAGACTGTCAAATTTTTGCTTGAAATTGTGTAAAGTTAGCTGCCCTATAAATTGGAGCAGTCTGAATATTTTATGTATATCTCCTCCTATAGTTGTCCAAACTGCATTATTTTTTATTTTATGGAAATTAGAGAAATACTATAACAATTTTCTAAAAGAAGGTTTTTCTTAGAAACTATGTTTTCTAGGTCAAATTTTTTTTAGAATTTGAACTTAAGAAATCCATATGTTGATTTCTAGGTTTTTGCATCAACTCGACTAAGTCAAAAGCCATCATAATCTAGTCAGGCTGAATGCTCCAACTCGATTGAGTTGAATGCCATCTCAACTGGGTCACTACATGTTGTCCCCAAATATTGCCAAACCTCCTGAACTTCATCTAACCCTTTTGGGACATCAATGTAACCCTAATAACATGTCTTTAAAGGTGAAATGAGGTTCATTATGTGTATATTTTGTATATACCACATGATTTCTTTTATAAACCATTGAGAAATATAATTATGATGTATATTAATATGAGAAAATACACAATAAGTGTCTTCTCATGCGAATGCTAGTCAAAACAAATGAATTTGCTCTAAGATAATTAATATGTTTTAAAATTTATCCTAATGCATACTTAAACAGGTCTAATGATATATTTTTATAGTATATGAGAATGATAATGTTTAAATGCTGTAAGAATGTATAAAATCATATTTGAGTATGCCTATACAGGGATATAGACCATAATTGCTAGTGTGGCACCAAAAGGTGTATAGTGTTTTGATATCAATAAGTATATGGTGCATTGAGACTCATGTCTCTAGTGAAAGATACTGCATGAAAGTATCTAGTGTTTTAATTACTCTTCATAAATTGAAAATTCAAGTAATAAAGACAATCTAGCTAGAACATAATAATAAATGTACTATCGACAATATTGAAGCAATGAAATATTGAATTATTGAAATTCTAACATTTTTATTGATTTCATTACTACAAGTGTTACTAGAAATGTAAGCTAATTGTTAATTAGTGCGTGCTACAAACAAGATTAATGCTATATTTGTATGCTCTCTTAGTGTGAAAAAATTATGTTATATTACTTTATCATAACATTCTTATCTTTAGCTTCACTAGTAACTCAATTGCACGATTTACTTCTCTTTTAAGTCATCCTTCAGAATGGGTGCTTTCTTTTGTAAGAACCCACGGTTAAGGTCAAATTTTTTGAATCAACATCTACAGACCATAAGAGGAGGGGTTTTTTAAGTTTATTTTAGGGTAGGAGGAATTTTTAAAGTTTATTTTGGGGTATTTAACTTGGTTATGTAATATGGTAGACCCTTTTTGTATTATGTGTAAAAACAATTAATGTAATTGAGTAAAAATGTTTTAACACAACATATGTATATGTAAATTGAGTAATGTAATAGCATATAGTATGATTAAATTATTTCCATATTAATAATATGAGTAACCATTTAGTAAGGAATGGTCAAATAGCTTTACCTCTTTAATCTATTTTTATACAAATGTTTTAGTGATATGAGGGCGTTACATTGGTGGTTTGGTAGTAATGGGTAAATCTTTTTTTTTTTTTGGGTTACTAATGCTGCAGTTTGGATTGCCTATGTAGGAGTTGTCTTTGTACTTGGTTATTTTTTAAACTATTTTGTTTTTCTAGAAGCTTTTGGCTTCACTATAATTCTCTCATCCAACAATAATTTTTATATTATTATGGTTTGTTTGTTAATCAAATAGGCCTCATCAATGCCTAAAGAAATGGTGAAATTGAACAAATATTTGTTGTCATCTTATGGTTAGAAGGAGAAAAGGGAAGACATGAGTGGAGAAACTAGGTTACAGAGCAGAAACTAACTCCATTTTATTTGTTCCATTGTTTGCCATTTTAGCCTAATTAAGTTTATTTATTTCGAAAATGCCCAATTAAGTTTTGTTTATATGCAAAACAAGACGAAGAAATAAAATCTAATGTATTTTTTTAAACCCTACGTATTATAATAATAGTAATAAAACAACTTGAGCTTTTGGGTTGGTTTGGTTGGCCTGCCTGCTTCACACTATCTAAGTGATTAATGAATCATGTAGAATTTTATAGCATTTTTAGTTTACTCATAATTTGTTTTGCTCTTCACACATTTCACCATTTGGCATTTGTTTTTTCGTTTTAATTAATTAATTAAGATGAGAACAAATTAATCAAAATCAAAAGTGTAGACTAAATAAGTTTGGCGGACATTTTTTAAGGTAGTAATCTCCTTTTGCTAATTAAAAAACATAATGATCCCATAAATATTAAACACTACAAGAAAATGGCTTTTTAGGGACCATATTTTAAGGACCAGATGAATTTATGGTCCCTAAAAGTGTATTAACAGGATTAGTTTTTATATGGTCCCTAATTCTCAATTCTCTCGATGTTAATAGGGAAAGGTTTTATTTGGTCCCTGTAAATTAAGAAATTTGGTCCCTGATTGTAAATAATAGCGGGACAAAACCATGCCTTACATAAAACAGTGAAAATTTTATTAAAAGAAAAGGGCTTCCAGCCTTCCATCGTCAAAAAGAAAACTCCACATTTCCTCTTTCAAAAACCTAAACCCTATCTCATCCAAACTCAGCTAAATTTTTATTACAACAAATTTCTAAAAGAATAACATATAATCCCTTTGTTCCTCTTATAAATCACAAAGTTTTTCCCGTTGCTTCTTTAGAGACTCGCTCTGTTTTACCAAGTGACTCGCTGTCTGCTCCTGTGAATCGTAACCCTGCTCGTTATTTTTTGCAAACCATTTCAAGCTTCTCTTCTCTTGTCATGATATCGGAAGCTTAATTTTGAGAGGTAAGAGCTTCTTAATAAGTGTTTATTACTTGAAACCGCTTCTCGTGCCACATACATTTTTTGCTCTCTTTGTTGTTACATTTTGTGTTCTTACAATCTATCTTTTTATTTTTTATTTTTTATTTTTTTTTACATTTTTCATATTTCAAGTTGCAAATTTAGAGTAGGAAACTCCAATCTCTTTTCCCGATATACTCGCAGCGAGTTCTGTCTGGAGTCCAAGTCTACCAATGGCATCAAATCACTACCTTTACTCTCTAAGTACTTACTTTGATCTTTAATTAGCTTTCTCTTTCTCTATATGTTAAAGTTGGGATTTCTGTTGTTCTAGCTTTACTTCACTCTGTCAATTTTTTTCTTATTTTTAATTAATATTTGATCTATTGGATATTGCTAAAAGATTTTTGAATTTATGTTTATTTTGGATTTACTATGGGATATTACTTTGTGATTTTATTGATTTGCTGGAATTTAAGTTCAGTTATAGTGTATTGACATTTATGTTTATAGGATTAAGGTGTCATACTGTTAATGTCATTATGTTAGTTCTTTAGTTAGTTTTTACAGTATTCTATGCCAATGTTCATATGTTTATAGCTTTTGGATTTAATATTAGTGATTTTTCATGTTGTTATGTTCATAATGCACTAATAAATGCATATCCATAGGTGAAAGTGAATGCTGTCATTCTGTGAATTGTACAACTAGATAATAGATTGGATGGAAATATAACAAGACAAGTGGCTAAAAGGAAAATAATATTAGGTATAGGATGAAATTGCACAAGGATAAGGTATTTCTCTTAACATTTTTCTTTTCTTTTCTTTTCTTTTTTTTAGGCTTCTGGTGAGCTTTAAATCAAAGTTAAAATCAGTGAATGGAAATGATCATTGTTATTGATCATAATTACATCTCCTAAGATTTAATCCTCTTTCTTGTGCATTGCTTAGTCACTATTATCAATGGTAACAAATCTCTTGAATTTTTATATTGTTTCTCTTGTGCATTCTTTTTTTGGTAGATTGGAAGTTTGCATTTATATATATTTTTGGAGGAATCTTGATAGGGTTGAAAACCATACAAAATTTTACTTCTGCTTTTTTAGATTCTTTTGTTAAATCAAATATAGTTGTTAATATGTTTTTCTAAGTTCCTACATTCACTTTGAAATTTCATATTATTCCTTATCAAGTGAGGATGTGGAATCCATAGAGATTTTATACAGTGAAACAAAAAAAACAAAAAATAAATATGATAGAACATTGCTGTTTGTGAGAATGCTTACTCAACTATGTTGCTCAAAAGTTTCTAATCAAGTGTTCCAGAAATTCACAATACTTACTCAACTATGCTGCTTAAAAGTTTTCTTGCCTTTGAGGTTCATTTGGTTGAGTGAAGGAAATGTATCCATCTGTTGGTGGTGAAATGCCATTGCATCATAGTCGACTTTACTGATGTATTTTGCTGTAGAACATAATAAGGTTCATGTTAGATTACTGATAGTTACTACCTTTAGGTTATGTTCAATTTGATATTTCCATTCTTTATTTAACATATAATAAATTTGTTCCAACAAAATTCTACCCACCACCTTCTTAAATATTTTTTATTAATATTTATTTGCATAAATATAAGAGTATAGATTAACTTATTCATTGCTGAAGTTTTAATTCCTGTGGGAGTGGATCCATCCAATGGATGCTATTGTTAATTTGTATATATAAATGTGGTGTATTTGGTTTCCTTCTCAAAACTACCAACCCAATTTGATTTATTTGCGATATTTTTTATCTACTATAATCTCAATTGGCATTTGTTGGTTAATTGATTTTGTTAGATCGTTTGTAATTAAGGTTAGAATAGTAATTTTCCTTTTACTACTTGTATATCTATAAATATACCCTAGTATCATTATTTTAGGGTAATTTGAGATAATAGAAAATCTTGAGTTCCACAAAATCTACATGGTATCAAAGCCATTGCCGTTTCGAAGGTCGAGTTAATTTCCTTCTGTAGTTGGTTAATTTTCGGTAACCTTTTTTTTCGACAAGTCTAGAAGGTTATGTTTCAGCCCTTCTCTTTCCACACCGCCCTTACAGGAAGATAGATCGGGTCAAGTTCGGTCGGTACCCTAATTTTCGGCGCTGTCATAAGCTGCACGTAAGTACAAGCACCGCCCATTACTTTATATCCGTTCTCTATACGTTGACGCGTGAGGCACATGGCTCCACCTTCGGCCACTTTTTGCTGCCATTTTTTCTTTCGATCTGCTCACCGCCTTTTTTTGCCTCCAACCCACTAATCTCCGATGACTTTCGACTTTCTTGGTTTCTTGGTCATATGTGAATAGGTTCTATTTTTTTGGGTTATTTTTTCCTGTTATTTTTATCCTTTTTTTGGCCTTTCCATTATGCCAAATATTAAGAATGATCATAATAAAATTGAGAAACATTATCCCATTAATGACAGTCCCTATTCTCAAATTAGTCTAGTTAAACTTGAGGGGAGCAGTACTTATTTAGCCTAGTCTAGATCATGCTTATTGTCATCAAGGCTAGAAGGTTGCAGGCTTATATTGATGGAAGTAAAAAACCACCATCTGTCACCGATCCTAATTTTAATCAATGGGACTCAGATAATTCACTGGTTATGTCTTGGCTTCTAAATTCTATGCATCCTAAAATCTCCAGACAGTATTTATTGCTTGACACTGCAGAGAAGATATGGAAAGCTACAAAATCCACCTATTCTCGAATGAAAAATGATGCTCATATCTTTGAGCTCGGGAATAAAGTTCATGGTACAAAATAAGGTGAGCTTACTTTTTCATATTATTTCTTTGAGCTAGGTAGTTTATGGCAGGAACTGGATTATTATGAGGATTTTTAAGCAAAATGTGTTGATGATGCGGTGTTGATTCAAAAAATGATTGAAAAGGAAAAAGGTATATGATTTTTTGGCTAGTTTAAATCCTGAATTTGATCAATTACGAGTTCAAGTTATTGGCAGAACTCCTTTTCCTTCACTTGAGAAGGCACACTTTTTAATCTAACAGGAAGAGACCAGAAGAAGTGTTATGTTTATACTGTACCTATTGACAAATCAGGTTTGACTGCCCATACCTCTCTTGAGCAACCAAAAGGTATTCTTTCTGACAAAGATCATTTTCATTGTGATTATTATGGTAAGCCAAGTGATACCATATAAAATGGTATATTATTTAATACATATTCTCTTCCATTTAGGTAGCTAAGTATGTTAAATTATTTATATTTTATGTGTTTTTGTCTATTTTATGTGTTTATTTGCTTTGTAGGGTAGTTTGGGTGCAAAAAGGAAGAAGGATCAAACAAGTCGTGATGCAATGTGTGACTCACAACCAGGTTCACGACTCACAACTAGGCTCACGAGTCACACACAGGTTCATGACTCACAACCAACTTCACAAGTCACACAAAAGTTCACGACTCACACACAAGTTCACGAGTCAGATGGAATGTCACGAGTCGGAGGGAGATTCACGAGTGAAGACAGTCGGATGCAGTTCACGAGTGAAGACAGTTTGATGGAGTTCACGACTCGTGAAGGTGTTCACGAGTCGGACATGACGCCTGCTCCCAAACGATGCCACCTTTTTGCACCCGATCCTTCAACCAACCATCAGGACTTTTCAAGGCAACTTTCCATGATTGACAACTATTTTGAAGGGACATATCTGTAGACTTAATCTCTATAAATAGGGATCCAAGATGCTGAGAAAAAAGATGGGGGGAGAGATCAATCAATGTTTAGTTTCTAGTTATTATTTTGGATAAATATTTTTACTTAGTTTTTATTAGATGTTTACAAAGGGACAAGCCAAAGGAACATGAGATAGTTTTCTTTCTCTTGTTTGTCTTTAATTCAATTATATACTTTGGCTAGTTTCCTTTGTACATTATAACTATGTACTAGAATTTGTTTAAGGTATGTTTATTCTTATTATGAATGAAGCATGGTTTACATCCATTTGTGTGCTTTGATTTGCTTTGTATGATTGGCCACCATATTTAGCATGTTAGTCAATTTGTTCGCAATGAGAGTTGGAATTCTTTGATGGAAAAACAAATGAATGTACTTGAAGCATTGAATTCCTTTAATTTGACTTAAGGAATTCACTTTGAGGGGTTATAGAATTGGCATAGAGCTTCATAATTTTTGTTTATCTCTATAATGACATGAGAGTGCTTATAGACTCTAAATAAAAACATCTTTATTGACAACGAGAGTTGCTTTAAAGAATCTTGGCTAAATTCTCCAGTCACTTTATTTATACAATTACTAGAACTTGTTCTTAGATGAATTACTATTTCATAATTTATAATGTATGTTCATACCATCATTTAAGTCATCTTTAATCCAAATTAATTTAATATATTCAAAGTAGTTTAGATATTTAGTTAAATGCATGATCTTTATTTTATTTGTTACCTATCCATCTAGTCTTTGTGATTTCAATACAAAATTTACCCCGTTCCCTTTGGAACGATACCCTACTCATCCTATACGCAGTCTAGTGAGACTAAGGGTTCAATTAAATCCCCATCAGATTTTGGCGCCGTTGCCGGGGAACGGCTTGAATGAATTTTTATTGATTGATACAAAAGAGTAGATGTTTTAGGATTCTATGATATAAATTAGTTATTTTGATAAATGAATTTTGTATTGTGTTTGTTGTATTCTTTGTAATTAGAGTTTTTCTTTTGTAATGATCTTAGTCTAAAAGTATTTGTGTTTTTAGCAGTTAATTTATTAAATTTATCTCTTGCATATTAATCTTTTTGTTTAGGATTAGCTTTCTTAGTTTAGATTTTATTTGTTCTTTGTATTATTCTTGGTTATATTTTAAGTATTTTAACATTTTCATTTTTCATATCTTATTTTTCCTTTGTCTTTTTAACATTTGGATCGAGGTTGGTATGATTTTTTGCAGAAAAATGGCAGCACTTCATCATGTTCACGAGTGCATCACGACTCATGAACATCTTCACGAGTATTTCAGAGGCTTTATCTATTACGTCGTGAGCAGCATACCGAGTCGTGAAGAGTATCACGTGTAGTACATAAGAGAAAGGCTCACGAGTCGTGAATGTTATGCTGACTCGTGACCATGTCCATTTCTGTCTACCCAATAATTCTTTCACGAGTCATGAGGATTTTGCCGACTCGTGAACATCTCTTCCTCAACACAAAATGCCTTATTCTTCACGAGTCGTGAGGAATATACCGACTCGTGAAGCACTGTTCCAAAGTTACGCCTCCACATTCACCATGAATTTGATGGGCGTTTTCTTTCCTCTTTTCTTTTATTTATTTTTGATTTTCTTTTTTGTGTTTGTTTTGTTTCTCCACATTGAGGACAATGTGTGCTCTAAGTGTGGGGGAGCCAAAACTTGTGTGTGTTGTTTGTTTATCTTTTTCTTTATTTTAGACTAACCTTTCTAGTGAGTTTTATTATAAGTATTGTTCGTATTGTATGTAATATAGGTTGTTATGAAGTGTCATTTGCCTTTTATACTCATTTGATTAGTTTTTCAAGATTTTTGGCATGTGTTTTATGTTTTCAAGTTATTTCTTTTTACTTCTTTCAATATTTTAGGTTATTTAGTCTCTTCATTAACTATGCTTTAAGGTTAGATTATGCTCATTTAGTTTAAGATTTTTGGATTTTAGTTGTCTTATGGAAACTATAGCCATAATACTTACTTTTAGGCCTTTCAATAATGGATGAGGACTAGTAAAAAAAAAGAGAAAGAAAAAAAAGAGATGAAAATGAAAATAAATAAAATAAAGCAAGATGCATATCTAAAAGCTTAATAAAGTATGGGATGGAGCGTAAAACGCACCCAATACTACATTTTCTTGCTACTCATGGGATAAAGTTTAAAAGTATACCCATGATGAAAACAAAAAAAAAAACAAAAAGAAAAGAAGAAAAAGATGAAAAACATAGTCTAAAAATGCCATGAGATTGGTTTAAAGGTATGTGTGCTTGCAAATTGTCCTAAAAGGCAACTATAGTCTTAAACTCTTAGGCTTTTTGATCAATATTCTTTCTTGAGCATGGTTAGTCTTGAGACTTTATATTCTTGATGTTGGATTTAGTAAACTTTGGTGACTTGGTAATTTAGAATATATGTTTTAAGTCTTGATGTACTAATATTTTGAGTGTTAAGGTATTTGAATTCATATCAATCTTATCTTAAGTGAAAATTGAGCAATGCTTTATAATTTAATTTACTTAGTTTAACTTGAGATTAAATTTTCTCACTTTTCTCTTGCTTGGGGACAAGCAAGGTTTAAGTGTGGGGGAATTTGATACCATATAAAATGGTATATTATTTAATACATATTCTCTTCCATTTAGGTAGCTAAGTATGTTAAATTATTTATATTTTATGTGTTTTTGTCTATTTTATGTGTTTATTTGCTTTGTAGGGTAGTTTGGGTGCAAAAAGGAAGAAGGATCAAACAAGTCGTGATGCAATGTGTGACTCACAACCAGGTTCACGACTCACAACTAGGCTCACGAGTCACACACAGGTTCACGACTCACAACCAACTTCACAAGTCACACAAAAGTTCACGACTCACACACAAGTTCACGAGTCAGATGGAATGTCACGAGTCGGAGGGAGATTCATGAGTGAAGACAGTCGGATGTAGTTCACGAGTGAAGACAGTTTGATGGAGTTCACGACTCGTGAAGGTGTTCACGAGTCGGACATGACGCCTGCTCCCAAACGATGCCACCTTTTTGCACCCGATCCTTCAACCAACCATCAGGACTTTTCAAGGCAACTTTCCATGATTGACAACTATTTTGAAGGGACATATCTGTAGACTTAATCTCTATAAATAGGGATCCAAGATGCTGAGAAAAAAGATGGGGGGAGAGATTAATCAATGTTTAGTTTCTAGTTATTATTTTGGATAAATATTTTTACTTAGTTTTTATTAGATGTTTACAAAGGGACAAGCCAAAGGAACATGAGATAGTTTTCTTTCTCTTGTTTGTCTTTAATTCAATTATATACTTTGGCTAGTTTCCTTTGTACATTATAACTATGTACTAGAATTTGTTTAAGGTATGTTTATTCTTATTATGAATGAAGCATGGTTTACATCCATTTGTGTGCTTTGATTTGCTTTGTATGATTGGCCACCATATTTAGCATGTTAGTCAATTTGTTCGCAATGAGAGTTGGAATTCTTTGATGGAAAAACAAATGAATGTACTTGAAGCATTGAATTCCTTTAATTTGACTTAAGGAATTCACTTTGAGGGGTTATAGAATTGGCATAGAGCTTCATAATTTTTGTTTATCTCTATAATGACATGAGAGTGCTTATAGACTCTAAATAAAAACATCTTTACTGACAACGAGAGTTGCTTTAAAGAATCTTGGCTAAATTCTCCAGTCACTTTATTTATACAATTACTAGAACTTGTTCTTAGATGAATTACTATTTCATAATTTATAATGTATGTTCATACCATCATTTAAGTCATCTTTAATCCAAATTAATTTAATATATTCAAAGTAGTTTAGATATTTAGTTAAATGCATGATCTTTATTTTATTTGTTACCTATCCATCTAGTCTTTGTGATTTCAATACAAAATTTACCCCGTTCCCTTTGGAACGATACCCTACTCATCCTATACGCAGTCTAGTGAGACTAAGGGTTCAATTAAATCCCCATCACCAAGGCACACTAAAGAGACTTGATGGAAGTTGCATGGGAGACCTAGTAGGGCTAGTAGGGGAAAATGAGTTAATCCGACAAGGGCTCAAGCACATGTGTTAGAAACAATGGAATCATCTAAGGAGTTGGCTTCAGTTGAGAGTCTCTCTTCTAATGAGACTTTGCATTTCAGGTGTCTCTTGTCTTAGCTTACTCTTTCCTCCAGTGCTACCTCTAATTTGGTCAAGTCAAGTACTACTTTTTCTCATCATAACTCATGGATTATTGATTTTGGTACGAATAGACATATGATAGGCATTTCTAAAAGCTTTCTTAACTACTCTCCTTGTTTAAAAAGGGATAGTGTCAGGGTGGCTGATGGGTCTTTAACCCCTATTTCTAGGATAAGTTCAGTTGTTTGTACTCCTAATATTAAATTATCTTTTATTCTTCATGTTCCTTAATTCCATATCAATCCTTTATCTATTAGTGCTATCACTAAAACTCTTAACTGTAAGGTTGAATTTTTTTCCTAATTTTTGTATCTTTCAGGATCTTCAAATAGGGAAGAGGATTGGCAGTGGTAGAGAGCATGATGTCTTATATATGCTGGAAGATAGTTAAGAGTTGGCTCTTTTTAGGGGGCATCAGGATTTCAACCAGGAGATCATTCAGTGGCATAGATGATTAGGGCATCTGTCATTTTTTGTTTTAGAAAAACTATATCCTAGTTTATTTGCTAGAACTCGATTTGATTATTTATCTTATGATGCTTGTGAATGTGCTAAACATACTAAAAACTCTTATCCTTTGAGTGATAATAAAGCCAGTGAGCCATTTATGATTGTTCATTCTGATGTTTGGGTGCCTACACAAATTGCCTCTTTGTCTAGAAATTGATGGTTTGTCACTTTCATTGATTGTTGCACTAGAATGACTTGGGTGTATTTGATTAAGGCAAAAGGTGATATTTTCTCCTATTTTCAATTTTTTCATAAAATGGTTCACACCTAATTTGATGCTAAAATAAAAATTTTGTGATATGATAATGGGATAGAATATATGGATAGTAGGTTTGGTACTTATTTGGAGTCTCATGGGATTATTCACCAAACTAGTTATCCTTATACTAGTGCTCAAAATGGTATAGCTGAAAGAAAAAATAGGCATTTGTTAGAAGTTGCTAGATCTCTTATGTTTACTATGTATGTTCCAAAGTCATATTAGGGGATGCTGTACTAGCGGCTGCCTATCTTATTAATCGAATGCCTCTCAAAGCTCTTAACTTTAGGACTCTTGTAGAAGCCTTAACCGGAAAAACTGGCTATACTATTCCACCAAAGAGTTTTGGATGTGTTTACTTTGTTTATACTAGGAATGTTGGAAAATTAGATTCGAGAGCACCAAGATGTGTGTTCGTTGGATATTCTCCAACTCA
This sequence comes from Excoecaria agallocha, assembly GCA_037975025.1. Taxonomy (NCBI): domain Eukaryota; kingdom Viridiplantae; phylum Streptophyta; class Magnoliopsida; order Malpighiales; family Euphorbiaceae; genus Excoecaria; species Excoecaria agallocha. Next base: position 8,481,038 of record CM075815.1, read on the forward strand.
AAAGGGATATAAGTGCTATCATTCTCCATCTAGGAAATTCTATATGAGTATGGATGTTACCTTTTAGGAGTGTGAACCCTATTTTGGCATTATACAATCACTTCTTCAGAGGGAGAATAGTGAAGAAGTGGTGATGAATGTATTCGTGCTACCTTATGATCTAGTTCAAAGGGAAAATAAAGAGATTGTTATTCAGGACGAGAATGTTGTTGATGTCCAGGGGGAGCAAAATGTTGATGTTCAAGGGGAGGAGACTGAGAATGTTGTTGGTCATTTAGATAGACCTAACTTGTTGAGATACTCGAGGAAGAATAGGTCTGAAGAAGCCATCATGCATTCTACATTGCCAGAATCCTCGGGTGAGTCACATTTTGATTCTGATTTATTTCTTGAATCTGATTTAAATTTGCCCATTGTATAAAGAAAAAGAGTCAGGTCGTGTACAAAACATTCCATCTCTAACTTTGTCTCTTATGATTCTTTGTCTCCCTCCTATAGAGCCTTTATCTTGTCTCTTTCCTCTATATCTATTCCATAAGATTAGAGAGAAGCTATCAAGGATCCAAAGTGGAGAGAAGCTATGGTTGAAGAAATGAAAGCTCTCTCTAAAAATGAAACCTAGGAACTAGTTGCATCTCCAGACAAAAAGTTAGTTAGTTGTAAGTGGGTGTTCACAATAAAACACAAAGCTAATGGTTCAATTGAAAGATTTAAAGCTAGACTAATGGCAAAGGGATTTACCCAGACTTATAGAGTTGACTATCAGGAGACATTTGCACTAGTTGCTAAAATAAATACAATTAGAATATTGCTATCCTGTACAACTAATTTGGATTAGGATTTATTGCAATTTGATGTGAAGAATGCATTTCTCAATGGGGACTTGGAAGAAGAGGTTTATATGGAGATTCCTCTTGGTTTTGATGATGAGAGAACTCAAGGGAAGGTGTGCAGACTAAAAAAAGCCTTGTATGGGTTGAAACAATCTCCGAGAGCTTTGTTTGACAGATTCAACAAAGCTATGATATCTTTTGGTTATCAACAAAGTAATGCTAATTATACCCTCTTTATAAGGCAATTCATTGGTAAAATCACTCTTCTCATTGTTTATATTGATGACATAGTGATGATAGGGGATGATAAAGAAGAAATGGTTCGACTAAATAAGCTCTTAACTCAGGAGTTTGAAATCAAGGATCTTGGGAAGCTACAATATTTCTTGGGAATTGAAGTTGCCAGATCAACCAAAGGGATCTTCATTTCTCAAAGAAAATATGTTTTGGATCTTTTGGATGAAACTAGTATGTTGGGATGCAAACCAGTAGATACACCCATTGAAAGTAACCATAAGTTACAAACAGGAACTAAAGGATCAGTTGATAAGGGCAGATATCAAAGATTGGTCTGTAGACTTATCTATCTATCTCACACTAGACCAGATATTGCTTATACAATTAGCTTGGTGAGTTAGTTTATGCATGATCCTAGAAAATCTCATCAACAGGTTGTTTTTTGCATTTTACGGTATTTAAAATTAGCTCCAGGAAAAGGTATTCTTTTTTCAAAAAATGGTCATCTACGAATTGAAGCCTTTATAGATGCAGATTGAGCTAGATCTTTAGATGATAGAAGATCCACCTCTGGTTATTGTACATTTGTGGGAGGTAACTTAGTCACTTGAAGAAGCAAGAACCAGAATGTAGTTGTAAGATCAAGTGTAGAAGAAAATATAGAGCTATGGCTTAAGGTGTTTGTGAGTTGTTATGGTTGCAGAAGTTATTAGCGGAGTTGAATTTGGCTGAAAAAGATCGACTAATTTTGTATTGTGACAACAAAGCTACAATCAGTATTGTTCATAATCCAGTTCAACATGACAGGACAAAACATATCAAAATTGATCGACACTTCATCAAATAAAAATTATCTGATGGTATTTTAAGCCTATTTCATGTAACGTCGGACAAACAATTAGCTGATGTTTTCACAAAAGGACTCGATAGTCGAGCTTTCCATGCCATAGTTTGCAAGTTGGGCATGTGTAATATTTTTGTACCAACTTAAGGGGGAGTGTTGGTTAATCTATTTTGTTAGATAGTTTATAATTAAGGGTAGAATAGTAATTTTCTTTTTACTACTTGTATACCTATAAATATACCCTTGTATCAATATTTTAGGGTAATTTGAGATAATAGAAAACCTTGAGTTGCATAAAATCTATAGCATTCACTCTCTAAGATTATGATTAACTTTTATCTCACTAATTACATTTTATTTAAAATATACATTAATATATCTCCAATTAAATATATGATTTACTCTATATGCATTGTTGCATGTGTTGTCACTGTATATTTGTGTCCTTTGGCTAATAGCTAGGCATGCTCATAGCCTAGTTGCAAACTCCTACTTTTCTCTCGAGTGAAGAGATGCAGTTGTAGGTCCACAACCTGTTTGTCAAAATATCAAGCTTATCCAAGCTGCCTCCACTCATGTTTAAATGATTTTTATTTTTCAATTACTTGTACTGTGTATAGTTTGATATGATCATTGATGTATCAATCTATCATATAAATTATTAATTTATTTTTATGCCTCAGATCTTGAATTGACTTCAGTCTTTGCTATAACTTTTTTTCATAATTACATTATTAGAGGCAAAAAAATTAAATTAGAAGAATAATAGACTTCTAACTATTTCAACTAAAGCTTGAGTAATATCTAACCAGGTAAGATCTAGGGATGGATTTATTGTGGCTATTTCTCTTAGGCCTTTCAGCTTTGAAGGACAAAGAATTGGTTTTTGTTTACTTGAAGCTTCCATATAATTTTATTGGCAATTTATTATTAGTCTTTGAGGGACCGTTGTTGATTTGGTTAATTCTGTTAATTTAAATTGGTGAATTGAGTAAGTAGTCCTTCAGTTTCATACAATTTTCAATCTGTTAGGCATTTTTACTTTACTGCAATTGAATTTATCATATTATCATGCTATTATTTTTTATATGGTTAGACACTTATTCTTTGTTGCCAGGTTTATCTTTGGTACACTCTCAATCTTGTAATGGGTGGAACAACAACCAAGATCATGGTTGCTGTTAAAGATAATTTTCTAGGAAAATATATCTACAAAGATACACTTGCTAGAAATCTTGCAGCAGTTATTTACAAAGTAAGTTCTATTTGCGTTTACCATCTAGCTTTGGCCTCTTTAGAATTGAATCTTTCATTTCTTTAAATGCTTGATTTCATAATTCATCTATAATTTTGTTAAGCTAGAAGTTTTTATGCCTTTATGCCTCTCTGAACAAGCAGCTTGTAAGCATAAGATGGAAACTTATTCCAATTCCTCTTTTAGAATAAAATGATTATCATACATAGAATTATGAGAAGTTCTTCTGATCTAATTTGTTCTTAAATTTCTCTTAATTTGTTCCTAAATTTCTATAGCCCTAATTCTATTATAATCTATTTCGAAAAGTTCTTATGATCTATGTGTTCTTATTTCTCCTTAATTTTAGTTACTGAATTTCTGTTGGATAGTATGCTTTTTTATAAGTTTCAATGGTTAGGGAAAATTAGTTATGTTTTATTTTTCTTTCCATTATCATTTCAGTTAGCCTAATCTTTTAAAAGGAAAATTGGTTGACTACCATATATAGGAACGTTTATACCACTCTGGCTACAAGGAATGTCTGGCATTTGGTACACCATTTGTGCGGGTTGCTCCTTTTTATTACTTTTTCTATTTTTTTTTCAAATTTTTTAATAATAAAGCTCTGTGATTTTCTAGATCGGAGATTTGGATCCTGAATCTAGGCTTCTTATAATTGAAATAATTGAATTCTTTTGTTGCTGACTATTGTTATACTTCTGTTTGTTGTTTATGGATTAGTTGGAGATTACAGGAAGGACTGATATCCTAGTTGCTGACAGATCTCATGTGACAATAACTGTATGTACTTATTTTTTTCCTTTTTAAGTAATCCTGGTCCTATTTTATTATACTTTACCTTCATACATAAGATTAGGCATCCCATAAGTGAAAAATTAGGCTTAATGGTGATTGTGTTAAAAATAACATCTCTGGCAGTAGTGATAAACCAAAACAATTGTGCAAATAGGAATTTCTTTTTCATTTATCAACGGGTAAAGAAAGTGCATCTGAAAAGCCATTGCATAGCTTAATGCTTTCTACAAACAGGAATGATGTGGTTTATAGTCCAAACCTTTTAACTGATGAAATAGTTTATGAACAATTGAGCCCTAGGCCAAATGTTAGGTCCTTTGTGTAATGTCATATTTCATTTTGTAAAATTGGGTTTACTTCATATTATTATATTGTTGGCATGTTACGTTATAATAATATTTGTAAATAACAATTTAATGTTATTTTGATTATCCCTAGTCATTTATCATTAAATGATTAATGATAAATAAAGACTAGTATAAGTTTGATTGATAAACATGGGATGATTATATATGTGGTGATATGAATTAAACTTATAAGTACTTGTTAGAGAATAGAGTACTGGATAGATCCGCAATGAGATACTATATGGGTTAATGTCATTAGTGATCTCATAATAGTTATGTTATCGATCCTTAAACCTGAGATTATCATAGTATTCTACATGGTGAACATTATGTTTTAACATAATCAAACATTATCTTTAATCGGATACTCATAAAGGTTATGATTGGACATGATGAGAATCATGCAGAGGATAGTGAATAATCAAGAAAGAATTTATCCCTCTCTTATGAAAGAAATATCTATTGGGCCCCTCGATAAGTAAGGCTCAGAAATGCATGGCCATGCTAAAATGAATTGATAGAGGGATCAATATCATTTGATATTATCAATCTACTTAGTGATCGAGAAATTATACATTTGGACTATATAAGTTTGACATTGACCATGACTTATAATCAAACAAGATATTGTGTGACAAAGGGATTATAACAAGTTCTATTAGGTTAAAATTGAATTATCGATATTTATATTATTTGAGTAGTCATAATGACTTGCTAGAGGCCACTTGTGACTTGTGGGCCCGTGATTGGATTAGGACCCACTTGGGTCGCATACATAGAATGCGATGAATGGACTAGGGGTTAATTCGGGCATTTCGAATTTTATTTTGTGATAAATTAAAATTTGAAATAAGCAATATTAATAATAATAATAATAATAATAATAATAATAATTAAGATTAATATTATTCTTATTCTTATTTGAAATAAGAAATAAAGTATTTCTTATTTTAATAAGAAAAGTGGGCCCGAAGTTATCTCTCTCTTAATTAGGGTTAGGTTAACTATATATATATATATATAGAGAGAGATGTTTATATAAAACCCTAATTAAGCAAACAAAAAAAAGTTATAGCCGCCACTTAAGAGAGAAAGTGAGAGAAAATTGTTTTCTTCTGTAATCTCAAAAGAGAGAAAAAACCTTAGCCGCTAAAGAAGGGAGCTAACATCCCAGGCAATTCTCTTCGTTGCATTCATGTGTGAATACCGGTAAAGGGTATCGTTTCACATGAAGTCACACCTATGATTTGATTTGTCTGCACTTCGAGAGGTTGGTAATCGTTACACTCCTCCTTTTATTGAATCAATTGGATCATTTGGATCCATGGTGGGTTTCCCTTTCATCTGCAAATTTTAATTATAATATTTTGAAACCCAACAATGGTATCAGAGCCACTTGCGAGTTCAGTTGATTCATTTTTCATATTTTTTTATGTTTGTGATGTGTGCAAAATCAATTTTATATGATATGAATAGATTGTATGTTGATACATGATAAGTTAGTAATTGTTATAATCGTTTATGTTAATCTATTCATATGGGATATGAATGAAATTAATATATTTATATGAGATATAAATGTAATTAATTGATTGATGTTTAAGATATAATGCATATAAGTTGCAAAATTGATAGATGTTTGATATGAGCTTGAAAAGCTCATAAATAGTGTGTTTTAATGTGTAGTTTTGTTTAGTATTGTGTTTATTATTTTGATATTTTATCTATATTTTGTTGCTTTTATGTGTTTTGTGTGTTTGTGGTTGTTTTAGTTGTCTTGTAGGCGAAAGAAAATTATTTGAGGCTTAAAGGAGTTAATTGGAGAAGGAGGAGGAGAATAAGAGCTACAAGGGCATTGTCGCGAGTGCGACAATGCAAGAGAGCTCGCGACAGCAAGCAGGGAAGTAAGTCAGGCAAGCAGAAGAAGTGTGTATTATCGCGAGGTTGATAACGAAGGAAAGGTCGTGACAGCTAGCGAAGCCATCCAAAGCATGGGCGTGTCTTGTCGCGAGCGCGACACAAGATGGATGAGCAGTTGTATTTTTTAAGAGATGCAATTTTTCACCACCAAGTGCAACTTTTGTGAAGAGTTATTTTTGAAGAGCCATATCTTTTAGGGAGGCATATATATGCCAAATGAACAGATTTTGGGGATGAAAAATTTTGGAATTTCATATTGTGATCTTACAAACAATAATTTTCTTTAGTACTTTTGTTTTAATTTCCATGAATTGAAGAAGGAGGCAAGCAAGCGAGAAGATATCTTTTGTGAAGGGAAAAGGGTAGAGAGATCCCTTTCTTCTTGTTCTTACTTTTTAGTTTCTTCCTTGTAATCTTCATATGAATATTATTTTGGCATTTGATTATATATGAACAAGTTCTATTTTTCCATTTACTTAATTGGTCTTTGAATGTAGAATTTGCTATTAAAATTATATTAGTATCATTATAGGTTGAGGAAAAAGATCTTAGGTGGCAATTCCTTTTCTGAAAATCAACATAATGGTCATAAATAAGGGAGTTAGCGAGAGCAACGTCTTATTGAAAGTTAATAGAAAATTCATTATCAAAGCATAGTTAGAGAGATCACATATGGAGATAATTTCTATAGGTTTGTAGTTAATCTTAAAATATGTAATTAAAATCAACTAGTTCATTAACAAGAGTTGAGAATTAGCACTTTAATTGCATGTCTTAGGCAATCTAATTCATGTCGAGAAAGTGGATTGGAAATTTATTCCAACTTGGCTTACTACTAAGATTAAAACTTATAATTAAAAGAATGGTATCAAGTACATGATTATTTAATTTCATTATATTTATTGTCTTCTTTGATGATATTTAACTAGGATTTAATTAATTAATGCAATAACGTAGTTTAGAATTAATTTTGACTTAGACATCGTAAATGACTGGTAACTAGCAAGTATACTAGATCGGCTAGTAATATAGGAAAATATAGATTAAGACCCCAAAATATCATACCCAAGGGAACATGGATTGCTAAGAATAATATCTATTTATGAATTAAATTAATCCGAGATTGTTTCCCAAATATTTTTGATTTAAAAGCAAAAATTAAAAAAAATAAACAATTAAACAAAACAAAAGCTAAAACATGAATTAAAAACAAAGCAATAACTGGAATTCTCTTGCTAAATGAACTATCCACCTTAACTTTTATTGTAATGACTTAAATTCAATATAAACACCAGTGATTATGGAAAAACTAGTAATAAAGCAAGATATCTTTATTCAATTATATCATTCTTAGTATTAAACTCATAGACAAATCTAATACTTAGCATGAAAATCTAGTTTTAACTTCCTAAATATTCATTAACGCCTTTCTCAAGTGATTTAACTCCAATTCATTCTTAGTTCCTCCTCTCTTAGTATTAACTAATAAAATTCACACATAATCATCTCATATTTTGGATAATAATCATACATAAACATTAAAGAGTCAATCCAAGAACATGCAAATCATTAACTATGTCAAAACCAATTTTTAGTTATTTATTTAATAAACCAATAATTAATTTCAACACAATCAAATATAAGAATATGCTTAAAACCAAGAAATAATCAACCAATATTGAAATTTAAGCTCAAAATAAAGTCATAGCAATGAAAATATAAGTTTTCAAGAATCCATTAGCAAAAGAAGAAAAACTACTTCCTAAACATAATTTAAAAATAAAAACAAAGTTGAAAAGAAAAATAGAAAAACAATGTAAAATAACTAAGCCTAATTCTAAGATTTCTTTAATTGATCCCTTAATTAATCTAATTGATTCCCTTTTTTGGTGTTTTAAGCTGCTATTTATAGGCAAAAGATGTCGTGGATCCTTTTTCAAACTCTTAAAATCAAATAGATAGCAAACTCTGCCCAAAACAGGAAGCTCGAGAAAATCCTTCGTGAAGTAGGAGACTAGACACGTGGCCACATAATTTCTAGTGTATTTCTACACGTGGTCATGTGTAGCCTTAATTAAATCTCTCAGGTGGCCACGTGATTTCTTTTGTAAATCCACACGTGGCCATGTGTTCTTTTCTTCTCTTCTTCATGTGGCCATATGTTCCGTGCTTCACTCCTTCACGTGGCTATGTGTTACTCTTCTAGACTTCACGCTTGCATCAAATTTTCAAATTCACAGTTTTGACCCAAATCTTCTTACCTTTTTACAATTAAGTTATTTTTATTGTAAATTAACCCTGAAAAATACCAAAATTTATAATTAACTCCAAAAAAATAAAACTAACAAATTAAACTCAAATTCAACCTAATTAACACAAAATTAACCTAATTAAACACCTAAAAACATACTAAAAACACTATCTAAATCACCATTATCAGTAAGCAAGATTAAAATTGAGTAGTAATAGTGGGTAATTTAAATCAACATTTCCTCGTGGGATCGATATCTGAAGTACTATAATCGATACACCGTATACTTGCGGTATTTAAGCTTTTAGAAAAAGCATAACAAGTTTTTGGCGTTGTTGCGATGGTATCGCCCTCGCGACTGATGAATAGGGAGATTAGGCATTTAGGCTCTGTCGCGAGCAGAACATTCATCGCAAGCTCGCTAGGTTCAAATATCGTGTCTTGTCGTGAGGTCGTAATAGGCCACGGGATTTGAATTTTTCAATTTTTTGGCTGCCTTTTCACCTTCCCTATAAATAGCTAAAACCCTAATCTAATGCCTTCACCTTCCTCACTTCAGCTGTCCTCCGATTTTTTGGGTTTGGAGCTCTCTCAAATCTTTCTTCCTCTCCTCCTTTCTTCTTTTTACTTGATTTTATGGAGAATTTTTGCTGGGATTTCGTGTTGTTTCTTTTTCTTCCTCACTTGTTTTTGTGACTTTAACTTGGTTACATAAGATTTTCATCATGGTTCGCACCAAATCCATAGGCCGCAAGGATAAGCAACCTATAGCAGAGCCGAGTTCTCCGCCAACGCCACCTATTGAGTACCTTCAAGCTAGGTTTGAGTGTCATTTTCCTATATACTCGGAAGATGGAGGTAGAAAATTTAAATTTTTTGACACAAAAACTTATGTGGGCATGTTACACCTAGACAATGATTTGCTTAAGGACCTAGGTCTCACTGCACAATTTGATAAGTTTGTCAAATATATGAAATGGGAAAAATTTTCTGTTATGAATTTGCTTATTATGAAGGATTAGGCTGTGGAATTTTTTGTCACCTTGGCATATGTAGACAGTAAAAAGACTAAATTTAAATTTAGAATCTAGGGTGCTGAATTTATTTTTAGGTTTAAAGAAATGCATGCTTGGTTTGGTTTTCCTTTGAATGGAAAACGTTTTAATGCCAATTTGTTTGATCACCGGCCCATTTGGACTAAAATCGCTGGCTTAAATGAATTCAATAACAAAATGCCTCCAATCGACTTATTAAGGATAATGCATTATTTCTATTTCACAAATATTTATGTCACGCATTATTTGGGCGAGTCGAATGCACTAAGGTTCAAACTAAAGATTTGTTTGTTCTTGATTTATTGTTGTCGCGTAAAACACCCTGTTCTATAGATTTTATCTTTGATGGGTTATATCATGCATCCATTACTAAAACTAAAACTGTAGGAATGTCTCACATGGTAACCATCATTATTTTAGGGTGTTTAGGTGACTTGGATAATTTTGTTTTGGATGAAAATGAGACTGTTATTAAAATGGATATTCATTATTTGTGTAATTCACATGTTTTAGATAGAGGCGCTTGGCCTTCGCATTTTCTTTCACACTTTGCACAGGAAATGGGTCCTCGTCGTGCAAAGGGAAAAGGGAAAGCACTTGAATCTTCATCTGCTACAACATCTGGTGATTCGGATTGTGCTGATGATGAAGAAGAAGCTACCCTTTATAGTGATTCAGGTGTTGTATGTGATGATAGTGGTGAGCCAAGTGTTGGTGCTGCGCAAGGGAAAGTTACTGGATTATAGCATGTCATGTCTCGTTTAGATGGCATTGAAGCTGCAAATCAAAGCATGGCGGCTCGGATGGATTCTCTTGTGGCGACTATTCAAAAAATGCATAAAAGTCATAAGAGCCTCAACTGCAAGTTGCTTTCCTTCTTTCACCATCAGAACATTCCATTTACTCCTTCTCCGCCGGGGTCCCCAAGTGGACCAGCTGAGTAATGTTCCTCTCTCCTATTTTTACTTTTTCTTATGTTTTTGTGCTTGTTTGTGTTGTGTTTTTGTGGTGTCTTCCTTACACAATGAGGACATTGTGTCCTTTAAGTGTGGGGAAGCTAGCTACTAGTTTGTCTATAGGATTAGTTTTAAATTTTTATGTTTTGTTATGTTGTGTTATGGAGTTTTTCTTTTTGAGGTTATCGCCTAGTAGTATATGTAGGCGATCTTTGCATAGTTAATTATAAGTCTATTGGATACATTTACTAAAATGGAATTAAGGATTTTTTTTTGTTTTAATATAATTATGCTTCTATGGATAGGCATATTTAGGTAAAGTACTTTGGTATACACTTCTTTTAAGCCAAGTTTCTTTAAGCATGTTCTTTAATATAGTGAGTTTTGCATGATGTAGAGTTTTATCATAACCATGGTGAGCTTTTGAGCCTTAACGACATTAAAAATTCTTTGTTGAGAGAATTCCTCTTTTATTCATTACTCTAGAACTTGTGTTAGATAATTTTTGAGATCACGTTTAGTATACAATATGCATGAGAAATGATAAAGGCATTAGAAGTAACCTATTTTAGCTTGCTTAAATAACTAACCTTTTTGACTTTAGGTAGCCATTTTGAGCCTAAACCATTTTATTCATGAGCTTATTTTTAGCCCTGCGCCAATTTCTAATGAATTAAGCCTTTCTTTTTGAACCCTTATGTGGAAGATGCATTAATACTTTGATGAGTAGGATATAGTATTGATATTTAGTAAGCATGAATTATAAGCATGAATCATTTTTGATCCCTGAAGTTTAAAGCCACTAGTATTATCCATTTGATAAAAAAAAAAGAAAAAGTAAACTACTACACTAGTTTGCTTTAAAAAGAATGAAAACAAAAGTAAGAGAAGCAACTAGTTGAAGTTGAGCATGATGTGAAAACTAGTGGGAATTGAAGAATGTTGTAAGGGGATATATAAATTTCATTAGGAAAGATAGATATCATGCTTTAATTTTTACAATACGAAGTCTTACTTGTTTAAGTAATTGCTGTATTCTTCCACATAAATGAGCTACTTAACCAAAATTTTTCTACCCTAACCTAAGCCAAGCTATAACCCTTTAAAGACCCTTTTGCTTATGTGCATTACTTTATGCTAGTGATGGAGATTTTTATTTAATACAAGCTTATGGTATGTGGTGGTACAAAAGGAAATATGAGTTAAGCACAATCCATCAAACACTTGAGTGATGTAAGGCAGAAATTATGAGAGCATAGCTCTACATTTTGTAATACTTGCTAGGTTAGAGTACATGTTGTAAGAAATAAAGGTTTTTAAGAGCTTTATATAATTGTACTTTACATTCTCTTGTTATTCTTATTAGGGGCATATGAGTATTAAACCTAATAGATCCAAGATTCTATTTTGGTATTTGTTGACATTGACTTAATAATGAATATGCTAAAGCAACTTTGCATGTGTTAACTTGTGAGAATCTCAAGAAGTATAAACTCCAAATTCCATGTCTTATGTTTTATTTATATGTTTGAGCTTAGATTTTTTCTTGCATTTTGAAGTTTTGCATGAGGACAAGCAAAAGTTCAAGTGTGGGGAATTGATATGAGCTTGAAAAGCTCATAAATAGTGCGTTTTAATGTGTATTTTTATTTAGTATTGTGTTTATTATTTTGATATTTTATATATATTTTGGTGCTTATATGTGTTTTGTGTGTTTGTGGTTGTTTTAGTTGTCTTGTAGGCGAAAGAAAATTATTTGAGGTTTAAAGGAGTCAATTGGAGAAGGAGGAGGAGAATGAGAGCTACAAGGCCATTGTCTCGAGCGCGACAATGCAAAAGAGCTCACGATAGCAAGCGGGGAAGAAAGCTAGGCCAGCAGAAAAAATGTTTATTGTCACGAGGGTGACAATGAAGGAAAGGTCACGACAGCTAGTGAAGCCAGCTAAAGTATGGGCGTGTCTTGTCGTGAGAGCAACAAGCATCGCGAGCGCAACACAGGACGTATGAGCAATTGTATTTTTGAAGAGATGCAATTTTTCACCACCAAGTGCAACTTTTGTGAAGAGTTATTTTTAAAGAGCAATATCTTTTAGGGAGGCATATATATACCAAGTGAACAGATTTTGGGGATGAAAAATTTTGGAATTTGATATTGTGATCTTAAGAATAATAATTTTCTTTAGTACTTTTGTTTTAATTTTCATGACTTGAAGAAGGAGGCAAGCAAGGGAGAAGATATCTTTTGTGAAGGGAAAAGGGTTGAGAGATCCCCTTCTTCTTGTTCTTACTTTTTAGTTTCTTCCTTGTAATCTTCATATGAATATTATTTTGGCATTTGATTATATATGAACAAGTAATATTTTTCCATTTACTTATTGATCTTTAAATGTAGAATTTGCTATTAAAATTATATTAGTATCATTATAGGTTGAGGAAAAAGATCTTAGGTGGCAATTCCTTTTCTGAAAATCAACATAATGGTCATAAATAAGGGAGATAGCAAGAGCAATGTCTTATTGAAAGTTAATCGGAAATTCATTATCAAAGCATAGTTAGAGAGATCACATGTGGAGATAATTGCTATAGATTGGTAGTTAATCTTAAAATATGTAATTAAAATCAACTAGTTCATTAACGAGAGTTGAAAATTAGCACTTTAATTACATGTCTTAGGAAATCTAATTCATGTCGAGAGAGTGGATTGGAAATTTATTCCAATTTGGCTTACTAATAAGATTAAAACTTATAATTAAAAGAATGGTATCAAGTACATGATTATTTAATTTCATTATATTTATTGTCTTCTTTGATGATATTTAACTAGGATTTAATTAATTGATGTAATAGAGTAGTTTAGAATTAATTTCCACTTATAGACATTGTAAACAAGATTAAAATTGAGTAGTAATAATGGGTAATTTAAATCAACATTTCCTTGTGGGATCAATATCTAAAGTACTATAATCGGTACACCATATACTTACGGTATTTAAGCTTTTAGAAAAAGCATAACAATATTAATATGATTAACATGTGTATGTTTATTCAGTTCTAACATGATTAAACGAATTATTATGAAATTAGATGTGTAATCTGTATTCAATTAAATTCGGTGGTATTTTGTATTGATCCTAGATTGTTTAATGTGATTAAACAGTTTGTGATATGATCGGCATATTTGTATTTTAGGATACAGAGTAGGGTTTTTATAGCAAAAAATTGTTAATGAGATTAACATTGCCTCAAAACTTTAAAGGGTGCTGCCCCCCGACCCCGTAAGGGGTGCCGTCCCTTAACCCCGCCTGCTAATCGGCTAGCGAGACCGCCGTGTTATCTAATTGTAGCACCTAATATATCGTTAATGTTATTATTCGCCAATTTTAATGCATCAATATTATGTGATTAATTGAGTTTGATATGCAATGACTTGATTTTAATTGATGTATGTATGATGTCTTTGCATGGTGCATAGCATGGCCAATTAAGACCCTTGTGATGGTGTTTAATTTATTTTCATTTTATGGGTTTGTAATTTTAAATATGACCTGCTTGTCGTTCTTTTGTTGTAATTTTATTTTACTATTAGCTTTAGTAGAATAGTTTATTTCATTATTGTAATAAAGAAAAAAGAATATGATGAATACCATGAAAGGGATCAATCCAATTGCATGATGATGGAGGTGCAAAAAGGAAGCTATTGATCAAGAGAAGTTTATGTAATTTCACCTAGGATTGACCTTTGATCTTCATATTGGCTTATGAAGATCATATAGCTTGGGCCATGCTATGACACATTTTATATATTATGCATATTATATCGATATGTGATGCGATGAATGATTATATATGTGTATGAGATGCCATGTATGGGATGATGCATGATATGTAAATAAATAAACATCGTAACTTAAAATTTAAAATTCCCTTGCCAAAATTTTAAGTCTTATGCCACCCATAATTATAACACTTGTCAAGACTAAGATCACTAAAATGTAGGTTCTGCCAAAGCGAAGTACATTAGGTTATCATAGTAAGATAGGATGGGTAATGGTGCTACCCATATGTTTAAAAATGGTTGGACTTAATTAGGCTATCAAAATGGTTTTAGGCCTAAGGCATAAGATGGGATTATAACATGCCGAGATATATGATGTCAAAATCCCATAAAGAATCTAAAAGTTACATGAGATGTAATTGGTAAAGAGTTATCTACCAAAATAACTTGATTTTAAGCATCATGCCAAAGCTGACTTAGAATTAAGTGAAATTGGTACTAATATTAATATTTATTTTGCATATTTGTAGATCAATGGCTTCAAATAACACTTCCACACTATCACTGCGATCAGTCCTTCAGAAAGACAAACTAAAAGAAGATGGCACTAATTTCCTTGATTGGTTTAGAAACTTGAGAATTGTTCTCAAGCAACAAAGGAAGCTATATGTGCTTGATGACCCTGTTCCTCCTACCCCGCCTGCTGATGCCCAAAAGGCAGTTAAGGACAAACAAAAGAAACTTGCTGATGATTCTATTAATGTGGGATGTCTTATGCTAGCAACAATGTGCCCAAAACTTCAGAAGGATCTAGAGCATTTAAAGGCTTATGAGTTAAGTAGTCATCTCAAACAGACATTCCAACAACAAACAAGGCAAGATAGGTATGAGACTACTAAAGCTTTGCATGGTTGTAAAATGGCTGAAGGTGCATCAGTAAGTGCTCATGTTCTGAAAATGAAAAGCTATATTGATCACCTTGAAAGGATTGGATTTCCCATCACTTTAGATTTTACCACGGATTTGATCTTTAATTAATTACCTAATAGTTATAGCCAGTTTATCTTGAACTATAATATGAATAATATGGAGAAATCCATTCTTGAACTGCATGGGATGCTTATGACAGCTGAGCAAAGCATTATGAAAATGCCCAATTATATTTTTATGGTTAATAAAGGAAAGGGGATGAAAAATAAGGGCAAGAGCAAGGCTAAGGCAAAAGTTGCTGGTAAGCCTAAGGCACAAGCTAAATACAAACCCAAGGAAAAAGCTCCAAAGGAGGGTATTTGCTTCCATTGTAATGACCCTGGTCATTGGAAGAGGAATTGCAAGCTCTACTTGGAAGAATTGAAGAAGAAGAAGAACAAGAGTAATGAGACTACATTTTCAGGTATTTATTTTATAGAAATTAATTTATCTACTTCTACTTTTTGGGTATTAGATACTAGATGTGGTTCTCACATTTGTACAAATGTACAGGGACTCAAAAGGAGTAGGCAACTGAAAAAGGGTAAAGTGGACCTACGAGTTGGAAATGGAGCAAGGGTTGCTGCTTTAGCCATAGGGACTTATGAGTTGACTTTGCCCAATGGGCTTTTGTTAGTTTTGAACAATTGCTTTTACGTTCCTACTTTGAGCAGGAATATTATTTCAGTTTCTTGTTTGGATGATGAAGGTTTTTCTTTTCTTGTTAAGAATAAGAAATGTTCTATTTATTATGATGATATGCTTTATTGTATTACTAATTCATATATTGGACTTTACATCCTAAATCTAGAAAAATCCAACAATCAGGATATATATAACATAACTACAAAGAAATCGAAAACCAAAGATTTGAATAAAACATATTTATGGCATTGTTGCCTTGGTCACATAAATGAGAAACGCATATCAAAACTCCATCAATATGGACTTTTGGAATCATTTGATTTTGAATCATTTGAAAATTGTGAATCTTGTTTATTAGGCAAGATGACAAAAGATCCATTCACTGGACATAATGAAAAGGCCACTGATTTATGGGGCTTTATACATACTGATGTATGTGGCCCATTAAGTATAAATGCCAAGGGAGGATTTCAATACTTCATTACTTTCAATGATGATTTCAGTAGATATGGCTATGTCTATCTAATGAAACATAAACATGAATCATTTGAAATGTTCAGAACCTTTCAAAATGAAGTTCAAAATCATCTTGGTAAAACTATTAAAGCACTTCGATCTGATCGGGGTGGTGAATACTTGAGCCAAGAGTTTGATGATCATCTAAGAAATTGTGGAATTATTTCACAATTAACTCCACCGAGGATGCCACCGTGGAATGGTGTTTCTGAAATAAGGAATTGAACTTTATTAGATATGGTTCGATCAATTATGAGTTAAACAGTCTTCCTTTATCCTTTTAGGATTATGCATTAGAAATAGCTGCATTCACTCTAAACTGAGTTCCATCTAAAGCGGTTGAAAAGACACCATATGAGATATGGATCGGGAGAACTCCTAGTTTGTCTTTTCTACAGATTTGGGGTTGTGAGGCTTATGTCAAACGACAAGTCTTCGATAAATTAGCACCTAAATCTGATAAATGTTTTTTTTGTGGGATATCCTAAAGAAACTAAAGGATACTACTTTTACAATCCCTCTGAGAATAAAGTATTTGTTGCTCGAAATGGTGTCTTTCTTGAAAAGAAATTTATTTCTAAAAGAACCAGTGGAAGTAAAATAGAACTTGAAGAACTTAGAACACCACAAGATGGCATTGGACCATCGATGGAAGCTCAACAAGTTTCACAAATAGTTGTAGAACCTGTGTAAATTACACGAGAACTGCGTAGATCTTATAGGACACGACATCAACCTAAGAGATATGGATTTCTCATAACAGATAGTCGTGAAGTAATGTTCATGGATCAAGATGAGCCTAGTACCTATCAAGATGCTATGTCAAGTCTAGATTCTGAGAAATGGCTAGAGACCATGAAATCTGAAATGCAATCCATATATGACAATCAAGTTTGGAACTTGATTGATCCACCTGAAGGAATTAAAACCATTAGGTGCAAATGGGTTTTCAAGAAGAAAACTGACATGGATGGAAAGGTACATACCTTTAAAGCAAGACTTGTTACAAAAGGTTTTAAGCAAACTCATGGTATTGACTATGATTAAACATTTTCACCAGTCACAATGCTTAAATCAATAAGAATTCTTATTGCCATTACTGCGTATTATGACTATGAGATATGGCAAATGGATGTTAAAATAATATTTCTTAATGGAAACCTACTTAAGGATGTGTATATGACACAACCTGAAGGTTTTGTCCATCCTGAGAATTCTAGAAAGGTGTACAAGCTACAAAGATCCATTTATGGATTAAAGCAAGCTTTTCGGAGCTGGAATCTTTATTTTGATGAAACAATCAAAAAGTTCAAATTCATAAAAAATGAAGATGAACCTTGTGTATACAAAAAGGTTAGTGGGAGTGCAGTAAAGTTTCTCATCTTATATGTCGATGACATATTACTCATTGGGAATTATATCCCTATGTTACAAAAGACCAAAGATTGGTTAGGAAAATATTTTTCAATGAAAGATCTAGGTGAAGTTGCTTATATCCTTGGGATTAAGATCTATAGGGATAGATCTAAAAGAATAATTGGTCTGAGTCAAATTACTTATATAGACAAGGTACTGAATAGGTTCAGCATGCAAAATTCTAAAAGAGAATTTTTACCAATGTCTCCTGGCATTACACTTAGCAAGATTCAATGTCCTACAACATCTGATGAGCGAGACCGCATGAGTATGATTCCTTATGCTTCGGTAATAGGATCTATCATGTATGCCATGTTATATACTAGACCAGATGTTTCATATGCATCGATCATGACAAGTAGATGCCAGTCAAACCCTGGTGAAAGTCACTGGATAGCCATTAAGAATATCCTTAAGTACTTAAGAAGAACTAAGGATGCATTTTTAGTATATAGAGGATTGGAAGATGAGCTAGTAGTAAATGGTTACACAAATGCAAGCTTCCAATCTGACAAAGATGACTATAGATCACAATCCGGATATGTGCTTTTGTTAAATAGAGGTGTTATTAGTTGGAAAAGTTCTAAACAAAGCACTATTGCATATTCTACAACAGAAGCTAAGTATATAGCAGCATCAGATGCACCTATAGAAGCAGTATGGATCAAGAAATTCATCGCTAAACTGGGAGTGGTTCCTAGTATCACAAATCCTATAGACATTTATCGTGATAATACTGGTGATATAGCACAAGCTAAAGAGCCCATATCCCATTAGAGATCCAAACATATACTCAAGCATTTTCATCTCATTTGTGAAATCATTGAAAGAGGAGATGTCAAGATATGTAGAGTACCAACAAATGGTAACATTGTTGATCCACTTACAAAGGCTCTCCCACAAGCCAAACATGATAGTCATACTAGGTCTAAGGGTATTAGACACTTACATGATTAGGCCTAGTGTAAGTGGGAGATTGTTAGTGGTTATGCCCTAGGCCAAACATTAGGCCCTTTATGTAATGTCACATTTCATTATGTAAAATTGGGTTTTCTTCATATTATTATATTGTTGACATGTTACGTTATAATAATGTTTGTAAATAATAATTGAAAGTTATTTTGACTATCTCTAGTCATTTATCATTAAATGATTAATGATAAATAAAGACTAGTATAAGTTTGATTGATAATCATGGGATGATTATATATATGGTGATATGAATTAAACTTATAAGTACTTGTTAGAGAATAGAGTACTAGATAGACCCACAATGAGATACTACATGGGTTGATGTCATTAGAGATCTCATAATAGTTATGTTATCGATCCTTAAACCTGAGATTATCATATTATCCTACATGGCGAACATTATATTTTAACATAATCAAACATTATCTTTAATCGAATACTTATAAAGGTTATGATTGGACATAATGAGAATCATACAGAGGATAGTGAATAATCAAGAAGGAATTTGTCCCTCTCTTATGATAGAGATATCTATTAGGCCCCTCAGTAAGTAGGATTGAGAAATGCATGGCCGTGCTCAAATGAATTGATGGAGTGATCAATATCATTTGATATTATTAGTCTACTTAGTGATCGAGAAATTATATGTTTGGACTATATAAGTTTGATATGGACCATAACTTATGTTCAAACAAGATATCATGTGACAAAGGGATTATAACATGTTCTATTAGGTTAAAATTGAATTATCGATATTCATATTATTTAGGTAGTCATAATGTCTTGCTAAAGGCCTCTTATGACTTGTGGGCCTATGATGGGATTGGGGCCCACTGCCAATATAATATGAACCTATTGGGTCGCACATATAGAATGTGATGAATGGACTAAGGGTTAATTCGGCATTTCGAATTTTATTTTGTGATAAATTAAAATTCAAAATAAGCAATAATAATAATAATAATAATAATTAAGATTAATATTATTCTTATTCTTATTTTAAATAAGAAATAAGGTATTTCTTATTTTAATAAGAAAAGTGGGCTCGAAGTTTTCTATCTCTTAATTAGGATTAGGTCAACTATATATATAGAGAGAGATGTATATATAAAACCCTAATTAAGAAAAAGAATAAGTTGTAGCCACCACTAAAGAGAGAAAATGAGAGAAAATCATTTTCTTTTGTAATCTCAAAAGAGAGAAAAAACCCTAGCCGCAAAAGAAAGGAGCTACACCCCGAGTGATTCTCTTTGTTGCATTCGCATATGGATACCAGTAGAGGGTGCCATTTTGCATGAAGTCGCACCTACGATTCGATTTGTCTGTGCTTCGAGAGGTTGGTAATCGTTACACTCCTCCTTCTATTGAATCAATTGGATCACTTGGATCCATGGTGGGTTTCCCTTTTCACTGTGAATTTTAATTTTAATATTTTGAAACCCAACACAATTGACCAGATAAGGTAACTCTGTATCCCTTTTTTAGAATGATTAAAGTTATTTTTCTGAGTAAAAGTAGGTACGAACTACGTATTTTACCTATAGTATATTCAAGTTATAATTGCCTTATTCTATTATCTTGAATCTGTAGTTTATTGGTTAAAGATAATTCAAAGTTGGAAGTCTTAGTCCTCTTGTGTTGGAAAACAACCATATGTTTCATTTTTTGATAGTATTTGCTTTTTTATTTCACATTGTTCTTTGTGGTAGGCTTTAGTTCAATCTAAAATTTGAATTTTTTACTTAAATTAGCTGCAGATGTGCTGCTAAATAATTTTTAGCTGCAGATGTATATACTTATACAAGCTTCAGTCTCATATATGTTCTTTTATTTGAATGTTTTTAGCACTACTGTTATTGTATAGTAATATGTGCTACTGTTACTTTAGATACTTGTCCCATTTTAATTGCTTGGGAAACATTAAATTGTTTGATCAATCTTATTTTATGTGTTCCTCTGTAGTCAATTTTTCTATCTAACTTCCATGTGTAAAACTCCAAATTGTGAGGGCTAACATTTTGTGTAGGCATACAATTGTTACCTTTAGGCTTTATGCATACAACCCACTTTTGCTATTCATGGTCAAATTTGGCTAGTCTCTTTTTGGAGTTTGGTGATCTTAATAGAGCTCTTCAATATTATAAGGTATGCTTATTTTGCTTGTGTGATTCTCTCCCTCCCCCCTCTCTCTCTCTCTCATTAGGCAAGTGTGTGTTTTTCTTTTCTTCCCATCCCTGGCATGGTAATTTTAGACACTACAATCAAACTGTAATTTATTTGTCACATTCAATATCGCATCTTATTTTTATTAACATTCAAAAAAATCACTTGAATTTTCAATTGAATTTTCACGACAAGGGGAACTAGTAAGTTTGAGGGTTTGGGTTCAAAGTGGACTTTGATAATTGGTTGGTTAGCTATATGTTTTTACTTGAATCTTTCTTTTATTAATGTTTTGCTTTCTTTTATTTGTAAAGATAATGTCTTAATGTACCTCATTCACTGCTTAAACCATATGGATAGTCTTCACATTCCATAACTTTAATAAATATATTTAGATTATATTCGATTTAAGAGTGTTGCCAGATTTGATAGCATTCACTTAAAGTAGAAAAAAGAAATTACTAAAAGAGTAAAAAGCTAAAGTAACTATTTTCTTTTGCTGAATTGGTAACTGATAAGAGTTCTATAATTTAAAGCTGCTCTGCATAACAACCCTTAAAATGTTAATACATATCCAGTTGGTTATTAGTATTTGCTTTTTCCTTTTCCTTTTTTTCACTCTAATGTAAATAGTGTGATTTGCCCTGGTGAGAGTAGGTTTGCTTCCATTTGTCTATTTACTTTTGTTTGATAGAAAAAGAATAAAAGGTACTCTCCATATAAACCTTACCATTAAAAGTTATTTACAAATGTACTATGACCTGGATGGATAGCATTAATGCTTTGACATGTGCACATTTCTCTTTGATGTTGCTGCTTTCAATCTTCTTTGCAATGCAAGGATAATAATTCTATTAGGTTATATCTAAACTCTAGATTTAATCCATAAGTTTTTACTAGCTTGTCACCAAATATGGTATTGATATTGAACTTACTATTTTTTTTGATCTGAACATAAATTGCAAATTTTAGTGTTAAAGAAGCCTCTTATAGTGGAAGAGGGCAATTGAGTAAAGTACTAGAAGGATTTCACTATCAGTTGTTGTCTACGGAAGTAAGAGCAGTATCTGTAGAGTTATGTTATTATTTTTTTTTAAAAAAAGCAGTACCAGTGGAAAAGATTAGCACTTCCAATGATAACTAATTAAGAATGGAAAAATGGCAGATAGATGTAACTTCACAATGGTGAAAAAACATTCATTACTTACGAGATTTGGATAGAATAGTGAAAATATCAGGGCCTGTTTGACCAAATCTCCATATTTCCTTTGTGATTTTTCATTCTTTGGCTATAAGCTATGGTTTAGTTGCTATTGGCATAGAATAACCCTTGGTAGCTTCTATGACATCATTGTATATGTTTTTAGTTATCTATTGAATGTGTTTAACTTTATATTTCAACAATGCAGCACAAATATTTCCTTTCTATTTTTCTCAATTCCTTTTTTGCCCCAATATTTCATTATATAAGTTTTGCCTTTTGGATTATATTACCATTTTAGCCTAATGTAGAAATAGTTAGATGTGTAGAATTCAAATATCATTGCTTGAACTTTCTCTTTCTCTACCATTAAGCTTAGAATTAGTTATCTACGAAGCATTATAATGTAAATGGCTCTATGATTTAAGACCTTTAATTACAAGTATTTAGAGCATAGAGAAATAGTCTGTTGGCCTTTAAGTGGTAGGCTTTTAGAGGTCCAACTAATTGGTTTTAGAGTTTTGTGATCAGTGCTTCCACACCATTGAAGAATAATACTGAGGCTAGGAACTTAAAAACCTTATCTAAGATTGTAAAACCATAACCTAGATTACCTAACAGAGAAAACAAAATAAATAAAACCAGGTGTAATGGGACTAATCTTTGGTGTCATATGCATATGTTAGATGTTTCTTTAGTCTTTGACATTTAAACTTCAGTTGTCAGAAAATAAGCAAAATTGTGCCCCTATTAAAGTGTTGGATTTTAAAATCACATGGTCTGATTCACAAATTAGGCAAATCGATGAAGGCATAGCTATCCAACTTATTCTTGACCAAAATTCAGGTTTATTTTATTATTCTTGTTATTTTAATTTAGCTCAATTCATTATATCTAATAAGTGTATATTGTTTCGAACTCTGGAAAGATAACTTAGTATTAGAAACTCAAGCTTGGCCTTTGATCCTAGACAATTTTATCGACTGGATGAAAGAAAACCATAGGAAGTTTCAGCAATTACTTGGATAATTTGGTGATTGCATTTTGAGTAAAATTCTGATAACTGTAAGGTAATCTTTTCTTTTCCCCCTTAAATCTTATTTGGGTTTATTGCTTGAATTCATTTAATTACTTACACATTATGATAGAGTAAACCAAAATTCTAAATGATCTAAGATTGGTTGATGTGTAAGCAGGGATATTCCAAGACCAAAACAAATGGAGCAGTTTCTTGCAAACTAAGAGCAATTTCTTCCCAAAGGCTGTCGACAAAGACGGACTGCATTTAGGCTTAGGGTATATTACTGTAGCAATATTAGCTAGGAGCTAACTCTATATTTATTAGGAAATTATAAAGATTTATTTTGTTAGTTATTAATTTTGGGAAATGGGTTGTATAAATAATACTTTTTTTATATATTGGTTTTTTTATGTTAACTTTATATTTGTAATGAATACATTACAAATTGTATATATATGAAAGTATAACATTATTATTTATATTTGTATCCATTATATATGAATTTTATAATATAATTAAATTTACAACATTAGAAATTTGGTTTTTGTTACTTTTAGTGACAAATTTTGGTCCTTAAAAACTAAATAAATCACATAACTGATTAGGGATAAGAAATTCGATCCTTAATAATTTTTAAGGACCAGATTTTTGGTCCTTAAAAGCTTAGTTATACATCTGATATTCTTCATTAGGGACTAGAAATTCGATCCTTAATACTTTTTGGGGACCAAATTTTCGGTCCTTAAAAGCGTGAATAGTCATGTGATGGTGTTTAATAAGGATTAGAAATATGGTCCTTAATACTTTTTAGGGACTAGAATATTCTAGTCCTTGAAAACTTTTAAGGTGCAGGTGTAAAATCTGGTCCTTGTTAGTCATTAATGGGGAGCCTTTAAGGACCAGTTGAGGACTAGATTTTTAGTCCTTATTGACCTTTAAGGACCAATTTTGCACTTTTAAAGATTGAAATTCTGGTCCTTAAAGGTAATTTTTCTTGTAGTGAAAAATTTTCATGATTTTATAGGCTAGCTCAATTATGTGTTTTTGGGTCCAACACTGTATCCCATCCTAGTGGAACATTCTTAAGTAATGGAAATGTTGAGGAGATTGTCACATAGACCATTCGAGCATTGTTTCCTCACTTGGGGACTCAATAACTAGTTGATCAGCCTAATACTGCTACTGATGGACCAGCATATGATGATGTTGCCTCTTCAACTGCACAAGGTGTCCATCCATATTCTGATTATCCATTTGCTCATGGTGATTCCATTTCACAATGACATTGACACTACGTGTTTGATTATTGCTTTATTTAAATTTTATTGCTAACATTATTTTGGAAGATATCATCTGCATGATTATATATTATTTTAAGTGACATTTTCTGTAATGATGAAATTATTTAAACTTGTGTAGGATTTCAAGTAATTTTAATATAGGTTATATGTAGTGGATATTCTATTTTGGAACAAAAATTTATAAATTATATTATGATTTGCTTATATATATATATATATATATATATATATGTTCATTATTTTATATATAAGAAATTAATTTATTGATATAACAGGTCGTAAATTCATAAATGCAAAATTGAAAAAGTTAAATTATATATGATATCATTTCACAATGGATTTGTAACAAAAACAAATGTCGCTAATACGTAATAAATTAAAAATTTAAAATAAATAGCGACACAATTAGCCACTAGAACTTCATCGCTAATGTTTGGTGACGGGAACTGTTAGTGACAAAACAATCGCAATTTACACAATTTGTATTAAGGATGGACTTTAACGATGCAAAAATTTGTTGCTAACATTATATTTATGGTGACTAAATTTAAAATTATTTTACTAATGGTTTTATAATTTTTAGTGATTGTTTTTTTTGTTGCCAAATTTAGCAACCTTTTTAAGTTTTAATTGCCAATAAATTTGTGACGGAGTTGTTCACAATGTTTAGTCATCCCGTCACTAAAAGTAATTTGCAACTGGATATGATCAATTAGTGACCAAAAGTGCTATTGCGAATTTATAGTTTTATTGTAGTGATAGGCTCACTAAGACAACTCATTTTATACTGATCCATCTTTACTATTTTATGGATCGGTTAACCAAGTTATATGTAAATGAGATTATTTGGCTACATGGAGTGCCAGGGTATATTGTGTCTGAAGGAGACCTATAGTTTACATTGAGATTTTGGAAGAGTTTACAAGCAGCCTCAGGTACTCAACTTAGTTTCAACATAGCATTCCATCCATAAACTAATAGGCAGTATAAAAGAGTATATAGATTTCGAAGGACATTCTTAGAGGATTTGTTGTGGAGTTTTTGGGTAATTGGAGCAAGTATATTCCTTTGATGAAATTTGCCTATAATAATGGTTATCAATTCAGTATAGGTATGGCACCATATAAAGCCCTTTTATGGCAAGAAGTGTAGAAATATGATTTGTTACATATAGTTGACAAAGAATAAGATGGTTAGGCCTAATACAGTCAAAGATGCCGAACAAAAAGTAGGAGTCATTTAATAAAGATGAAAGCTACAAGTGATAGGAAGAAATCTTATGCTAACTTAAAGAGCAAAGATATTAAACATGCGACCAGTGATAGAGTTTCTTAAAAGTTTCACCTTAGAAGAAGGTTTTAAGATTTGAGAAAAAAAAGAAATCTAAGTTTAAAATTCACAAGTTCATGTGAAGTTCTTAAAAGGATTGGACCTATAGCATATAAATTAGCCCTTTCCTCTAAAATTGTCCTAGTTGCATGATCTAGTCCACGTTTCAATGCCGTTAAGGTATAGATCAGGTCAGTCACATGTGTTAACATTACAAGAGATAAGGGTCCAATCAAACTTCTCATATGATGAAGAACTAAAGAAGATCTTGTCCATATAAGTTAAAAAATTAAAGAATAAGTTCCCCATGTAAAGGTGCTCTGCAACATCATGGCATAAAAAAGGCAACTTAGGAACTCAAATAAAAAATGAAAGATTAATATCCATAGTTATTCAATACAATTATAAATTCCAAGGATAAAATTCTTTTAAAGAGAAGAGAAATGTAAGGTCCCAACATGTATCCTAGTAGCACAGTAGAGTGTTTGGGCTGCGTTGAACCATAACATTAAGAGTACAGCAAATAAAGTATGGAAAGAGATATAAAGTGTATTAATTTAAAAAGCAGCAATAAATTGGTAATTTATTTATTTAGATGTGAATATGCACAATTATACATGAAATATGGATTATAATGTAATAAATTGATGTTATGATATGCCTATGTAGGAAATAAAAGAAGATTAAGGACTTAATATGGAACTTGCTATATGTTAACACATAGACCAATAGGGTGTCAACATGTGTTATTTTAGAAGATTTGTGTAAAGTGAAGAAAAGAGAGAGAAGTGAGGAATGGTACATTTGGGGTATCCATTTCTAGATTTTCTCCTTCTCTTCCTCTCTTCATCATCTTAACCTCATCAATTTGCATGTTAAGGAATTTAGGCTAATTTTAAGTGGAATCAAGGTAATTTAGTGATTCTTTTTCTCCACATCTTTATCATTTCTTGCTTAACTCTTTAAGACCTAAAATTATGGTTTGTATTTGGGTTTAAGAAATGCATTTTTGGTGTTTTTAGTTAAAGAATCCAGCAAAGCTAAGGGGAAGGAGAAGGAAGTACAATAGAAGAGATTTTGGCCAGTTTTGAGGTTTGGGACTTCACGTAGATCATTTGTGTGTTTATGGCATGTGTAAATGTGTTTATGAACTAATTTTCTTATGTAAAGATTTTTGGAAGGTTTTTTGGGTGTCAATTTGCATGTATGTGATTGATTATACCTTTTAGAGTTAATTTGGTACAATTATGTTATAAGTTCACCTGAACTAGTTTTGGTATTTTAGTCATATCTTAGCCTATAAACCTCTAAATAGAGTAATATTAGTTAGAGATAAAAGATAAGATCAATACCTATAACTTTGTAGAAGGAATTAAAGGCTATTTTTGTCTTTAAAGTCCTCGAAATATAGGTTAAACTTGATGACCTATTGTTGAATTATCATTGAAGCAGATTGTGTTGTTTCATGACTATCTTATAATTTAAAAGTCTAAATTACTTTATTTTTAATGATGTAGAAACTAGATACATAGGGGAATAACTCTATAGCAGAAGATTTGGCATAAAAACTTCATTTGATATGTCTGAATGGCTATACAAAATGGACTTGGGAATCTTTCTTCAAAAATCTAGGAAATGGGCACCTACACCACTGAATTGATTTCAATAAAGCCATGTAAGATGCGTTATGGATCAAAAATTCATCCTGAGATGATCAACATGGCTATATTGAAATCAATTCACTAGTATAGCACCTTATTTCAACCAAATAATGAGTTTTACTCATCGAAAAGTTATGAAACCTCACCCCAATCTTTTTAAATGTTTATTAAACTTTGCAAACACTTAGAAATAGGTGAAATATGATTTATAATATATGAATTAGTGATTAAATATTAAAGTTTAATATTGAACATAATGCATGCAAAATGAATTTGCATGCATAGAAATGATTTATACGCACAATACTATCTTTTAATTGTATGGCATGAGTATACAAGTTTAAATATTTACTTTATAAAAATAACTAAGTATAATATGACATGTATAATATTTAAATGATGAATATGAACTTGATATAGATTATGTGATTTTATTTGAACACCATATGATTTGCTAATGCATTAATTATGAAAATGACAAATGACTAAAGGAAATTGCTTCAGTTGCCTACTCTATAACCTTGGTGGTGGATAGATGGGCATGCCTATAGGGTTACTGTTGTAGCTGCTACCGTTTGATGCCACTTATGTCTTTTTTTATGAGACTATATTATATCTATTGTGTAATAACCTCGGGTATCTACCATTATGTTTTGTACATTTGGGCATTTACTATTGATATCTTCGGATATCTACCATCCCATTATCCACACGTATAGAAATGTACAGGCCTTATATGACATGTATAAATAAGAGATTTTGTATGGTGATTTGAATAATATGTACCAACATGCATAGTTTGGCATAAAAATGTGAAATATTGCATATGAATGACAACTTGAAGCATGTATTCATTATTAATTTTCCCTAGCCATATGTTTATTGTGATCTTGATATACGAGTTTATGATAATTATGGAATTGTTCATGTTAAGGGATGATCATTATAAGTGGTTGTTTAAGCTATGTGTTTCCCCATTAAACTTTAAGGCTTAGCATGGGTTTTATCCACGTAAGTTCTTGTATTGGGAGTGTAGCATAAAGATCGTTTGTAGAAGCCAAGGCCAACAAATAGGGATCTATGAGCCTTTAGTTATTTAATTTTGTATTTGTGATAACCCTTGTAGTATTATTATGTAAGCTATGATATAATATGATTCTGATATTATGAAGTAAAGAAATTTTGTGATATTTATAATTACAATTATTATATTTTGTGATATTAATGTGTATGTATATGTTTCTAGGGGAATGGTTGCCATGGATGTATATTTGTGATTGGTTTCAATTAGGAGGTGTTATGCTAAATTCCTCATTAAGGTCTGAGGTTATTTACCCTTTTGGACTGATTGTACTATTTTCTGCCTAAAATATCTTAAGATCATCTTTAGGGCTTTTATCATGATAGGAGTAGAATTCGGTTGTGCCATAAAATCTTCATTAAACATGGATAAAAGATTGGAGGCCATATTGGATCTGTGAGGTTCTTCTATTCTTATAATAGATCTTGGCCCTATCTTATTGTCAAATTGATTGCTTGCCTCAATTCTAAAGTGTCTAGATTATCTTAGAGAGTTTTTTATGGTCTCTCAATGAAAGTACCAAATTATAGTTCTTAAAAATCATAAAAGAATGAGCTCTTAATGGATGAACTCGATTGGATCAATAAGATGAACTAGGCCTGCAGATAAGAGGGGCCTGGTCATACTGGTATGAGCACTCTAAAGCTGAAGTCAGTAAAGCTTTAGAGATAAAATCTAGAGAAAAAAAGGTCTCAAAAGTTCAATACCTGGCTTTTGTAAATATAAACTATTCATAGTGTATATTGAAGGTTTACCTATAGATGTATTCAAGTGCTTAACATAGGTAAATTGAAACAATATGGATAGTAAAGTGTGTCATTAGACTTAGTTGGGCATGACTCTTGATAAGTTGCAATTATTCTCATATTTTAGGGTATTTCTTGGTATTTTTATGTGTTTTATTTATTTATTTTAGTCTTTATTAGTTTATTTTATTTTCATTATGTTAGTTTATTATGTTTTATATGTTTTTTAAAAATTTGTGGGATGTTTTTAGGCATTTTATAGCAATTTAGAGTTTCATTGGAGCATTAGGGTTGATTTTATGCAAAATTGGTCAAAGTGGGCAGTGTGTGTATATATATATATATATATATAAAGAGATAGAGAGAGAGAGAGAGAGAGAGCCTCATTGAAGCATCGGGGTTGATTCTAGACAAATTTGGTCAAAGTGGGTAGATTTTACACTAAAATACTACTGTGTTTTTACCAAACTATAGCTATGTTATTTAGGCAGTAGCCAAAATGCATGCACACATCAGTCAAGCAGCCTAACTTGAATTTTAGCAAAACACAATTGTGTTTCCTATAAAAAAACAGTTGTGTTGTTATCTAGGCTCTATATAAAAGCATCATTTTCATCTTTAAATGAGGATTTCATATTTAGATAATTTTTAGGTTTTTCTTTTCCACTTTAAACACTTTTGAATAGGTTTCTTTTATTTTAATTTTAGCCTAGATGTAACTTGAATTTCAACTTTTGCTTGTAAATACTTAGATCAAATCTTTAATTTTGGATTCAAGAAATATTTCAAGGTTGAAGAAGAAAGAGCTTTAAGTTCTATTTTAACTCTCATAAAAGGTATATTCTAAGCTTCATATTTTAATATTTTATGACTATATTTTGATGTTTGAATAATTCTTCTTGCTTAGGAATTTTTGAACCATATTTTTATGTAGATATTTGGGTTTAAAGAATATTTTTAAGTTTTCTTCTATTCTCCTTTTATTATTTTTTGCAGTTACATTGATATTTGGATTTGATTTTTAATGTATCAAGAGGATGATTGGATATTGAATTTGAATGTTTATTGTATCTGTGAATGCTCTGCTTCTAATGTTCTTTGCATTTCGAAATGAGGTTTCAATTTCTAGTTGTAAATTATATTTAGTTGAGATGTGTTGGGGAATATATGGGCTATAATATAGGTGTTTTGAAAGAATATTTATTTTTAGCCTATTACTTGTAGTCTCATACTCATACTAGTCTTTGAACTGTCCCGGAATGGGGAGTTTACTAATTAGAGAAGTGTTGATGTTCAGTGACTTAGGTTTAGATGGGTTAGTCTAAATATTTATACTTATATTGTTTTACCCATATCCAATTGTATTTATGAGTGTAGAATTTCCAAAACATTCATTTTATCTTTGTTTGATTTCCTTAATGACTTTATTATTATTTTAATTGTTAATTTTTAGATTTAATTTCTTACCTAGTTAGAACTCCCTTCAATTCAAAAACCTTAGGGATATCTCAGATTATCACTACTCAACTATAGATATTTAGTTTAGTAATTCCTTTTCCATTGGATTCGATATTTCATAGACCTATAATTATACTCACTGCATTATTAACCGATCTAGTGCACTTGTTAGACATTGATAAACTCTATCAGTCCTATCAAACTACCCCCCAAAATGACAATCAACTGGGCTTTTTTCCTTTATTTAGATATGGGCTTTAGGTTGATATACCTTCAATTTGAATTGCCATCAGAATATTTAAAATTAATGGTGATATATCTTCAATTTGAATTGCCATGTAACAATGGAAAAAAAAGTTCAATTTTAACTCCATCTTTTACATTGAGTAAAATTCATTGAATTTTACAAGTTAAAGACTACCATTGATCTAATTAAATCTCGTGATGCAGTACTAATTTTTTCTTTTTTTGAAAAATTGAAATAAATTTGGTTGATCATTAGCCTTCCAATGTTTTCATTAAATTAAATTATTAGTGAGGATGGAATAAGTATCGATTTACTCGATATAAAAATGTTCAACATCAACCCTCAACCCACGGGATAAGATAACACTAGTCTTTTCCTTGTCAGCAATTTTGAGTTAAACTTTCAAATATGAAAAATCTTTAAAAAATTTGAAAAGCGATGCCATTCAGAAATTCTAGTAACCAATCTAATGTTAAGCAATCCAATAATTTTGATAAATCAATTTACCAATTTTGATTGTTTTAGATCGATTAATTATTAATATTTAGTTAATCATTGAAAAATTTTCTAACACGTTATTAAAATAAATTATGTAAAAAATTGTAAAGATTATTTCATCTGTAAAAAAAGATCGTTTTAATTATTCAAAGTCTTAAAAAATAAGCAATATAAACCAAACTAATATCGAATAAATTCTAAAATAAAATACAAACATAATACTTATACAAATTTTAAATTAAAAAGGTAATATGCTATATAATGCTAATTTTTTATTTTTTAAATTCTAATTCTTCATTTTTAGTTACGTTTTAATTTATCATTTAAATACAAACATAATTTTTTGCATGCTTATCAATATGGGATGCAGCGATAACCACCAAACAATCAGTGAATTACTTTCAATTAGATTTAATAACCTTAAAAGTAGAAAAATCTAAATAAGTGAAGCAAAATAAAGAACAAAAAAGGAAGTCCCAAGATAGTGGAGTGATTAGTGGTAAGAAAGATCGTGAGCCTCAAGGTAAGCAAGTTACCCAGAGTTCGGATCAAAAGCTAGCTTTGGTGATTAGAGATATAGCACCATCTAGTAGAGGTAACACTTTACTGATATATGAGCATTGTCAAAAGAGATATTGGGGTATGTATGAAAAGCTCACTAGAGCTTATTTTAAGTATAGTAGTATGGAACATATGCTAGCCAATTATCCCTAAACCCGTGAGAATTTAGTATCGCAAGTAAGTGAAGGCAATATTAATGTTTCTTGAAATTGTAAAGGTAAAGGAAGTCAAGGTAAAATGGGTCGAGCACCATCTGAGACGGTAGAGAAGCCTGCCACTTCTAATGCTCTAACTTGAGTTTATGCCATGATCAAATAAGACAAATATGATCCTGAAAGCCTACCTGGTATGTTTTATCTAGTGTTAATTTTCATATGATGTTAGTATTGAGAACTAGTGCAATGGTATATTCAATAATGAGAAGAATTTTGAGGGCAAAATTTTTTAAGGGGGAGAGAATTGTGAGGCCCTAAAGTATACCCTAAGAGCGTTAGAGCATGTGAATGTATGAGTTATGGTGCATAAAAACATAAATAGTGTAGTGGGGGTGTGACCAAAATTTTTGAATTTGTTAAGGGCATTTACTAATTGTGCAAATAGGGACTTATATACAAATGGTTAGTGATTCAATTGATAACTAAAATAACAAACTATGTGATTAGAGATTTAAAATTTAGAAAAGGGGTTAAATGAGAATTTAATAAAGATTAAAATGAAGTTAATATTGGTCCAGCAAGTGAACTAATGAGGAAATGACACAAATGAGCTCTAAAAAATTATAAAGACTTAGTATAAAAAGAGAAAAAGTGGCTGGCCCCATTTTTGACTCAAACTTAGAATGTCTTCCCTCATTTCTTCTCTCAACATATACACTAAAATGTACGTTAATGGATTAAGGAAAAATCAAGCTAAGTGTTAAGCATCCAAGGTAAGTTCTATGGGGTTTATATGTTATTTTTTTTCTACTTTTCTTTGTGCTATAAGAGAAGTTGCAAACTTGAGTATTGAACTTGATATATATAAATTCTTGGAAATGTTATAGAGGATGAAATTAACAAGGGAAAAGAGAAGGAGTAGCAAAGGAGTTAGATAAAAGGATTTTCACTAAAACAAGGTATAGGAGTCCCATTTTTTTTGGGATGTGGTTAAATTGAATTAAGTTGGTAAATGCATTGTAAATGACACATAATTGATGTTAGAGTCTAGGAATGGTGTTGAAATGCATGAGAAAGGTGATTAGTGTCCTAAAGAATGATCTAGTAAAATTCTATCATAAGGTTCACTTGAACCGATTTTAGTGTGTTGGTCATAATCTACTTTATAGACATCCAAAGGTAGTCATTCTAGTTAGAGATAAAATATAAGACATAGATATACAACTTTGTAGAAGAAACCAAAATCTAATTCTACCTATAAAGTCTTTGTAATGTAGCTTGAAATTAAGTGATGATTATTGCCCTATCATCTAGAGCGGTCTAGACTATTTTATGAATATCTAAAGATTTAGAAGTCTAAATGGCCTAATTTTTAATTATATGTAAACTACAGACATAGGTAAAAATTGTATAGAATACCAATTGTATAGATGATTATTGACCCAGCTAGGTCAAATAATTTTGGACCAAACAAAATATAACTAAGCTGGCTGAGATGAATTTGACTTAGCTGTGTGACCCCCCTATTCCAGCCTATACTTGGCTTTTAGACCCCAAAATGTTGCCAAAACTTACCTAAACTTCATTGAATACTTTTAGAACACTTTATATATATATATATATATATATATATATATATATATATATAACATGCCACAAAATACATGTAATATATGAATGAACATTGAGATATAATTACAAAGTAAACCTAAGCAAGAGAAATTATGTACATAAGTTTTATTTTACCAAAAACTTCCAAACTTGAACCAAACATTTTCAAATGTTCATCAAACCTTAAAATCTTATGTGTAAGGTTAGTAAATGAGGTAATAAACATGGACTAAGTGATTAAAAATTTATGAAAGAACCTTATTTAAATGTATACAAGTGATCTACAATGTGTATATATATGTATATTTCATACATTGTGATGAATGTAAATTAACATGAATAATTATATTGATGTTCTATGCTACAAGATGAATGATGATTATGTTGAATTGTATTTTAAGTGAAATTGAATATAAGTAATAAATTAATAGTGTTGCATGCTTTAATGTGTATATTGACTCCATAATCATAAATGCATTACATTTAATATTATTGAGTAATTAAAGATTCATTAAGAGCCTGAATTTCACATTGTAGTGGGTAGTGATCACAGCTACTAGTGTTGGCATCAAAAGGTGTCTAGTGTTTCGATACCTATTAGTATCTAGTGATTCTAGATTGTTGGGTCTCTTGTGTTTAATATTGTTGCCAGTATCTATTGTTTATTCACATTATCCACCATTAATGGGAATTCAGGTGATAAGAGTGATCTAATTGATGAATAATGATAAATGATTAATAATGTAAATATTTTAATGCCTCATTATAATGATAGTGTTTCCTATTGATATACTTAATGTGATTGATAATGGTATTGAAGTGTTACTTAATGCATGAAACTATTATTGGGAATGTATGCATGTAGTGATGTTGAATATTAAGGTATCTCAATTTTTAAACGTTATTATGTAATGTATATTGGCATATTGCATTATTTACATTTAAGACTTCATCAAGAAGTTAATTACATTATTTTGATCCCTACTGAGCCATTGCTCAACATAGGTGTTCTTCCCTTGTAGGTGCACAGGTGTAGAATAAAAGTGATGGGTTTTCAAGCATGCTATTAAGGGTGAAGCTTGAAGTCTTATTTTGGTATATAATCATTTTTGTATTGTATGGTATAAAGGATATGTAATATATGTGTAATGAACAAGAAATATAAAGATGTTATAAATATTTTTGAGATTTATATGTATTTGCATATTATGATATGGAAGTGGCATGTAGAATTAAGTAAATATTTTTAATAATGCAAAAGGCATAATGAAGCTATGTATAAAGAACTTATAAATAATCTTTAAGTCTATTTTAATCATTCAAAAGAGATAATTTAATGAGATGAAATTATTAGGACTTTATTGCACTCTCATATTCCTTCTAGGGGATATAAGAGTGTTACAATGTGGGTGAAGGTAAAGTTAAAGAATGATATATCAAGAAGGACTATTTTTCACTTGTATAGTTAGCTTATCATTCTAAATTGTTAGGTTATATAGATGTTCAAGGTTTCTATTATAAAGAGAAGGAAATAGTAAAATTTAAAATGTTGGGTGATGATAAGGTTTTACTATAATTGGTTAAGACTTTAGTAATGAGACAATTTTAGATTTATACATTATGAATGTTGTAAGTCAACTAGATATTATGAACTATGATAGTTCTATTTTTACAAATGTAGTCCCTAATATGAAAGTAAGTAGGTCAAAAGGTGTGAAAAGTTTTGAAGGGAAAAAAGATTTTTTTGGATGTTTTAGGGCAACAACAGAAGTGAGGGATAATATAAATGTTGCTGGTGGTTCTAGGGCAACAACAAAAGAGGATGTGAAAACAAATATTGAAGAAAGAGGAAGTTACAGTGCTTAGAACATGATGGTTTAACTGAGATAGAGTTTGAGGAAATTGAAGATGATGATAAAGGTTCTTCAAGTGAAGAAAAAGACCTCAGTTCAAAAAGTAACACTGATAGATATTATGATATTGATAAAGATGCAAAGAAAGAGAAGATTAAAAAAAAAAGAGAAGGGAGTCTAATTTCACTCAAAAGATCCCATGAGGTGAAGCTGGAATTGACAAGGGTTTTGAAGATATTGGTTTGAAAAGAGGTAAACAATATACAAGAAGATTGGAGGGTGATGAGGAATACCTTAGTAGTTTTAATCCATGAAGTGATAATAGCAAAGATGCATTAGATTTTGGAGGTGAAGTAGGAGTTGATTTACAGAGAATAAAGAAGAAAAATAAGTTGTATTATGATCCAAAATGCAGTACCACTATATAGGAAAGTAGTTGTTGATTATGTTGTGGAGAATAAATTTGGATTAAAGCTAAGGCCTAATGAAAGGCATAAATTTAGGGTTAAATGCAAAGCTATAAATTGTGATTGGGTGTTATATGATAGTTTTGATAAGGATTTTAGTGATTTCAAGACAAAAACTTATTGTAAAAAACATAAGTGCATTAAGAAACACAAAAATAAGTTGTGTGCTTCTACATTTATAGCTTGAAAATTTAAGGAAAAAATACTATCATAGCCAAATATCAAGATCTATAAAATATAGTAGTTGGTTAGAGAAAAGTAGGGGCAGTATATAGGTAGGTATCTTTGTACTAAGGCAAATTTAATAGTGATTAATAAATTCATAGGTGGCTGAAAGTTAGAATTTGCAAAGCTAGGTGATTGTGTTGATGAAATTAAAAGGACAAATATAAGGTCCTCTTGTTGGATCAAATCAGATAAGGAGATATTGTAATTCCCCGATAATTCTAAAGTTGTGAATTGTACCACACTAGATTAAGAAATTTATCAAATGTCAATTTTTGATTCAAGAATAGTTAATAGCTAACTCTTATTAAATAATTTAGTTACAAATGAAGTTAACTAAGGTTATTAAGTTGAGTCAATATTAATTATGGATATTAAGCAATGCACATTTAAACTATTGACATAATTAAAAAATTTAAATTAATTTTGAATTTTTGAGATAGTTAAAATAAATCAAATAAAAATATTAATATGAAGATTTTATATGAGAATTACTTTGGCTTTAGAGAAATATCCTAAACCAAATAAAACCATGACCACAAAAATAAATAATATACATAAAAAAAAGTAAAGAAAAGAAAAAAAGGAAGAAGAGAAACAAGGGGAAAGAGATATCAGGGAAAGAGAGAGAGGGAAGAAGAGGCGGTGTCAATTTTAGAGGTTTTAGATGGCCGCTATCATTCTTCGGTGTCGATGACCCTTTGTAGTCGCTATTTCTCCACTGCGGCCATTAGCCACACCATCGTTCCTCCTTCCTCACTCTATCCTCCCTTATTCATTTATTAGTTCTTTTTCTCTCTCTACTACGAAAAGCTTCAAGGCCATTTTTCAACCAACCCCATTGTCAGATGGCAAAACGAGCACCACCACCAAACTCCTAGTGATTAAGCGCTTCTTCTTATACCCATCGATCCTCTTCTCATGCCAACAGCAAGTAGATAAGAGATGGGTATGTTAAGAGCTTCTAGTGAGGATTCCGGTAAAACCACGTCATGTCAAGGCATGTGATCACCTCCAGCAAGTTTGTGATGGTCCACACTTCAACCAGATAGTGATAGCGCTTCTTTGGTGAAGCTCCGATGACAGATGACCAGCACATAGTTAAAAATTCCTTAAAAATTTAGTCAAAATTAAAGGATTGACTAGAGGTGAGACCAGTCCATTAATAATTTTATTAACCAGTCCATTAATTTTGGTTAATCCTTATATTGATTTTTGATTTTTGAATCGATTTATTAGTTAACCACTAAAAAATTTTAACATATAAATTTAATAAATTATACAATTTTTAATATTATTTTTAATAGTTAAAAATGCTTTAGAAATAAAAAATACAAATTAAATACAATATCCATTAAAAGAATTAAAATAAAAATAAAATTGTCATAATTAATTATAAAAATTAAATACTTTCAATATGAAACTAACAAAAAAGTGCTAATTATGCACATATAATGAATAAATAATAATAATAATAATAATAAGATAATTTTAATATTTATTTACTAAAAATATGTATTATAATAATATTTTAGAAAGTTTTATGTCATAATATTTATAAATTACAAAAATATATAAAAATATAAACATAAAATTTAAAATATAATTTATAAAATGTATATAGATTGGTTAACCGTTAGTCAACAGTTAACCATCGGTTTTTAAAAATGAAAACTATAAACCTAAATTTTTTGTTCCTTTAACTTAAAAATTGGTCCGGTTTCTTACTAATTTTTGGTTAACAAAAATTTCAATTTTTTTTGCTCACTCCTAGGATAAATGACTCCAAAAATTGGTAAGTACTCTATTAAATTTACCTTTCTCCTAATTGTCAAGATTAGGTATTGAATGCAATGAAGTGTTTATTCACTATTGGATGGGTTGAGCTATCTATTGATAGTTATTCAGGAAATTGCATGAGTGTGAGTTTCAATTGCAAATCCTTTTTATCTAGATTAAGTAGGTGCACCTTCAGTTGCCCGCTTAATTAAGTGAAAATTTGGAATTTTGAGTTGTGAATACTTCTATCAATCTTTGATGTTTCTTTAATTTTAGAAGGTGAAAATATGTTATCAGAAAATAAATTGAGTATGATATTATTGGTTTTAAAAAAAAAATTGACAGGAATGGCTTTTGATTAACATTTGTAGTTATGTGATTAAGCATCTATATTGAAAATAGAATTTTAAATTGCTATGTTGAACTTTAAAGTTACAGAACTACATGGTTTTGATTTCCTACATGGAATACATATAAATCTAAAGAATTGGCATCTCTAATCCAAAACAAATTGTATTAACGTGACTATGAATTTTGGCTTGTATATAGATCAATGTATATGGCATTAAGAAGAGTATGCTAAGCATGCTTGTTAAAATATCATGTTTATAAGTCTACATTCTAAATCCATGGCTATAGTTACTAGAAATAGTGGTAACAAAAGTAACTTACGTGCATATATGTTATGTGTATGATGTTAGTACAAATAAAACCAATTTGTTTTAGTTGCTTGTCTTATATATTATATGACCTGAGGTTTAAAGTGTTGAGTAGCAATGAAATTTTGTTTGATGTGTTTGTGAGTAAATATGTGGTAATTGAGTAATGAATATGAATATAAAACTTTATTTCTCGTACTAATCAGTAGGAAACATAGGCAAGAAACAATTGGTCGGTCGTAGAGATGAAAATTTAATGGAAAATCTAGTTATTGGTATTTTGTATTTTTGATTGAATGAGATTTTGCATAAAAAAGGGTGGGTAAGTGCAGAGCTTGATGTTGGCCACTCCCTATTAGGTGTAAAAAAAAGCAGTGTTAGGTTTCTACCTATTTTTACATTAAAATTGAAGTGCAATGTCAAGTTTTGACCACTCCAATTCAAACTGGTTTTATAAATGTGAAATATAGTATAAATTAATGCAAACTTGCAAAAAAAAAGTGAGGTTAGTGTTCAGTTGTGGCCCTTTACGATTTGGTGTAAAAAAATAATGTCAGGTTTCGACATCTTTTTACCCTAGGTTGGAGTTTAGTGTCAGGTTTTGACAACTTCAATCTAAATAGGCCAAAAAGGCCTTAGTCCCACATATCCATCAGATAAATTTCTTCGAATTACTTTGGGCAATAATTGTAATAAATCAATTAAATGAAATAAAATGTACTTGATTATATAGCTTAAAGAGTTTGTGAATTATAAATATAACTTGCTAGTTATACTTAATGAATACTTGAATTAAGAAATTTCTCTTAATGATGGCATCACTTGTATTTAGCATTAGTATACCTAAAAGTATTTAACTTACTCTCAAAAACATAAAATATTATGTAAGTTTATATTTTTCCCGTAGAAAGATAATATCAAAATCAAATATTCTAAGATGATTATCAACTTTAAAATTCCTTCTATAATTGAGTATTTATAATATATCTTATTATGTGCCTCTAATTACTTTGCAAGCTTGGAATTTATATTATTGACACAATCTAATTGCATAACTTGTTTATATATATATATATATATATATAATGCAACTTGTTTACATATATATAGAATGCTCTAACTAAGTTTTTTGCTTAGTGCATGGTATTTCTCACTCACAAGTTAAAGAACAACATTTTTGAGATAGAGGAGATTAAATCTAATGGATCTATATTAAGCAGGAATTATGTCAAAGTTAAAAAGTGGACGTACTGAAAAGTATATGAGTTGAGATATTAGATGTTGATGGAGTTGAGATATGTGAGTTCAAAAGTATATTGTAACTTTTTAAATAGGAGGCTTGACACAATATTTAAGGAAACTCTATCAAAATTTTGACGAAATTAATGATATCGATTTGGAGTTTTTAATGAATTAAAGAGAATTTATGCTATTCATATAAGTATGGATCACTAGTAACATTCTTGTTCGGTCCACTAATCGAAACATATATAGGGTGTTACAAATACAACCAAGTAAACTTATTTGCATATTTTTATGTTTGTTTTGATGCATTGAAAAGTGGACGGCTTGAAGGATGTAGAAAGGTTATAGGTTTAGATGGATGCTTTTTGAAAGGAGTTTGTAAAAGGGAGTTATCAAGTACTTGTGGAAAAAATGGAAATCAATAGATGTTTCCAATGGCCTAGGCAACAGTAAATACAAAGACTAAACATTCATGAAGTTGGTTTCTCCAATATCTAATTGTTGATCTTCAATTATGAGATGGAAAAGGACTTACCATTTTGTTTGAAATGTAAAAGGCAACTCTATACTTGTATTTAAAATGTGGCTAAAGGCACAATTTGGTCCCTAAAGTTTGGCAAAATGGGAAATTTAGACCTTAAAGTTCCATTTGGTGCAATCTTACACGTAAAGTTTGAAAATCGGAGTAATGTCACCCCTGAGTTAACATTGCCATTTGTTTAACCAATTCCCATCAGTTAACCACTAAGGTGGCATATGGGCGTTGATGTGGCAAAAGAGGGTCACGTCAGCTGACATGTGTCCCTTATATGCAAGTCACGTGATATAAAAAAGCATTGTAATTTTTTTACCCATTCCCTTCCTTCTCTCTCTCAATCAAAATCAAAGTGTTTTCTCCTAATAAACTGATCAAAAAGTTCCCTTTATGGCTAGTATTGTGATGTAAGCAAATAATTATGACTATGAACTTACCGATTGCTTTCTTTTCTCTTTTTTTAACGTTTAAATTTGCTTTTCTATTTCTATTTTCCTTCTCTATTTTGGATTTTCAAAGCTTTCTCTCTCATTTATGGAGGCAATGCAGTTGCCTCATGGTTTTAGATTCATTCATTTTGATGAAGTACTGGCCAGTGATTATCTCTACAAGAAACTGAAGTCTACCCTTTTTCCCCTTCAGTCACTCATCATCATTGATGTTGACTTATACGGTGATGAAGAACACTGGAAACTCTTTCTAAAATTTTTTAGCAGAAGAGGATGATCTTTACTTCACTAAATTGAAGAAAAATAGTTCCAAATTTGAGAGAAAAGTTGGTCTCGATGGCAGTTTTTGGCATGGGGTAGATTCTAATAAGAAGATTCACACTAAATTTAATATCAATAGGGAATGGGTTTCTATAGAATCCAAGACTAAAATTTTATATAAAATTTCCCTATTGATGTTAATGTTGACATTGTTGTTACTTGTGAGAAAAAAGGGAATACCTAGAGTCCATAAAAAAAAAGATAGCAATGCTGATGAGATGAATTTTATCTTCATCATTGAATCTTGTTTTTGTTGGCTGATGATATCATGTAAAATGTCTACCTTTTAGTATGTGTTTTTCTCTTATTTATATAGTTAAGTATGTAATATTATATGTATTTTTATATGTTTATATCCAATTTATGTGTTTATGTTTGTTTTTAGGAAAAAGTTAGTGAAGTGTGAAGAAAATGAATAATCTAGTGAAGTTTCAAAGAAGAAGATCACGAGTCGTGAAAGGGATCATGACTCGGACAAGAGATCACGAGATGGAAGGCAGTTCACGAGTAAAGCAGAGAAGAAGGGCTCATGACTCGGCAACAAAATCATGAGTCGTTAAAAGCTTAACTAGTCGGCATCAGGCTCATGAGTAGGCATCACGACTCGTGAGGAGGATTACGAGTCGGACAATGCACCTGTTCCTCAAATGTTGTATCTTTTGCACCCGATCTTTCAGCCATACATCATGTCCTTTCAGAGCAACCTTTCGTGATTTCTTAAGGGACATATCTGTAGAGTCAAGCTCTATATATATGGGAGAAAAACTCTACATAAAAAAATAGAAAAAAATTAAAGAATTCTTTTACTATTTTTTTAAGAACATTTTGAGTTGTTTTGGATATTTTTCATTTTTACTTAGTTTTAGAGGATGACAAAAGAGCAAAGCCAAAGGAATAAGAGATTTATCAGAAGGTTAAAATAGAAAGTAAACCCTGGGGAGTGATGTTTTCTTGTCTCTTATTTCATTTTTATTGTAATTTTGTTTATGGCTAAGTTCTTTTGGTACATTACAACTATTTAATTTAAGTTGTTAGTCATCTACTTATTTTTTTCTAATGAATGTTTATTCTCCTTATGTATGAAGTATGATTTAAGTTTATTTGAGTGCTTTGATTTGCTTATTATGCTTGATCACCATAATTAGCATGTTAGTCATTTAATTCACAATGAGAATTGGAATTCTTTGATGGAAAAACAAATTAATTTACTTAAAGCATTGAATTCACTTAGAGATAAGGAATTCACTTTGAGGGGTTAAAGAATTGGCATAGAACTTCATAGTTTTTATTTATCTCTATAATGACATGAGAATGCTTATAGACTCTAAGTAAGAACATCTTTATTGACAATGAGAATTTCTTTAATGAATCTTGGCTAAATTCTCCATTCATACCATTCATACAATTGTTAATTAATTCAAAGATGAACTTGTTTATTTGGTTATAATGTATGTTCATCCCATCTTTTAAGTAATCTATTATCCAAAATTAACTTAATATATTTTAAGTAGTTTAGTATTTACATTAATTGCATGATTTTAATTGAAATTGTTACCTATCCATTTACTTCTTATTACATCAATATAAAATTTACCCCGTTCCCTTTGGAACGATACCCTACTCATCCTATATGCAGTCTAGTGAGACTAAGGGTTCAAATAAATCCCCATCAGATTTTGGCGCCGTTGCCGGGGAATGGTTTAAATGAATTTTTATTGATTAAAACAAAGTAGTAGATGTTTTAGGGTTTTATGATCTAAATTAGATATTTAGTTGTATGAATTTGTAAATTGTGTTTTGTTTGCTATAGTAGTAGAGTATTTGTAATAATCTTAGACTTAAAGTATTTTTGATTTGTGTAGGGAACTTAGAAGGAAGCAATAAGAAGAACTTAGATTGCAAGTAGAAGGAGAACAAAGTACTAAGTTAGAGGAAGGTCATAATTTTCCAATTATGGCGGGCGAAGAAAGGAGAACGCTTGGTGATTTTGCGATGCCAAATATTTCGAAGAGTTTTGGAGGAATAGCAGCACCAGCTATTTCTAATAACAATTTCGAGATCAAGCCGACTGTCATTCAAATGGTGCAAAATAATCAATTTGGAGGTTTGCAAGGGAAAGATCCTTATGCACATATCCTTGCTTTTCTTAATGTGTGTGCTATGTTTAAAATTAATGGAGTGAGTGATGATGCAATTAGACTTAGGTTATTTCCATTTTCTTTGAAAGAAAAGGCTCAAATTTGGCTTGCTAGTATACCTAGTGAGACAATAACTACTTGGGACCAATTAAAACAAACTTTTCTTCATAAGTATTTTCCACCTCGTAAAACGGCAAAATTTAGAAATCAAATATCTACATTTAAACAATTGCCTAATGAAACCATT
The DNA here is from genome assembly GCA_037975025.1 of Excoecaria agallocha. Classification (NCBI taxonomy): domain Eukaryota; kingdom Viridiplantae; phylum Streptophyta; class Magnoliopsida; order Malpighiales; family Euphorbiaceae; genus Excoecaria; species Excoecaria agallocha. Next base: position 8,524,778 of record CM075815.1, read on the forward strand.
TATACCTCTTGGGAAAGGTTTAAAGAACTTCAAAGGCAATGTCCTCATCATGGCTTGCCGGATTGGATGATTCCTGAAATCTTTTACAATGGGTTAATAGAGGAAAATAGAAATATTGTTAATGCTGCTTCAGGTGGTAAATGGTTAGAGAAGACTGCTAAGGAAGCTAAAACTTTGTTGGAAGAATTAGCCTCACAAGGCTATATGGGAGAAGAACCCACTATGGCAAAGGCTAAGGGGTTTTTGGAATTGGATTCCATTAATCTCTTGACGGCTAAGGTAGAGGCTTTGACAAAAATGGTAAGTAATACTCATTCCAATGTTGAAAATGTTAGTCAAGTATGTGAGAAATGTGGTGGACCTCATATGTATGCTAATTGTAGTGAGGGGTCTAGTGAGGATGTAAGTTTTGTTCAAGGAAACTATAATCAAAGGATGGGTCAAAATTCTAATTATTATAACCCACAATAGAGAAACCATCCTGATTTTTCTTGGTCTAACCAAAATACCCAATTGAACCCTCCTAATAATAACAATCATATGAACAAATTACCTAACCCTTCACCTTTTCCAAATAAACCACCTTTTAACCCCCAACAACCTAAATCCCATTTAGAGAATTTGATGGAGCAATTTGTTAATCATCAAATGACTACTAACAAGAAAAATGAGGAACAATTTAGGCAAATTAACACTAAAATTGATCAACTTGTCACTCATAATAAGATGCTTGAAACCCAATTGGCCCAATAAGCTACTTCTAGTGTTAAACCTTTAGGCAAGCTACCAAGTCAACCTGAGTTTTTGCCTCGTGAATCGGTTCAGTCTATTATGTTAAGGAGTGGTAAAAATATTGAGAGTAATCTAAAAGGTAATGAGAGTCTTATTGTGAATGATGATCATGTTTTGGACGAAAGTACAAATGATGATGTGATGAAAAAGCTTAATGAACCTAAAGAAAATATAACCTCATCTAGGGAAGATGAACCTAAAGTTAATTTAAATGTTTTGCCATTTCCTCAAAGACTTATTAGAAGATATCTTGATAAGCAATTTGGCAAGTTTTTGAATTATTTAACGGAACTTACTATAACTATACCCTTTGTGTATGCAATTAAGGATATGCCTTCATGGGCAAAATTTTTAAAAGAAATTGTGAGTCATAAGGGTAAGCTTGAAGAATATGGTTATGTTTCTTTGGTAGAAGAGTCTAAGGCTATGTATTCTAAATACCCACCTAAGCTAAAGGATCTGGGTTGTTATACGGTTCCTTGTGTTATAGGTGGTATATATTTTGATAAGGCTCTATGTGATATGGGTGCTAGTGTTAGCCTTATGCCTTATTCCATTTATAAAAAGCTTGATTTAGGTGAATTAAAGCCTACTAATATGTGCTTATCAATGGCGAATAAGTCTATTTCACACCCTATAGGCATATTAGAAAATATTCCTACCAAAGTGGGTAAATTTGTGATTCTTGCTGATTTTGTTGTGCTAGAAATGGATGAAGATCCTGAAATTCCCATTTTGTTTGGTAGGCCTTTCTTAATTACTGCTGGGGCTGTTTTTGATATGAAGAATGGTAAAATATCTCTTGAAGTTAATGGTGAAACAATTGAGTTTAATGTTTTTGGCATGGTTAAATCTTCACCAATAGAGGTGGTAAATAAAATTGATTCTTATGATGTTCTTGATGAGTGTATTGATAGTGTTGTGCATGATTGTGTGAGACAAAACCCTATTACACCTTATTGTTTGAATGAAAGTTGTGATGAGGTTTTGCAAGTTGCCTCATATCCTTCCTATGGAAGATGCTCAAAAGTTGAGTCTTTGAGAAAGGATGAGGATATGTCATCAAAAACATCTAAGGAGGAAGTCAAGCTTGAACTCAAGCCACTACCAACAAGCTTAAGGTACGAATTTTTGGATGCAAATTCTCAATTACCTTTCATTGTTAATTCATCAATTGCTAAGCATAATATGGATGCTTTATGTGGTATTTTACTTGCTCATCGAAATGCTATGGGATATTCAATTAGTGATTTAAAAGGGATTGCACCTAAAGTATGCATGCATAGAATTTTGTTAGAGGAAGATTCTAAGCCTTCAATTAAAGGTCAAAGAAGGCTTAATCCAACTCTTAAAGAGGTTGTGAGGAAGGAAATAATTAAATTGCTTGATAATGGTATAATTTATTCCATAAGTGATAGCAAGTGGGTGAGTCCAATTCAAGTTGTCCCTAAGAAAGGTGGTTTGACTGTAATTCGTAATGATAATAATGATTTAATTCCTACTAAGACTATCACAGGTTGACATATGTGTGTGGACTACAGGAAGTTAAATAAGGCTACAAGAAAAGACCATTTTCCTTTACCTTTTATTGATCAAGTTATTGAAAGATTGGCTAATTTTTCTTATTTTTGCTACTTAGATGGGTTGAGTGGTTTCTATCAAATACCAATTCATCCACATGACCAATCTAAGACAACTTTTACATATCCATATGGAACTTTTGCATTTAGGCGAATGCCTTTTGGTTTGTGTAATGCACCAGCTACATTTCAAAGATGCATGTTTTTTATCTTTAGTGATCTTATTGATCAATGTGTGGAAGTTTTCATGGATGACTTTAGTGTGTATGGCATTACTTATGAGGACTATTTATCTAATCTTTCTAAGGTGCTTGATAGATGTATGAAACATGGTTTGGTTTTAAATTGGGAGAAGTGTCATTTTATGGCTTAAGAGGGGATTGTTTTAGGACATTTAGTTTCTAATAGGGGGATTGAAGTTGATATAGCTAAAATTGAAATAATTGCTAATTTGCCTCCTCCTAAAAATGTTAGAGATGTTAGAAGCTTTCTAGGTCATACTGGTTTTTATAGGAGGTTTATCAAAGATTTTTCTAAGATAGCTAAACCCTTATGCACGTTGCTAGGCAAAGATGTTGATTTTCATTTTGATGAGGCATGTCTTAAATCTTTTGAAACTCTTAAACAAGCTCTTGTCACTTCACCGGTGTTACAACCACCAAATTGGGATCAACCTTTTGAATTGATGTGTGATGCTAGTAATTATGCGGTAGGGGCTGTTTTAGGATAAAGAATTGATGGGAAGCCATCTGTTATTTATTATGCTTGCAAATTACTAGATGATGCCCAAATTAACTACTCCACAACTGAAAAAGAACTCTTAGCTATTGTGTATGCTTTTGATAAATTTAGGGCTTATCTTGTAGGGCAAAAAGTCATTATTTATTCTGATCATGCTGCTCTTAAGTATCTTTTAAGTAAGAAAGATGATAAGCCTAGATTGTTGAGATGGATTTTAATGTTACAAGAGTTTGATTGGGAAATAAGAGACAAAAAGGGGAAGGAGAATTTAGTTACGGACCATTTATCTAGGTTGAACCATTGTGTTTTTCAAGATAATGATGATGGGGTACCTATTGATGAAGCTTTTCATGGGGAACATCTTTTTAGTGTAGTTTCCAAGGAAACTCCTTGGTTTGCCGATATAGCAAACTATCTAGTAAGTGGTATGCTTCCTTATGGTTTAGATTATAGGCAAAGGAAGAAATTCCTTCATGATGTGAAGTTTTACTATTGGGAAGAACCTTTATTATATAGGAGATGTGCTGATGGATTGATTAGGAGGTGTCTTCCTCATGAAGAAGTTGGTGAAGTATTAGCTCATTGTCATTCTTATGCTATAGGTGGTCACTTTGGGGTTTCTAAGACAGCTTCTAAGGTTTTTCAAGCTGGGTTTTGGTGGCCTACATTATTTAAAGATGTTAAGGACATTTTATTAAGTTGTGATAAGTGCCAAAGAGTGGGAAATTTGTCTAGGAGGAATGAAATGCCTTTACATGGTATTTTAGAAGTTGAATTGTTTGATGTTTGGGGTATGGACTTTATGGGACCATTTCCTAGTTCTTTAGGGAATCGGTATATTTTAGTTATGGTGGATTATGTATCTAAGTGGGTGGAAGCAATTCCAACCATTACAAATGATGCCAAGGTGGTGAAGAAAATGCTTAAGAAAGTTATATTTCCTCGATTTTCAACACCTAGGGTCATTATTAGTGATGGTGGGTCTCATTTTTGCAATAAAGTTATAGAGAAATTATTGAGAAAATATAATGTGACTCATAAAATTGCTACACCTTATCATCCTTAAACTAGTGGACAAGTTGAGATTAGTAATAGAGAGCTTAAGTGGATTTTAGAGAAAATTGTCTCTAGGTCAAGAAAAGATTGGGCACTTAAGTTAGATGATGCTCTTTGAGCATATAGAATAGCTTTTAAAACTCCTATAGGTCTTACACCTTATCAATTGGTTTATGATAAGTCTTGTCATTTGCCGGTTGAGATTGAACATAAAGCTTATTGGGCAACTAGAGTGTTAAATTTTGATATGCAATAAGTTGGTAGAAAGAGATTGCTTTAATTACAAGAATTAGAGGAACTTCGTATGAATGCTTATGAAAATGCCAAGTTATATAAGGAAAGAACTAAATCATGGCATGATAAACATGTACTAAAGAAAGAATTTCAAGTTGGTGACATGGTTTTGTTGTATAATTCTCTATTGAAGTTATTTCCTGGAAAATTAAAGTCTAGATGGTCGGGACCTTTCAAGGTTGTTCAGGTTTTTTCTTATGGGGTTATTGATATTGCTAATGATAAAGGGGAGATTTTCAAGGTTAATGGACATAGATTGAAGCCTTATTTCATTGGTGATGCATTGGTTCCTACTCACAAAGTTTCTTTGTTAAATTCTTCTTTTGCATTATCATAATATTTTTGTTTATAATTAGTTCTTTTAGTTTGAATTTATTTGTTTTATGGTTTTTTTTGTAGAATACATTATATGTCTTTTATATAGTTTTTATGTTACTTGATTTCTTTTTCTTTGTTATTTTAATTTTTGGATCAAGTTGTTAAGATTTTGCAGAGAAATATTATAGCATTACATCATGTTCATGAGTGCATCACGACTCGTGAACATCATCACGAGTATTCCAGAGGCTTCAGTCATTCAGTCATGAGCAGAATCACTAGTCGTGAAGAGTATCACGTGTAGTACAGAAGAGAAAGGCTCACGAGTCGTGACTATCTTACCGACTCGTGACCGTGTCCCTTTTTGTCTACCCTATCTTTACTTCACAAGTCGTGAGGTACATGCCGACTCGTGAAGCATTGTTCCAAAAGTTACGAGTCGTGATTTTTACCTTCCTGTTTTTATTTTTATTTCATTTTTATTTTTTTTATTTCACTTTTATTTCTTTTAATTAGGAGTATTAGCGATTTTAATTTAGCTTAACTACCCTTTATTAACTTAAATCTAAAGAGGGGGAACGGTTATAACTTACATTTAGGGTTTCTAAACGTCATATCTTTTCATTTTTCCCCTCCTTCTTCTATAAATACTGTAGTTAGTTTTCTTTTCATTTTTTTCAATTCTCTTTTCTTTTACTCTTCTCGTACACTTCTTTCTCTTTAACTGTAACTTCCATTTCCTTTTATCTCTTTGTTTTTCTTTCTCTGCAACATCTTCTTCTCATTTCTTTTCTTTCCATTCACATTGCACATTGCTTTCTCTGGTTCATTTCTCTTTTACAACTATGAGAACTAATAACGTTTCAGCATCAAGGGGTCAGCAGGGAGGAGATGACGCCCAACTTTAGAGTTTAAAGATAAACTTTAGTTAACCGTTCCCTCTTTCCTCCATCCATGAAGGTAATAGGTTCCTTGTTCTTAAGGATAGAGCAAAATCTCAATGTAAGTATTTTCCTAGCTCTTTGCTTGAACAAGTGGGTCTTCTTGATGAAGTCAATGAGATGTTATCTCAATGTGATCTCTTGCGGTTTGTTAATATGCATGAGCAGTTCTACACTGATTTAGTTTTGGAGTTTTACACAAATTTCAAAGAAAATGCTGATAATCCTAGACTTGTAGACTTTTGCTTGAATGTTGTTGATCATACTCTTACTTATTTTATGATGCATCGTATTTTTGGTTTTAAACCAAGTGGATTATGTACTCCTCCTAAGAGTTATAGACCTAATAATTTTTTGAACTTTCTTACTGGATTGACTACACCATATAGGGCTAAAGAGGCTAAATCAATGTTTATATCGGACTTAAAATATTGGATTTTGCATGAGATTCTTGCCTCCACTGTCTTTAACAAGCCTGAATTTAATAGAGTTTCTAGTCATGAACTATTTTTGATGTGGTGTGTGCATAATCGTAAGTCTATATGTTAATCTTATTGGATTTTCAAACAATTATTGAATTGTGTTAGTCGCCCGGAGTCCCCTATCACACATGGTCATGTCATAGCTGCTATTGCTAGGCGAATTGATATTGACTTGCATACTTATGATGCTGTACTTCCATGCTTATATTTTTCTAAGCATTTGCTTGTACGAGGAGAAGTCATTAACCATTCCTTTCAATACATACCACCTATTTACCGTTCTTGTTGGAAGGAACTACCAAGTACTTCTACTCCACAAGTGACTGATGTGGAAAGAACTTCAGAAGAGTCAAGACCAATGGAGCAAGGGCAAAGTGATGATCTTATGGAGGGTACACCTAGTCATTCACCTGTTTTCACACCAACTGCTGGATCTTCTTTAAATATCACCACTTCCATGTTCAATCAATTGCTACACAATCAATCCGCCATCCAAAGTCAATTGGCTTCCTTGGAGGAATCTACAAGTCAATTGGTTCATCGTCAACGCTACCTTGAGCACAAGATGGACGCTTTCATTGCCCAAGCGGGCTATGAGGTCATATCACCTCCACCTTCACCATGAATTTGAGGGGAGTTTTCTTTCCTCTATGTTTTTGTTTATTTTTAAATTTTTTTTTGTGTGTTTGTTTTGTTTCTCCACATTGAGGACAATGTGTGTTCTAAGTGTGGGGGAGCACTTGTGTGTGTTGTTGTTTGTTTATCTTTTTCTTTATTTAGACTAACTTTTATAGTGAGTTTTATTATAAGTATTGCTTATATTGTATGAAATATAGGTTGTTATGAAGATTCATTTACCTTTTATACTCATTTGATTAGTTATTCAAGATTTTTGGCATGTGTTTTATGTTTTTAAGTTATTTCTTTTTACTTTTTTCAACAATTTAGATTGTTTAGTCTCTTTACTAACTATGCTTTAAGGTTAGAGTTTTATCATTTAGTTTAAGATTTTAGGATGATAGTTGTCTCATGGAAACTATGGCCATAATACTTACCTTTAGGCCTTTCAATAATGGATGAGGACTACTTTAAAAAAAAAAAGAGAAAGAAAAAGATGAAAAAATATAGTCTAAAAATGCCATGAGATAGGTTTAAAGGTATGTGAGCTTTTTAATTGTCCAAAAAGACAACCTTTATGATCAATATTCTCTCTTGAGCATGGTTAGTTTTGAGATTTTACTATCTTGATGTTGGAATTAGTAAATTAGGTGACTTGATAATCTAAGATGCAGGTTTTAAATCTTGATGTACTAATATTTTGAGTATTAAGGTATTTGATTTCATCTCAATCTTATCTTAAGTAAAAATTGAGCAATGCTTTATGATTTAACTTACTTAGTTTGACTTGGGATTAAATTTTCTCACTTTTCTCTTGCTTGGGGACAAGCAAGGTTTAAGTGTGGGAGAATTTGATATCATGTAAAATGTCTACCTTTTAGTACGTGTTTTTCTCTTATTTATGTAGTTAAGTATGTAATATTATATGTATTTTTTTATTTTTATGTCCAATTTATGTGTTTATGTTTGTTTTTAGGAAAAAGTTGGTGAAGTGTGAAGAAAATGAAGAATCTGGTGAAGTTCCAAAGAAGAAGATCACGATTCGTGAAAGGGATCACGACTCGGACAAGAGATCACGAGACGGAAGGCAGTTCACGAGTCATTAAAAGCTTAACTAGTCGGCATCAGGCTCATGAGTAGGGATCACGACTCGTAAGGAGGCTCACGAGTCGGACAATGCACCTGTTCCTCAAACGTTGTATCTTTTGCACCCGATCTTTCAGCCATACATCATGTCCTTTTAGAGCAACCTTTCATGATTTCTTAAGGGACATATATGTAGAGTCAAGCTCTATATATATGGGAGAAAAACTCTACCGAAAAAAAGATAGAAAAAAATTAAAGAATTCTTTTACTATTTTCTTAAGAACATTTTGAGTTATTTTGGATATTTTTCATTTTTACTTAGTTTTAGAGAATGACAAAAGAGCAAAGCCAAAGGAATAAGAGATTTATCAGAAGGTCAAAATAGAAAGTAAACCCTGGGGAGTGATGTTTTCTTGTCTCTTATTTCATTTTTATTGTAATTTTGTTTATGGCTAAGTTCTTTTGGTACATTATAACTATTTAATTTAAGTTGTTAGTCATCTACTTATTTTTTTTTCTAATGAATGTTTATTCTCCTTATGTATGAAGTATGATTTAAGTTTATTTGAGTGCTTTGATTTGCTTATTATGCTTGATCACCATAATTAGCATGTTAGTCATTTAATTCACAATGAGAATTGGAATTCTTTGATGGAAAAATAAATAAATTTACTTAAAGCATTGAATTCACTTAAAGATAAGGAATTCACTTTGAGGGGTTAAAGGATTGGTATAAAACTTCATAGTTTTTATTTATCTCTATAATGACATGAGAATGCTTATAAACTCTAAGTAAGAACATCTTTATTGACAATGAGAATTGCTTTAATGAATCTTGGCTAAATTCTCCATCATACCATTCATACAATTGTTAATTAATTCAAAGATGAACTTGTTTACTTGGTTATAATGTATGTTCATCCCATCTTTTAAGTAATCTATTATCCAAAATTAACTTAATATATTTTAAGTAGTTTAGTATTTACATTAATTGCATGATTTTAATTGAAATTGTTACCTATCCATTTACTTGTTGTTACATCAATATAAAATTTACCTTGTTCCCTTTGGAATGATACCCTACTCATCCTATATGCAGTCTAGTGAGACTAAGGGTTTAAATAAATCACCATCAGCTGATTTACGCCCAAGTGTATTCTTCATTATTAAATCTTGTTTTTGTTGGAATATTTTTTTTTTGTTAATTTAGTTAATTATGATTGGTTAATAAGAAGAATTTGATATGTCCATGGTTATTAAAATATTTTATTCATAAAACTGAATGTTTTATGTAACCTAGATGTTGCTCTGATTTTGATCGAGAAAGATAGGGTAGACATGGGTTAAAAAAATTTATAGTGTTTTTTATGTCATGTGCTTGAACATGAGGGACACATGTCAATTGACATGTCCCCCTTTCACCACATTAATGCCTATATATCGCCAGCTAGAGCTTCACATGTCATCCTACATGCCACCTTAGCGGTCAATTGATGAGAATTGATCAAACAAATGGCAACATTATCTCAAGGCTGAAATTGCTCCGATTTTCAAACTTCAGAGGTAACATTGCACCAAATGGAACTTTAGGATTTAGATTGCCCTTTTTGCCAAACTTTAAGGACCAAGTTACACAGTCAACCTTGAAATGTTATATATATATATGAACTCTATTTTTTATTGTGCAGGGATTGGTACAATGTGTCTAAGAGTTATTGCCTGACTCTAAGCATAAGACGTGTGTTGGACACTAGAAGGGTGAGTAGAGAAGGCAAAAATTCAGGGAATGAGCAAAGTTTAGTTTTTTGGTAAGGTTTAAAGATGATGTAGATGTTTTAGGCAAGTTAGGTGATAGGATTTGTTAAGTTATCCAAAAGAGAATTAGTGTAGAGCTTTCTTTAACATGTTAAGTGTGACTATTGATAATATTATATGTGAATCATTTAGTAATTGGATTTTAGTTCCTAAACACAAATCTATCATTTCAATGTTAGAAGAGATTAGGCACAAGCTAATGAATAGGCATGTTCAAGTGAGAAGGTTTGCCAATACCTGGATATTTAACATTTCACCTGTGGCATTAAAAGTTTTAGAGTATAGTGCCAAAACTACTAGGAAGTGTTTTTTGACCTAGAATGATGAACAAGGTTTTCAGATAGTTAATGGGTCATACTACAATATAATGGATTTAAGAGAAAAGACTTGTATATATAGAAGTTGGGAGTTAAAAGGCATTCCTTGTGCACATATTGTGTATGTAATGTACCACCTAGAAATTGAACTAGAACAACATATAGATAAGTATACCACAAGGATACATTCTTAAAGGTGTATTTTTATTTTATTCAACCAATTTCTAATATAAAGATATGGGAACCAACCAATAATCCTCAAATTCAGTCCACTGAAGTGAAGCCAATGCCTGAAAGGCTAAAAAAGTGTAGAAAGAAAAATAAGGATGAGGTTACCTTATAGAAACATGACAAGGCATTTCATATGGAAACTACAATGCATTATTTTAAATCAAAAGAGGTGGTCATAACAAATAAATTTGCAAGTTTCAAGTTTTAACAATTTATTCATAAATTTATTTATGAAATTTCTTGTCTTTAATATGCAGATAATTTCATGAATTTGCAAATGGGATGTGTAAAATGGGAACATGGAAAAGGGTGAGAGTTTCGATACCACAACACCAAAATAAAATCCTGATCCATTTTTTATGCCACCTGTGACATGTATCGGAGCCATCGCTTGACCCAAGTTTACTCATTGAGGCCCACTCTTAAGGTCCAAGACCGAACGGGGCTCGCTATAACTCAAAAATTGACCACTTCATAATAAAAAGGGATTAAGGTCCAAATTATTATTGATGGTCAACTTTTAAAGAGATCTGCTAATGATCTCAAAGACGTAGGTGTTTTAAAGTCACCACCCAATAGGATGTTAGGAAATGAATTTCTACCTTTTTATTACTAAATAAATATTAGTGGACATCACTCTGACATGGCACCTCAGTTATATGTCATTTTATAATTGGGTTCTAAATGTTAATTCACTCTCCTCTCTCACATGATGTATTTGTGATAAAATTAAATAAAAATCCCAATCAAATAAAGAAAGCGGTAAATAAAGCGATAAACAAGATAAATCCTACTTAAATTATTATATAAGCAAATCGTATCCAAAAAAAGGAAAAGAATATATAAAATGAAATAGCATACATAATACGAGGGATTAAGTGGATTTTGGGAACATTGGTTCCCACATAAATATTTTACAAAAAAAGGCATTTATTTTATTGTGTGAATTTGGGCTAAAAACTAGACATTGGTCCATATTTATTAAAGAAAATCCAATTTGTTAGTAAAAATAATTTAAGTGAAATTTTATTATTTAGCGTGCAAAAATTATTTATTACTACCTATTATACCCCTAAATAAATCCAAATAAACAATAAAATATAAAAAAACAAAAGAATTAAATGAACAAATAAGTAGTGAAAGGTAGAAATGAAAACCGTATAAGGGTGGCTCTCCGTAATATTTAACCTCGAACCAGGAACTCCCCAATGCAAAATAAATTAAATACTCACAAATAAAAAAAATAGTATACAAAAATAGACAAATAAGATAATATAAATAATTAAATAAAACATAACCTTATTAACACAACATAATAAATATTAGCAAAAAAATATTAAAAAGACAAAGTAATAATGTACAAATTCAAATGAAAGTCATGTTATGTAACACATGATAAATAATACTAATACTAACATAGTGATGAATGCCTAAAAGGATTGAGATAAAGGCCATGAAAACACATGTAAAGGTAGGTCCTAATATGATTAAGACATGCAATTAAAATGAAATAATGTATGAGATTAATATACAACAGCAACAGCAACAACAACAACAACAACAACAACAACAATAATAATAATAATAAATAAAATAAAATAAAAATATCAAACATATGAAATGTAAACAATAAAATGTGAAAGAAACCCAAATGTATGAACATACAATATAAATGCACATGAACAGTGGAACAAAGACCAAACTAAGAAAGAAAATCACATGTAAATAAGACAAAAAAAAGTATTAAGTAAGCATAGAACAAAACAATTAATAAAATATTTACAAAAATGATCATAATTATAAAAATAATAATAATAATAGCAATAAAACTTAATACAAAGCTTGAATATTTAATAAATAATTTTAATAATAATAAAATTAAAATTACGCCTAGAACCATCAAATTAGTGCAATTGAATTAGTAAAATGAATAAACATGCAAATGTGACCCAAATATGAAAAGTATCATGCAAAAGAAAAGAAAAGAAATACATTCAAAGAGTAACACGTGAGTCTTCAAGAAGCCTGGAAGAGAGGATGGCGCAAAATCAACCTACAGGTGGATAACATCAGTGTGGTGAAAAGCATCACCACAGAGATTCAGCCTCCTCACTCTTATAGCAACATTATCTTGCGGATAAGGAACCTCATCTGTCGTGGTTGGCAGATCCAAGTCTCACACGTCTTCAGAGAAGCAAACAAGGCTGCTGACTATCTAGCCTCTTAGACCTTTACTCAGAACTCTCAATTCTTTTGGCACCACAATCATCCGGATGGCATAAAGGAAATTCTCTTTAACGATAGTATGGGCACTCTGTCCCCTAGAATTATTTGTATGTAATTTTTTGCTTTCTTATTTTCTTCTTCATATAAAAAAAAGAGTAACACGTGAGAAAGAAAGGAAGGAAGCAAGGGCAGTAATGACATGAAGGCAAAAAAGAAGGGGCAGTTAGGGGAAGAGGCTAACGAATGGGCAACAGGACCAGACTAGATGGTGATGGTTGGTTGTTGATCACCGTCTGCTCTTCGACAGCCCCTGGAAGGCAGCCCTCACTATCAACAAATCAAGCTCACCAAAAAAATGATTTTAAGGCAAAAAAAATGAAGAAAAGCTTGAACCGTGCACAAAAACACTTAAGGTTAATAATCAAACAATAAAATACATGATTTAAAACATATAGAACAAGAAACATAAATTGAACAGTAAAAATCGAGTTAGAAAGATGATGAATAATGAAAATTTTCATTGGTGTATTTTCTCATTTTTGGATAACCTAATCTAGATCTAATGAATTAATGAGCAAAATGATCACAAAGATCAAGAAATAAATCAATTTACCAGTTAAAAAAAGAGATCAAAGAGATTAGAAAAAACTAAGAAAATGAAAAAAAACTAAATGCAATTATTGTAAATGAGATTAAAACCTCTTAAAGGGGATTCGAAAGGCTAATCACTATTACCCTTGGATTTGTTGCCCAAAATCAAGAAAATTTAAAGTTGGAGATGATCTCTTTTTCCTTGTTGCTCTTGATTTTTTATGAAAAAAAAAATCAAAGAGAAAATATTTTCCCTTTGTTGTGTGTGTGTAAGTTCTTGGTGGTAGGCCCTCTGTGTGTGTGTGTGTTCTACTATCCCTCTCTTTTCTGACCAGTGGCGGCCTTTCTCTTTTTTATCTTTTCCGTCTCTCTTTTCCTTCCAATTCTTTTTTCCTTTTGTTATTGCAGCAACCCTCACGTCCCTTTTTCTTTTGGTGTAACTTTGGTTCTTTTCCTAGGTCATTTTTCTTATCTCTCTTATCGCCGTAGCAACCTCACTAGGTTCCTTTCTCCGGCAGCCCCTTCCTCTCTCTTTTAGCTTTTTTTTTCTCTTCTTATTTGTCCCTAGGCTCCTCCTTCTAAACCTAAATTCTTTTCTTTTTATACTTTAAACTTCTGTGCCCTACTCCACCTTTTTTTATTTTATTTTTCCTTTAATTTTCTCCTTAATTTTCTCTCTTTTTTATTTTTTTAATTTATTATCTAATCTTTCTAATTAAATAATATTTTTTTCTATCTTTTTTTTACTTTTTTTTATTGTTTCTTTAATTATTTATTTTTTATTATTTTTTCTATTTAGTAATTGCAATTCTTGTTTAATATCATTTTAAAAATTGAAAACCCCAAGGGAAAGACTTCTTTTAAAAGTATCCAAATTTCGAGAGAGAGCATATAAAAAAATCATTTTAATTTTTGAAATTAATTTTCTTTTAAAAACATAAAATTCGGAGAGAAAGCATCATGATTTTGTTCTCTAGCTATTTCGGAGCAACACAATCTTCATCAGATAAACCTAATCAGAAGCCACCTTAAGACCCAGTATCTACACAACCAATAATCAATTTTACCTTTCTTCAATATATGATGATACTTTGCCATAAAGAGGAACAACAACATTGCTCAAGCTTTATTCATACGTAGAGGTTCATTAAGGGGTAAAACTTCAGGAGCTAGGACAAGTAAACCAAAGGGCTAAGGAAATTCAAGGGGTAGAGGAAGGGGGAGAGGTATTTCAATTATTCAACCATTTTAGAGGTTCATCATAATGTAAGACTATCTACTTCAACCTAACTAACCACTGAAATTGGTAAAGAAAGGGAACTAAGTGGCTATAAAATACCAAGAGAATATGGCCATGGCTTCTTCATTGATGAAAACATAAGGACTACTATTCTCAATGTAATATGTGCATGTCTTGTTAGTTTTTCTTCTTTTTAGTTTCGGTTATTACTAATTTTACAAATCTGATAATCTGCAGCCAGGGAGACTAATGCAAACAGTGGTTGATGTTGGAAAATCTATCAAGAATGCAAATGCCAACAATATCGATCTTGGTTATTTAAAAAGTAAGGCTAAGAGGAATGCAAAGCACACTGTAATAGCAAGTCAACTTCAACAACAAATTAACCAACAATTTAATGCAGTGGTAGCCAATAAAAGAATTAGTTAAGCTTTAACTAGTTCATCTACAAATCCACCTACTATAAGGAATTAGATTTTTTTTAAATGAATTAGTGGTTATAAAACTTGTGATGCTTGACAATTATTATGACTTTTTCTGGAAATGTTAAAATTCTTATGTTTTTATTAATTCAATTATATGTGTATTGGGGATGCCTTTACAAGTTCACAAGATCTGCCATTTTTTTTTTGCTTAACATTTGTTATTATTGATATTAGCATAATTGATTTAATGATATTTTTTATTGATGATATTGATAATATTGATTCAATTAATTACTCCTTCTACATTGGCAAAAGTGATTCACTGATATTTTTTACTTCTTTTGAAATACTAATTTATTATAGGTATAGAAAAATGCTACATTTTGCAAGGATTATAGTGTTCGCTCAAAGTCATTGATTGGTGTCTAGCAAGTGTACTAGATTAGTTAGTAATATAGGAAAATAAGATTAAGACCTTGAACATCGAATATAAGGGAAATTGTGTAAGTGCAAACTTGTTTCACATTTTAGAATGAAAAATGTGTGTAAAGAGTAAGAGAAATCCCAAGTTTTATAATGATAAAGAATTAACGAAACTAAAAATAGGAACTTAAATAACTAAAGTGATGAAACCAATACAATTTAACATAAACTTAAACAAATAAACCTAGACCTAAACAAAACAAGCAATGTAAGTTGGTAAAAATCAATAATAAAGATAATTTCTGCAAAAGGACTATCCACCTTAACTAATATTGCAATGACTCAGTTAAAAAGAATACAAGTGATTATGGAAAACTAGTTAAATAAAGCCAGATAGCTTATTTAGACTACAACTCTAAAAATTCAATCTTCTTAATAGGAATAATTCAACACTTATCATAAAAATCCCGTTTTAAACTCCTAAACATCCACTAAACTCTTTTTTAAACAAACTTAACTTCAATCTATTCTTAGTTCGACTTTTTTTAATATTAATCCACTCTTACTAACACACAATTACCTCAAATTCAGAAAATAATTATGCATCGATACTAATAAACTAATCCAAGAACATGCATATCATAAATCATACTTAAATAAATCATCAACTATTAATCAAATAAGTTAATAATCAATCTTAATACAACTAGATATAAGATTTTTCTCAAAACTAAGAAATAATCAAACTTGTATTGAATTAAAACACAACTAAGTCATTACAATAAAATTTTAAGGATTCAAGTATCCTTTAGCAAAATTAAGGTAAACTACTCACAATTCATCTTAAAACTAAAGAAAAATAAATAAAAAAGATACAAACATATAGAACCCTTCAACTGCTCATAAAGTCTTTTTAGAGTTTTCAATTGTAGTCTCCAAACCCTTTGTGCAAAACTAGGTTAAAAATAAGACTCCAAATTCATAAAAATAAAGAGTGTTATTTAAAACCAGTGTCTTTTTTACTTAAATAGACCAATACTGAAAGAAATTCAGCTGCCAAAGCTTCCCAAACAAGAAGAAGGTATAGTCGTAATATAACTCAACAATCTTGCCTTGGTAGAGGGAAAACTCCCTCTACCGAGGTAGGCTTCTCTGTCTTTTGTCCCTTAAGGTGCCTCAGCAAAGGGAGAATTCCTTCCACTGAGGTAGCCTTCTTTGTCTGCCTTTTTCTCATGCCTGCCTCTCCCTCCACCGAGTGACTGGCTTCTGGACTAATCACATGAAATCTCTTCTTCAAAAATCCCTTAAAAGTTAAATTTCCTCTTTTTCCCTTAAATATTTCTTTTTCTTTAATTTCACACCTAAAAATAGCAATTTATGCAATTAGGTACATGTTATGATAAACTTAACAATTAAACATTAAATTAAATAAATAAACACCAAAATGACACAATAAACACTTACTAAAAACATAGTGTAATTCATAATTATCAAATACCCCACACATAGCCTTTGTTTGCCCCAAGTAAATTAGAACAAACCAACTTCTCAAAATAACTAAACTTCAACCAAAAATTATGCATTTCAAAACCAAGCTTAGCAATTAACAAGGCACTTAACAAAATTCTAACTAGAATAAATTCAAGTAAGACAATATGAGTTAGTTTCCACATGTGTGTGCAAGACCAAAATAATTCAAGCATTATCAAAATCAAAAACCAATGCAAATTCATAATCAAGCTTAGAATGAATGCAAACCTAAGTGTACAAATGGTTTCGCACTTGAAACTTTAGAAACACCATAAGCCTCTCTTTTAACACCGAAACATAAAGGTCATCTCCGCTAAACAACTCGAAGCAAAACTTATAATCACTTTGATCTTAAAGGGTTGTATGGGGGTTAAGGTGTTGGTTATCAAAGAATGGATAGTAGATAATCAAAAAGAATAGCTACTCTATGATAAGATAAACTAACATTTCTAAAATTTCATCTCACTAACTCAAAAATTATAGTATTAAGCCAAACTTACTTATCCCTTGATATTCAAGGTACTCTCGAGAGAAAAAACTATTGCAACTCTCTCAAATTCACAATTCATCCTCTTTTAAAAGTCACAGTTGCTTTCCCTTGTAAACACCCCACACTTAAAATTCAATCATATATGCTAGATTTATTTTTTTTCTTTCTTTTTATTTACTAGCTTCATTCTTGAAAATATAAGATTTCATGGGTAATTACAAGGTAAATTTTTCACTATTTTCTAGACTTCAATAACAAACCTTGATAAAAGTATCCCAAGAACATTCTTTACTACACTTTTCCATTACCCAACAAAAATCAATCCATCCCAATCTAAGAGTGGCCAATTCTTAGAAGGGAAGATAAAGGCTTTTTAGGCTATATGGTTAACAAATAAGTGTAATAAGAAAAATAAATATGGTACACATTAAGCACGCCTCATTAAGCTCAAAATGACTAACAAAGGTCAAATGTATCAAAAAGGTAGGAAAACCATTTTAATATAGCTCAACAAAAAAAATTGCATAGATCACTTTCTAAGTTATATGAGTTCTTTTTATACTTTAAAGGGTGATAAGGAAGGTTCTAGTATCCTAAAATTTCTCACTCAACTATTCCAATGCACTAGTTTTTTCTTATATTTTAAAATTGGTCTTTATTGCTGAAAAACTGGAAACTAACAAATATAAGTCAAGTTGAATGTTAAACTAGCTAAAATTCTATCAAACAACATGCTTGTCTTAATGCTAAACAAAGATTTTAAACACTTGATATGAGCTTGAAAAGCTCATAAATATTATGTTTTTATGTACATTTTTGTTGAGTATTGTGTTTATTATTTTGGAATTTTATTTGTATTTTGTTGCTTTTATGTGTTTTGTGTGTTTGTGGATGTTTTACTTGTTTTGTAGGAGAAAGGAAATGGTTTGGGGCTTAAAGGATAACATTTGGAGAAGAAGGTGAAGAATTAGGGCTACAAGGCCATTGTCGCGAGGGCAACAATGCATGGAGGTCGTGACAGCCAGCAGAGAAAGCCAAGCTAACAGAAGAGAAGAAATCGCAAGCTAAGTCTTAGCATGTTGTGTCGCGAGCGCGACATCCATCATGATCGCGATAAGAGGCGGTTGAGGAAGTTGAATATGAAGAGTTGCACTTTTTCATCAACACTTGCAACTTTTTGGAGAGTCATTTTTAAGGGACATCTCTTTTAGATATGTATATATATCATTTTGAATAGAATTTTTAGGAAGATGGGGATTTTGATTTTATAACCTTGAGAATAGTAGTTTAGCATTTTCAACATTTAGTTTAGTTTTCATGATTTGAAAAATAAGGCAAGCAAGGAAGAAGATACCTTTGGTGAAGGGAAAAAGGGTTGAGAGAACCCCTTCTTCTATTTCTTAATTTTATTTCTTCCTTGTAATCTTTAAATGAATGTTTTTTTGACATTTGATTATATATGAACAATTTACTATTCCATTTACATAATTGATCTTTGAATTTAGAATTTGCTATTGATATTTTATTAGTATCATTTTAAGTTAAGGAAAACAACCTTAGATGGCAATTCCTTTTCTGAAAATCATCATAATGGTCATAAATAAGAGATTTAGTGAGAGCAACATCTTATTGACAGTTAATAGGAAATTCATTATCAAAGCATAGTTAAAGCGATCACATGTAGAGATAATTACTATAGGTTGGTGAATAATCTTAAAATGTGTATTAGAATCAACTAGTTCATTAACAAGAGTTAAGGATTAGCATTTTAAATGAATGTTTTACGTATTTTAATTCATATCGAGAGAGTGGATGAGAACTATATTTCAACTTGGTTTACTAATAAGATTAAAACATATTAATTGAAATAATGGTATCAAATGTATGATCATTAGATTTCATTATATATATTGTCTTATTTGATTATATTTATCTAAGATTTAATTAGCTCATACAATAGAGTAGTTTAGAATTAATTTCACTTATGAATGTCATAAAAAATATTGAAATTGAGTAGTAATAGTGGGTAATTTCAATCAACATTCCTCGTGGGATCGATATCGGAAGTACTATAACTGATACACAGTATATTTGTGGTATTTAAGCTTCTAGAAAAAGCATAACAAGTTTTTGTCGCCATTACCGGGGAACTATTTAATTGAATTATTGCATTATGAATCTTAATTTAAGATTTTGGATTATGATATTTCATTCATTTTTATTTGTTTATTTTGTTGTGTATTTTCAAGATTTGACAGTTCATGCCTCGTACAAGGAGTTCGCAAGAAGATCTTAAACCGTTGAATCTAGAGATAGAGAGATTTATTTCGAGTAACTGCAAATCCAAAAAGAAGAAAAATCGGACTAGGAGGTTTACCATGGCTAATGAAGAGAATCCACTGTGGTTGATGGATTTTGTCATGCCGGCATTGAGTGGTGCTCAACAAGGGGTGGTAAAACCTACGGTAAATGCAAATCAATTTGAGATTAAACCATCGCTTTTACAAATGATTAAAAATAGCATTCAATTTTATGGTTTGGCAAATGAGGATCCTAATGCTTATTTGGCAAATTTCTTAGAAATATGTGATACTTTTCAAATAAATGGAGTTTTGGTGGATGCAATTATGCTTAGGCTATTTCCTTTCACATTGAAGGACAAAGCAAAGGCTTGGTTGAATTCCCTAACTAGAAGGTCTATAACAACATGGGATCAATTAGCCCAAGCATTTTTATCTAAGTATTTTCCCTAGCCAAAACTGTAAAGGATATAAAGGATATCACTACATTCGTTCCAACATGATAATGAATCTTTGTATGAAACATGGGAAAGGTTTAAAGAATTGCATAAAAGTTGCCCACACCACAATCTTCCAAGGGAGTTGTTGATGCAAATGTTCTATAATAGAGTAAATCCAACTAGTAGAGGCACAATAGACACTACAACTGGTGGCTCACTTATGAGGAAGACAACGGATACTGCGTTTGAGTTGTTGGAGAAGATGTCAATGAACAATTACATGTGGCCAACTGAAAGAGCAAGAAAGTCAAATTTCTCAAATATAAGGGGAGTTCATTCAGTAGATTCAGTAGTAGCTTTGCAAGCTCAGGTTGAGAAGTCAAAACAGAAAATTAATAGCCTAGGTATAGGAAGTAGTCCACAAAGTGGGTGTAACATATGTGGATAACTAGGTCATGGAAGTGAAGGGTGTAATTTGGGTATGGCTAGTACGGAAGAACAAGTGAGTTTCATCCAAGGGCAAGGACTAGGAAACCCGTACTCTAACACGTATAACCCCAGTTAAAGGAACCATCCTAATTTTTCTTGGAGTAATAGTAGTAACCAAAATAGGGTTGTGGGGTTTCAACAACCTCAAGATAGGCTTAGAGCCTTAAAAGTTAATATGGATAGGTTTTTGGAGGGAATTAATATGAAGTTTAGTGCTTAAGAGGAGACCTAAAAGAGGATGGAAAATAATTTTGATCAAATAACAAAGAATCAAGCCTCCTCAATTCATAATTTGTAAGTTCAATTGGGAAAAATTGCCAAGGCTCTTCCATCGTGCTTACAAGGAAATTTATCAAGTAATACGGAGGACAACCCGAAAGAACATCTAAAGGCGTTAAATTTGAGGTCAGGGAAATCTTATACTATTGAATTTGTTTCAACTAATAAGTTTGGTAATGTGCAGGAAAATAATAAGCAGGATGAGCTTCATGACGTGAGTGTGACACCTGTCGCAAGCGTGATAGATGAGGGAGCCAAAGTTCTCGTGAGTGAAGTACCTGTCGCGAGCGCACTAGTTACAATAGGATTGCCTTCTATCACGAGTGCGAAACATGTCGCGAGCGCAATGAAATGGGGTCCACTAGCAAAAACTCCAAAAGTTTTCCAACCTCGACCACGATTTCCACAACGTTTGAAGAAAAAAAACCAAGATAAGCAATTTAAAGCTTTTCTTGATAAATTAAAGCTTGTGTATATTAATTTAAATTTTGTTGAGGCTATAACACAAATTCCAAATTATGCAAAGTTTCTTAAAGATTTAATTGCTAAGAAAAGGAGTTGGGAAGATGTTTCTACCATTGAATTGACTGGGGCATATAGTTCTATTATCACAAATAACTTCCCTACTAAGCTAAAAGCTAATGGTAGTTTTACAATTCCATGCATTTTAGGGGATGTTGAGTTTTCGAAATGTTTATGTGATTTGGGAGCAAGCATAAATCTTATGCCATTTTCTATTTTCAAAAAGTTGGGATTGGATTATGTTAAACCTACTTCAATGGTTTTATAATTAGCTGACCAATCAATTAAAAATCCATATGGCATAATGGAAGATGTGTTAGTTAAAGCTAATAAGTTCATTTTGCCTGCTGATTTTGTTATCTTAGATTTTACATATGATGTGAAATACCCATTGATATTAGGGAGATCTTTGATGAGAACTGGTCGGGCATTGGTTGATGTCTATGAGGGTTCTTTAATTTTGAGAGTGGGGGATGATAGTGTAGAGCATCACATGGATAGGGCCTTAAGATACCCCATAGATGAAAATATATGCATGAAAATAGATGCTATTGATACTTGTGTTGCAGTAGTTTTTAATGAAGTAGGTCAAGATGAATTAATTATTAAAGAGGGAGTTCGTAGAGAGGAAGATCAAGAGAGTGTAAGGCCAGAAAGCATATATCGAAATGATGCACCTTTACTACCTTTGATAATAAGTCCTCCTACGGTAGAGTTGAAAGAGCTATCCAGTCATTTGAGGTATGCATTTCTTGGTCTAAATCATACTTTACATATCATTGTGTCTAGTAAACTTACTAGTAATCAGGAAGCTTTGCTAGTAGAGGTGGTTAGAAAGAGAATAAAGAGCATAGGTTGGCAAATTTCAGACTTAAAAGGAATTAGTCCTAACATTGTCGTGTATAGGATTAATATGATAGATGATATTCAACCTAAGGTGGATAGGCAAAGGAGACTTAAACTGAATATGAAGGAGCTAGTTAAGAAAGAAGTCATTAAGTTGCTACATGCTCGGATTATCTATCCAATTTCAAATAGTGCTTAGGTGAGCCCAATACATTATGTACCTAAGAAAGGAGGCATGATGGTAGTGAGGAATGAGAGTGGGGAATTGATTCCTACTAGAACCACCACGGGTTGGAGGGTTTGTATTGATTATAGAAAGTTAAATTTAGCTACTAGGAAGAATCATTTTCCTTTACCCTTCATTGATTAAATGTTGGAAAAGGTAGCCGGGCACTCTCATTATTATTTTTTGGACGGGTATTCTGGGTATTTTCAAATTTTTATATACCCTAGTGACCAGGAAAGACTACTTTTACTTGTCCGTATGGAACTTTTGCTTAAAGACGTATGCCTTTTGGGTTATGTAATGCACCAGCAACTTTTCAAAGGTGCATGACCTTTATCTTTGGGGATATGATTGAGAACATCATGGAAGTTTTCATGGACGATTTTTCTGTCTATGGTGACTCATTTGAGTTGTGTTTAAAAAATTTAGATAGAGTGTTGGCTAGGTGTGAGGAAACTAACCTAGTGCTTAATTGGGAAAAATGTCACTTCATGGCTGAAGAAGGTATAGTTCTTGGCCATTATATTTCCAGTAGAGGCATTGAAGTGGATAGATCAAAGATTGAGTTAATAGAGAAATTACCTCCGTCGACTACACTTAAAGGCATTAGATCAATCTTAGGTCATGCTAGTTTTTATAGACGGTTCGTTAAGGATTTTTCACTAATAGATAAATAATTAACTAATTTATTGGTTAAGGAAGTTTCTTTTGAATTTTCTGATGAATGTATTCATGCTTTTAATACTTTAAAGGAAGCCCTTATAAGTGCACCAATAATCACTTCTCCTAATTGGGAACTACCTTTTGA
Source organism: Excoecaria agallocha (assembly GCA_037975025.1). Classification (NCBI taxonomy): domain Eukaryota; kingdom Viridiplantae; phylum Streptophyta; class Magnoliopsida; order Malpighiales; family Euphorbiaceae; genus Excoecaria; species Excoecaria agallocha. The sequence continues at coordinate 8,547,884 of CM075815.1, forward strand.
GATTATATGCAATGCAAGTGACTTAGCAGTAGGTTATGTGTTGGGTCAAAGAATTGGTAAGCATTTGTATGTGATTTATTATGCTAGTCATACATTATCACCACCTCAAGTGAATTACACCACTACTGAAAAAGAAATGATGGTTATTTTTTATGCATGTGATAAGTTTAGGTTTTATTTGTGAGGATCTAAGGTCATAATCTATGCGGATCATGCGGCTTTAAGATATTTGTTTTCTAAAAATGATGCCAAACCTAGGTTGATTCATTGGGTTCTTCTATTGCAAGAATTTGATTTAGAAATTAAAGACAAGAAAGGCTCTGAATTATGATATGAACCAGCTAAGTAACGTTCCTTTCTCTTTTATTTTTAATTTTTATTATTTTTTTATGATGGTTGGTATTATGTGTTTTTTTGTGTTGTGTGTTTAAGTGTGGGGACATTGTGTCATTTAAGTGTGGGGAATAAGTTCATATGTTTTGCATATGTTAGGTTAGAAATAGTAATTGCATTGTGTTTTTATTTATGTGTTTTCATATGCATGTTAGATTTTTAGATTGTTGTTAGTTTGCATAATCTTGGAGAGCTTTGTAGTTGATGAATGTTTTGTAATATAACATGAGACAACTTCATTGGCACAAGATTTTTTTTGTCTAGTTAGCAAAATTCTTGAGGAATATCAGGGTGTATTTTACTTTGACATCTCTATATGCATAGTGAGGGTTATGATTTGGCAAAGCACTTTAGTATAGGTTCTTTTTAAATTGTTTATCTTTTCACATGTAAATATGATTATTTTAGCAAATCATTGCTTAGAGTAATTTGACCTATAGCTAAGTGAGCTTTTGAAGCTTTTTACATTGATATCTTTCTTTGTATGAGAGCCTTGATATGCCATATACTCTAGAACTTATTTTTGGTAAATTTTGAGATTACATTTAGTATAAGTTATGCATGAGAAATGATAAGGGCACTAGAATATAGCCAATTTACTTTGCTTAAATAAACCAAACCTTTTTTTTTTATTTTAGGTAGCCAATTTTGAGCTTGACGCCAATTTTGAGCTTGTTTAACCACATAATTAGCCTTAATCCAATTTTGAGCAACAAACTTTTCTTTTGGCACCCTTTATGTGTAAAGGATTAGGATTACTATATCATTTGAGATTATTTTTATTAAGTAAACATGATAAATAGTTAGCTCCCTATTTTTTTTATAAGTCTAATGTGAGAGCAAAAGCTAGTAATGGAAGAAAAAGAAAAAAAAAGAAAAAAAGAGCAAAAAAATCAAATAAAAAAGTGAATAAATGATTCAAAGAAAAGAAAACTAGAACAATGCATGGACACTAATAAGGGAGTTAGAATAGTAAGGTTAAAACTTCATGATCATGCTATGTTGTTTTGAGTCTCTTATGATATGGTGATCACTTTTTCTCTATACATTATAAGCTACTTAACCAAATTTATCCTACCTTTACCTAAGCCAAGTTACAACCTTGAATAAGACCCTTTGATTTCATGCATTTGATTTATGCTAATAGTAGAGATATTTATTCAATTACAAGCTTCTGGTGTGTAATGGCTTGTTAAAGGAAAGAGTGAAACACTAACCCTTAAACATTTGAGTGAAGAAATAATAAAGTGTTTGAGTGAGAGTTACTTTAGGCAATATTTTGTAAGAAATAGTCTATACATGTGTTAAGATATTTAATTTCTTGAGTGCTTATATTCTTGTGCTTTGAAATTTTTTAATTCTCCAAATGTGCATGGGTGTTGAGTTGAATAGGCAAGGAAATTCTTTGAGAATTCGCAACTTGAGACTAAGATACATGAGATGAAGTTGTAACATGATTTTTCCAAGTGTTCATCAATTATGAATGCAAGCTCCATTATTGTGTGAATGTTTTGTATGTGTTATTTTATGTTATTTTCTTGCATTTTGAGTTTTTGCTTGAGGACAAGCAAAAGTTCAAGTGTGGGGAATTGATATGAGCCTGAAAAGCTCAAAAATATTATGTTTTCATGTGTAGTTTTTTTGAGTATTGTGTTTATTATTTTGGAATTTTATCTATATTTTGTTCTTTTTATGTGTTTTGTGTGTTTGTGGATGTTTTACTTGTTTTGTAGGAGAAAGGAAATGGTTTGGGGCTTAAAGGATAACATTTGGAGAAGAAGGTGAAGAATTAGGGCTACAAGGGCGACAATGCATGGAGGTCGCGACAGCCAGCAGAGAAAGCCAAGCTAGCAGAAGAGAAGAAATTGCAAGCTAAGTCTAAGAGTGTTGTGTCGTGAGCACGACATCCATCACAATCGCAACAAGAGGCGGTTGAGGAAGTTGAATGTGAAGAGTTGCACTTTTTCATCAACACTTGCAACTTTTTGGAGAGTCATTTTTAAGGGACATCTCTTTTAGAGATGTATATATGTCATTTTGAACAGAATTTTTAGGAGGATAGGGATTTTGATTTTGTAACTTTGAGAACAGTAGTTTAGCATTTTTAATATTTAGTTTAGTTTTCATGATTTGAAGAAAAAGGCAAGCAAGGAAGAAGATACCTAAAAAGGGTTGAGAGATCCTCCCCTTCTATTTCTTAATTTTATTTCTTCCTTGTAATCTTTAAATGAATATTGTTTTGGCATTTGATTATATCTGAACAATTTACTATTTCCATTTACATAATTGATCTTTGAATGTAGAATTTGCTATTGATAATTTATTAGTATCATTTTAAGTTAAGGAAAAAGACCTTAGATAGCAATTCCTTTTCTGAAAATCGTCATCATGGTCATAAATAAGAGAGTTAGCGAAAGCAACATCTTATTGACAGTTAATAGGAAATTCATTATCAAAGCATAGTTTGAGAGATCACATGTGGAGATAATTGCTATAGGTTGGTGAATAATCTTAAAATGTGTATTAGAATCAACTAGTTCATTAACGAGAGTTAAGGATTAGCATTTTAATTACATGTTTTAGGTATTCTAATTCATATCGAGAGAGTGGATGAGAAATATATTTCAACTTGCCTTACAAATAAGATTAAAACATATTAATTGAAATAATTGTATCAAATGTATGATCATTAGATTTCATTATATATATTATCTTCTTTGATTATATTTATCTAAGATTTAATTATCTCATACAATATAGTAGTTTAAAATTAATTTCACTTATGAACGTCATAAACAAGATTGAAATTAAGTAGTAATAGTGGGTAATTTCAATCAACATTCCTCGTGGGATCGATATCTAAAGTACTATAATCGGTACATCGTATACTTGCGGTATTTAAGCTTCTAGAAAATATTGCCCAAAATTTAACAATAAAAATTCCCCAAATCGTCTTATTAAGGATAATGCTTTATTATTATTTCATAAGTATATTTATCATGCATTGTTTGGACGAGTTGAAAGCACCAAAGTTCAAACTAAAGATTTATTTGTGCTTGATTTGATGCTGTCACGTAAAACACTTTGTTCCATAGATTTTATTTTTAATGGTTTATATCATGCATCAATTACTAGGACAAAAACGGTAGGCATGTGTCACATGGTTACAAGAATTATTCAAGGGTGCTTAGGCAATTTGGTAAATTTTACTTTGGATGAACATAAGTTAGTTGCTTTAATGGATGTCAAATACTTGCGCAATTTTCATGTATTAGATAGAGGCGTTTGGCCTCCGAAATTTATTTCACATTTTGTGCAGGATGCTCATCCTAGTTGTGACAAGGGCAAAGGTAAAGCTCCTGATTCTTCTACTGCTGCAGCATCTGGTGATTCGAATGGCGATGATGATGAAGATGTAGCTGGAAATGCTAGTGATTCGGGCGCTGAACAAGGTAATAGTGCTGGGCAAGGTAATATTGCTGGAATGCAGCAGGTTCTGTCACGTTTAGAGGGAATTGAAGCTGCGAACCAAAGCATGGCAGCACGTATGGATTTACTAGAGGCTACAATGCAACAAATGCATAAGAGCCATAAGAGTTTAAGTCGAAAATTGCTATCTTTCTTCCACCAGCAGAAAGTTCAATTCACTCCTCCTCCGAGGTCCCCAAGTGGACCATCTAAGTAACGTTCCTTTCTCTCCTATTTTTAATATTTATTATGTTTTTATGATGGTTGGTGTTATGTGCTTGTTTGTGTTGTGTGTTTTGTTTTGTGATTTTTCTCACACAATGGGGACATTGTGTACTTTAAGTGTGGGGAATAGGTTCCTATGTTTTGCATATGTTAGGTTATAAATAGTAATTGCATTGTGTTTTAATTTATGTATTTTCATATGCATGTTAGATTTTTAGGTTGTTGTTAGTTTGCATCATCTTAGAGAGCTTTATAGTTGATGAATGTTTGGTAATATAACATGAGACAACTTCATTGGCACAAGATTTTTATTTGTCTAGTTAGAAAAATTCTTGAGGAATATAAGGGTGTATTTTACTTTGACATCGGTTATGATTTGGCAAAGAACTTTAGTATAGGTTTTTTTAAAATTTTTTATCTTTTCACATGTAAATATGATTATTTTGGTAAATCATTGCTTAGAGTAATTTGACCTATAGCTAAGTGAGCTTTTGAAGCCTTTTACATTTATATCTTTCTTTGTATGAGAGCCTTGAAATGCCATATACTCTAGAACTTGTTTTTGGTAAATTTCGAGATTACATTTAGTATAAGTTATGCATGAGAAATGATAAGGGCACTAGAATATAGCCAATTTAACTTGCTTAAATAAACCAAACCTTTTTTACTTTAGGTAGCCAATTTTGAGCTTGACTCCAATTTTGAGCTTGCTTAACCACATAATTAGCCTTAATCCAATTTTGAGCAACAAACTTTTCTTTTGGCACCCTTTATGTGTAGAGGATTACTATTACTATGTCATTTGAGATGATTTTTATTAAATAAGCATGATAAATAGTTAGCTCCCTATTTCTGTTATAAGTCCAATGTGAGAGAAAAAGCTAGTAGTCAAAAACAAGAGCAAAAAAAATCAAATAAAAAAAGTGAATAAATTATTCAAAGAAAAGAAAACTAGTACAATGTATGGATACAAATAAGGGAGCTAGAATAGTAAGGTTAAAACTTCATGATCATGCTATGTTGTTTTGAGTCTTTAATGATATGGTGATCACTTTTTCTCTATACATTTTAAGTTACTTAACCAAATTTATCCTACCTTTACCTAAGCCAAGTTACAACCTTGAATAAGACCCTTTGATTTCATACATTTGATTTATGCTAGTAGTAGAGATATTTATTCAATTGCAAGCTTATGGTATGTAATGGCATGTTAAAGGAAAGAGTGAAACACTAACCCTTAAACATTTGAGTGAAGAAATAATAAAGTGTTTGAGTGAGAGTTACTTTAGGCAATGTTTTGTACGAACTTGTCTATACATGTGTTAAAATATTTAATTTCTTGAGTGCTTATATTCTTGTGCTTTGAAATTTCTGAATTCTCCAAATGTGCATGGGTGTTGAGTTGAATAGGCAAGGATTTTGTTTGAGAATTCGCAACTTGAGACTAAGATACATAGAGATAAAGTTGTAACATGATTTTTCCAAGTGTTCATCAATTATGAATGCAAGCTCCATTATTGTGTGAATGTTTTGTATGTGTTATTTTATGTTATTTTCTTGCATTTTGAGTTTTTGCTTGAGGACAAGCAAAAGTTCAAGTGTGGGGAATTGATATGAGCCTGAAAAGCTCATAAATATTATTTTTTCATAAGTAGTTTTGTTCAGTATTGTGTTTATTATTTTGGAATTTTATCTGTATTTGTTGCTTTTATGTGTTTTGTGTGTTTGTAGATGTTTTACTTGTTTTGTAGGAGAAAGGAAATGGTTTGGGGCTTAAAGGATAACATTTGGAGAAGAAGGTGAAGAATTAGGGCTATAAGGCCATTGTCATGAGGACGACAATGCATGGTGGTCACGACAGCCAACGGAGAAAGCCACGCTAGCAGAAGAGAAGAAATCGTAAGCTAAGTTTGAGCGTGTTGTGTCGCGAGCACGAAATTCATCGCGATCGCGACAAGAGGCGGTTGAGGAAGTTAAATGTGAAGAGTTGCACTTTTTCATCAACACTTGCAACTTTTTGGAGAGTCATTTTTAAGGCACATCTCTTTTAGAGATGTATATATATCATTTTGAACAGAATTTTTAGGAGGATGGGGATTTTGATTTTGTAACTTTGAGAACAGTAGTTTAGCATTTTTAATATTTAGTTTAGTTTTCATGATTTGAAGAAGAAGGCAAGCAAGGAAGAAGATACCTTTGGTAAAGGGAAAAGGGGTTAAGAGGTCCCCTTCTTCTATTTCTTAATTTTATTTCTTCCTTGTAATCTTTAAATGAATGTTGTTTTGGCATTTGATTATATCTAAACAATTTACTATTTCCATTTACATAATTGATCTTTGAATGTAGAATTTGCTATTGATATTTTATTAGTATCATTTTAAGTTAAGGAAAACAACCTTAGATGGCAATTCCTTTCCTAAAAATCGTCATAATGGTCATAAATAAGAGAGTTAGCGAAAGCGACATCTATTTGACAGTTTATAGGAAATTCATTATCAAAGCATAGTTTGAAAGATCTCATATGGAGATAATTGCTATAGGTTGGTGAATAATCTTAAAATGTGTATTAGAATCAACTAGTTCATTAACGAGAGTTAAAGATTAGCATTTTAATTGCATATTTTAGGTATTCTAATTCATATTGAGAGAGTGGATGAGAAATATATTCCAACTTGGCTTACTAATAAGATTAAAATATATTAATTGAAATAATGGTATCAAATGTATGATCATTAGATTTCATTATATATATTGTCTTCTTTGATTTTATTTATCTAAGATTTAATTAGCTCATACAATAGAGTAGTTTAGAATTAATTTCACTTATGAACGTCGTAAACAAGATTTAAATTGAGTAGTAATAGTGGGTAATTTCAATCAACATTCCTTGTGGGATCGATATCTAAAGTACTATAACCGGTACACCGTATAGTTGCGATATTTAAGATTCTAAAAAAAGCATAACAAGTTTTAGGCGCCATTGCTGCGGAATTATTTGATTGAATTGTTGCATTATGAATCTTGATTTAAGATTTTGGATTATGATATTTCATTCAATTTTATTTGTGTATTTTATTGTGTATTTTCAGGATTTGATAGTTCATGCCTCGTACAAGGAGTTTGCAAAAAGATCTTGAATCGTTGAATCTGAAGATAGAGAGATTTATTTCAAGTATTTGCAAATCCAATAAGAAAAAAAATCGGACTAGGAGGTTGACCATGGATAATGAAGAGAATCCACCGCGGTTGATGGATTTTTCCATGCCAGCATTGAGTGGTGCTCAACAAGGGGTGGTAAGACCTACGATAAACTCAAATCAATTTGAGATTAAACCATCGCTTTTACAAATGATTCAAAATAGCATTCAATTTTATAGTTTGGCAAATGATGATCCTAATGCTCATTTTGCAAATTTCTTAGAAATATGTGATACTTTTAAAATAAATGGAGTTTCGGTGGATGGAATTAAGCTTAGGCTTTTTCCTTTCACATTGAAGGACAAAGCGAAGGCTTGGTTGAATTCCCTAACTAGGGGGTCTATAACAACTTGGGATCAATTAGCCCAAGCATTTTTATCTAAGTATTTTCCTTTAGCAAAAACTGCAAAGATTATAAAGGATATGACTATATTTGTTCAACATGATAGTGAATCTTTGTATGAAGCATGGGAAAGGTTTAAAGAATTGCAGAGAAGTTGCCCACACCACAATCGTCTAAGGGAGTTGTTGATGCAAATGTTCAATAACGGAGTAAATCCAACTACTAGAGGCATAATAGACACTACAACTGGTGGCTCACTTATGAGGAAGACAACAAATATTGCATTTGAGTTGTTGGAGAAAATGTCAATGAACAATTGTAGGCGGCCAACCAAAAGAGCAAGAGAGTCAAATTTCTCAAATATAAGGGGAGTTCATTTAGTAGATTCAGTAGTAGCTTTGCAAGCTCAGGTTGAGAAGTTGACACAGAAAATTAATAGCCTATGTATAAGAAGTAGTCCACAAAGTGGGTGTAACATATGTGGACAACTAGGTCATAGAAGTGAAGGGTGTTATTTGGGTATGGCTAGTATGAAAGAACAAGTGAGTTTCATCCAAGGGCAAGGACGAGAAAACCCATACTCTAACACGTATAACCCCGGTTGGAGGAACCATCCTAATTTTGCTTGGGGTAATAGTAGCAACCAAAATAGGGCTATGGGGTTTCAACAACCTCAAGATAGGCTTGGAGCCTTAGAAGTTAAGATGGATAGGTTTTTGGAGGGAATTAATATGAAGTTTAGTGCTCAAGAAGAGACCTAAAAGAGGATGGAAACTCAGTTTGATCAAATAACAAATAATCAAGCCTCCTCAATTCATAATTTGGAAGTTCAATTGGGACAAATTGCCAAGGCTCTTCTGTCACGCTTGCAAGGAAATTTACCAAGTAATACGGAGGACAACCCGAGAGAATATATAAAGGCGATAAATTTGAGGTCAGGGAAATCTTATACTAGTGAATTTGTTTTAACTAATAAATTTGGTAATGTGTAGGAAAATAATAAGCAGGATGAGATTCATGTCACGAGTGTGACACATGTTGCGAGCGTGATAGATATGAGAGCCAAAGTTCTCACGAGTGAAGTACCTATCGCGAGAGCGCCAGTTACAACAGGATTGCCTTTTTTGCGAGCATGACACGTGTCATGAGCACAACGAAAGGGGGTCCACTAACAAAAACTCTGAAAGTTTTCCAACCTCAACCACCATTTCCACAACGTTTGAAGCAGGAAAACTAAGATAAGCAATTTAAATATTTTCTTGATAAATTGAAGCATGTGCATATTAATTTAAATTTTGTTGAGGCTATAACACAAATTTCTAATTATGCAAAGTTTCATAAAGATTTAATTGCTAAGAAAATGAGTTGGAAGATGTTTCTACCATTGAATTTACTAGGGCATGTAGTTCTATTATCACAAATAACTTGCCTAATAAGCTGAAAGATAATGGTAGTTTTACAATTCCATGCATTTTAGGGGATGTTGAGTTTCCCAGATGTTTATGTGATTTGGGAGCAATCATAAACCTTATGCCATTATCTATTTTCAAAAAGTTGGGATTGGATTATGTTAAACCTACTTTAATGGTTTTAAAATTAGTTGACCAATCAATTAAAAAATCATATGGCATAGTGGAAGATGTGTTAGTTAAAGTTGATATATAAGTTCATTTTGCCTGCTGATTTTGTTATCTTAGATTTTACATATGATGTGAAATGCCCATTGATATTAAGGAGACCTTTCATGAGAGCTAGTCGGGCATTGGTTGATGTCTATGAGGGTTCTTTAATTTTGAGAGTGGGGGATAATAGTGTAGAGTATCGCATGGATAGGGCCTTAAGATACCTAATGGATGAAAATATATACATGAAAATAGATGTCATTGATACTTATGTTGCAACAGTTTTTAATGAAGCAGGTCAACATGAAGTGATTATTAAGGAGGGAGTTAGTAGAGAGGAAGAGCAAGAAAGTGTAAGGCCAGAAAGTTTATATCGAAATGATACACACTCCTACGGTAGAGTTAAAAGAGCTACCCAGTCATTTGAGGTATGCATTTCTTGGTTTAAATCATACTTTACCTATCATTGTGTCTAGTAAACTTACTAGTAATCAGGAAGCTTTGCTAGTAGAGGTTGTTAGAAAGAGAATAAAGAGCATAGGTTGGCAAATTTCAGACTTAAAAGGAATTAGTCCTAACATTGTTATGCATAGGATTAATATGATAGATGATTGTCAACCTAAGATGAATAGGCAAAGGAGACTTAACCTGAATATGAAGGAGGTGGTTAAGAAAGAAGTCATTAAGTTGCCAGATGTTGGGATTATCTATCCAATTTCGGATAGTGCTTGGGTGAGCCTAATACATTGTGTACCTAAAAAATGAGGCATGACGGTAGTGAGGAATGAGAGTGGGAATTAATTCCTACTGGAACCACCACGGGTTGGAGGGTTTGTATTGACTATAGAAAGTTAAATTCAGCTACTATGAAGGATCATTTTCCTTTTCCCTTCATTGATCAAATGTTGGAAAGGGTAGTTGGGCACTCTTATTATTATTTTTGGATGGGTATTTTGGGTATTTTCAAATTCTTATAAACCCTAGTGACCAGGAAAAGACTACTTTTACTTGTCCGTATGGAACTTTTGCCTATAGACGTATGCCTTTTGGGTTATGTAATGCACCTGCAACTTTTCAAAGGTGCATGACCTCTATCTTTGGGGATATGATTGAGAACATCATGGAAGTTTTCATGGACGATTTTTCTATCTATAGTGACTCATTTGAGTTGTGTTTAAAAAAATTAGATAGAGTGCTGGCTAGGTATGAGGAAACTAACCTATAGTTAAAGAAGGTATAGTTCTTGGCCATAAGATTTCCAGTAAAGGCATTAAAGTGGATAGAGCAAAGATTGAGTTAATAAATAAATTACCTCCGCCAACTACACTTAAGGGCATTAGATCATTCTTAGGTCATGCTGGTTTTTATAGATGATTCGTTAAGGATTTTTCACTAAGAAGCCATTAACTATTTTGTTGGTTAAGGAAATGCCTTTTGAATTTTCTGATGAATGTATGCATGCTTTTAATACTTTAAAGGAAGCCCTTATAAGTGCACCTATAATCACTTCTCCTCTTTGAGAACTACCTTTTGATATTATGTGCGATGCAAGTGACTTTGCAGTAGGTTGTGTGTTGGGTCAAAGAATTGGTAAGCATTTGCATGTAATTTATTATGCTAGTCATACATTATCACCGCCTCAAGTGAATTACACCACTACTGAAAAAGAAATTATGGCTGTTTTTATGCATGTGATAAGTTTAGGTCTTATTTGTTAAGATCTAAGGTCATAATCTATACGGATCATGCGGCTTTAAGATATTTATTTGCTAAAAAAGATGCCAAACCTAGGTCGATTCATTGGGTTCTTCTATTGCAAGAATTTGATTTAGAAATTAAAGACAAGAAAGGCTCTAAAAATCTAGTAGCTAATCACTTATCTCGGTTATAAAATGTTGAAGGACCACTAAGGGATAGCACTGAAATCAATGAATATTTTCCGAATGAATCTCTTATGTCAATAAATTATAAGCATGTGCCATGGTTTGTAGATTTTGCTAACTTTCTTGCTACAGGAATTATACCTTATGGATTGATATGGCAACAAAAAAAGAAGTTTTTTCGTGATGTTAAAAACTATCTGTGGGAGGAGCCCTATTTGTTTAGAATAAGTGGGGATGGTGTCATAAGATGGTGTGTGAGTGAGGAAGAGACTGTGAATATTTTAACTTATTGTCATTCATCATTGTATTTGGGGTATAATGGTGGTGCAAAAACTACTTCTAAAGTGCTTGAGTGTGGTTTTTATTGGCCTACCCTATTTCAGAATGCTAGGACATTTATAGCTAAGTGTGATAAGTGTCAAAGGGCAGGTAATATAGGGAAGAGAGATGAGATACCTTTGAATAATATTTTGGAATTTGAAATTTTTGATGTGTGGGGAATAGACTTTATGGGTCAATTTCCTATATCTTTTGGGAAATCTTATATATTGGTTGGGATAGATTACGTCTCAAAGTGGGTTGAAGTTGAAGCTTTACCAACCAATGATTCAAAGGTGTTGATTAAATTTTTAAAGAAACTCTTTTCATGGTTTGGAATGCCACGGGCCATCATAAGTGATGAACGTATGCATTTTATTAATCGATCTTTCACATCATTATTGCATAAATATGGTGTACATTATAGAGTAGCTACTCCATATCACCCATAAACCAGTGGTCAGGTAGAGGTATCCAATAGAGAACTTAAATGGATATTAGAAAAAACTTAATTATGATATGAAAGATGTTGGTTTCAAAAGATGTTTCCAATTAAATGAACTTGATGAATTGCATCTTCTTTCCTATGAAAATGCACGTATATATAAGGAATAGTCTAAGAAATGGCATGATGCTCACATTAAGTATAAGAGCTTTAAGATTGAGATAAAGTTCTACTTTTCAATTCTCGATTAAAATTATTCCCTGGAAAAATCAGATCTAGGTGGAGTGGACCTTTTGAAGTAACACAAGTTTTCGATCATGGATACTTAGAACTTAAGAATAGTAAAGGAGACTTGTTTAAAGCTAATGGGCACCGATGTAAGATATATTTGATGGAGCATTATAGGGCAAAGTGGTATCTTTTATCACTTTGAAATTGGCTTAGTGGTTATTCATATTTTTACTTTCTATTATTTTTATTTGTATGTTTTTCTTTTTTTTTGGTTCATTTATCAATTTCTTTAGAATACTTACACAGTATTTTATTTTATTTTATTTTTCAAGTTATTTTGCATGACTTACATTTATTTTCAATATATATAAAATATATTTCCATTTTAGAAAAAAAAAGTTATAATATAAGTTATCTTTCTTATCGCGAGCACGACTTGGATGTGAGGGTTGGATTGCAGAGCACTATCATGAGTGTGACATCATTACCCTCATGACTGATGCAGGGTGAGAATGGGAATTTAGTGATTGTCGCGAGTTGGGCAGGTTTGGGACATCATATGCTGTGCAATCGCAATGAAGCGCGGCTTTTGAAAATTTGGCTATTTTTTCAGCTTATTCCTCTCACCTATAATAACCTAAAACCCTAACCTAAACCTTTCATCTTCCTATTTCAGCTGCTCTTCAAGTTTTCTAGGGTTTTTCCTCTCAAGTTCTTCTTCTTCTTCTCATCTTTTCTTCCTTAGTTGGTTTTGTGGTTGTGTTTTACTTGGTTTGGTGGTTGTTTTTTCTTTCTTCTTTGCTTGATTTTGTGATTTTAGTTCATTTCTCACAAGAAGTTCATCATAGTTCGCACAAAAATGGTGGGATGCAAGGACAAGCAACCTGTAGAAGGTCCAAGTTTGCCACCGCCGACTGTTGATTACGTCCAGGACAGGTTTGAGTGTCCTTTTCCCATTTTCACTAAGGAAGAAGGTAAAAAATTTCAATTTTTCAATAAAAAAAAAACTTATGTGGGTATGCTTCACTTAGATTTTTCTTTGCTTAATAATCTAGGGCTTACTGTACAATTTGATAAGTATATCAAATATATGAAGTGGGAAAATTTTGCTAGTATGACCTTGCCCGTTAGAAAAGATTGGGCAGTTGAATTTTTTGTCGCTTTGGTTTATGTGGACAATAAAAAGACTCGGATCAAATTTAGACATCAGGGCTATGAATTTACTTTTGGGTTTGATGAAATGCATGAATGGTTTGATTTTCCTTTGAATGGAAAATGCTTTAATGCTAATATGTTTGATCACAAGCCTGTTTGGAATAAAATAATTGGCTTAGATGTATTTAAAAAAAATGCCCCAAATCGTCTTATCAAGGATGATGCTCTATTATTATTTCAAAAATATATTTGTCATACAATGTTTGGACGAGTTGAAAGCACCAAAGTTTAAACTAAAGATTTATTTGTGCTTGATTTGATGCTGTTATGTAAAACACCTTATTCCATAGATTTTATTTTTGATGGTTTATATCATGCATCAATTGCTAGGAAAAAAATGGTAGGCATATGTCACATGGTTACCGAAATTATTCTAGGGTGTTTAGGCAATTTGGCAAATTTTACTTTGGATGAACATGAGTCAGTTGCTTTAATGGATGTCAAATACTTGCGTAATTCTCATGTATTAGATAGAGGCACTTAGCCTCCGCATTTTATTTCAAATTTTGCGCAGGATGCTGGTCCTAGTCATGACAAGGGCAAAGGTAAAGCTTCTGACTCTTCTACTGTTGTAGCATCTGGTGATTTTGATGGTGATGATGATGAAAATGTAGCTGGAAATGCTAGTGATTTTAGTGCTGGACAAGGTAATAGTGTTGGGCAAGGTGATATTGCTGGAATACAGCAGGTTCTATCACGTTTAGAGGGAATTGAAGTTGCAAACCAAAGCATGGCGGCACGTATGGATTCACCAGAGGCTATAGTGCGACAAATGCATAAGAGCCATAAGAGTTTAAGCCAAAAATTGCTATCTTTCTTCCGCCGGTAGAAAGTTCAACTCACTCCTCCTCCGGGATCCCCAAGTGGACCAGCTGAGTAACGTTCCTTTCTCTCCAATTTTTAATTTTTATTATGTTTTTATGATGGTTGGTGTTATGTGCTTGTTTGTGTTGTCTGTTTTTTTTTGTGATTTTTCTCACACAATGGAGACATTGTGTCCTTTAAGTGTAAGGAATAGGTTCCTATGTTTTGCATATGTTAGGTTATAAATAGTAATTGCATTGTGTTTTCATTTATGTGTTTTCATATGCATGTTAGATTTTTAGGTTGTTGTTAGTTTGTATAATCTTGGAGAGCTTTATAGTTGATGAATGTTTGGTAATATAACATGAGAACTTCATTGGCACAAGATTTTTATTTGTCTAGTTAGCAAAATTCTTGAGGAATATAAGGGTGTATTTTACTTTGACATCTCTATGTGCATAGTGAGGGTTATGATTTGGAAAAGCATTTTAGTATAGGTTCTTTTTAAATTATTTCTCTTTTCACATGTAAATATGATTATTTTGGCAAATCATTGCTTAGAGTAATTTGACCTATAGCTAAGTGAGCATTTGAAGCCTTTTACATTGATATCTTTCTTTGTATGAGAGCCTTGATATGCCATATACTCTAGAACTTATTTTTGGTAAATTTTGAGATTACATTTGGTATAAGTTATGCATAAGAAATGATAAGGGCACTAGAATATAGCCAATTTAACTTGCTTAAATAAACCAAACTTTTTTGACATTAGGTAGCCAATTTTGAGCTTGATACCAATTTTTTGTTGTTTAACCACATAATTAGCCTTAATCCAATTTTGAGCAATAAACTTTTCTTTTGGCACCCTTTATGTGTAGAGGATTAGGATTACTATATCATTTGAGATGACTTTTATTAAGTAAGCATGATAAATAGTTGGCTCCCTATTTCTATTATAAGTCCAATATGAGAGAAAAATCTAGTAGTGGAAAAAAAAGAAAGAAAAAAGATAAAAAAACAAGAGCAGAAAAAAATAAATAAAAAAATGAATAAATGATTCAAAGAAAAGAAAACTAAAATAATGTATGGACACTAATAAGGGAGTTAGAATAGTAAGGTTAAAACTTCATGATCATGCTATGTTGTTTTGAGTCTCTTATGATATGGTGATCACTTTTTCTCTATACATTATAAGCTACTTAACCAAATTTATCCTACCTTTATCTAAGTCAAGTTACAACCTTGAATAAGACCCTTTGATTTCATGCATTTGATTTATGCTAGTAGTGGAGATATTTATTCAATTACAAGCTTATGGTATGTAATGGCATGTTAAAGGAAAGAGTGGAACACTAACCCTTAAACATTTGAGTGAAGAAATAATAAAGTGTTTGAGTGAGTTACTTTAGGCAATGTTTTGTATGAAATAGTTTATACATATGTTAAGATATTTAATTTCTTGAGTGCTTATATTCTTGTGCTTTGAAATTTCTTAATTCTCCAAATATGCATGGGTGTTGAGTTGAATAGACAAGGATATTGTTTGAGAATTCGCAACTAGAGACTAAGATACATAGAGATAAAGTTGTAACATAATTTTTCCAAGTGTTCATCAATTATGAATGCAAGCTCCATTATTATGTGAATGTTTTTTATGTGTTATTTTATGTTATTTTCTCGCATTTTGAGTTTTTACTTTAGGACAAGCAAAAGTTTAAGTGTGGGGAATTGATATGAGCCTGAAAAGCTCATAAATATTATGTTTTCATGTGTAGTTTTGTTGAGTATTATGTTTATTTTGGAATTTTATCTGTATTTTGTTGTTTTTTTATGTGTTTTGTGTGTTTCTAGATGTTTTACTTGTTTTGTAGGAGCAAGGAAATGGTTTAGGGCTCAAAGGATAACATTTGGAGAAGAAGGTGAAGAATTAGGGCAACAAGGCCATTGTCGTGAGGGCGACAATGCATGGAGGTCACGACAGCCAGCGAAGAAAGCCAAACTAGCAGAAGAGAAGAAATCGCAAGCTAAGTTTGAGCGTGTTGTATCACGAGTGCGACATCCATCGTGATTGCGATAAGAGGCGGTTAAGGAAGTTGAATGTGAAGAGTTGCACTTTTTCATCAACACTTGCAACTTTTTGGAGAGTCATTTTTAAGCGACATCTCTTTTAGAGTTGTATATATATCATTTTGAACAAAATTTTTAGGAGGATGGGAATTTTGATTTTGTAACTTTGAGAACAGTAGTTTAGCATTTTTAATATTTAGTTTAGTTTTCATGATTTGAAGAAGAAGGCAAGCAAGGAAGAAGATACCTTTGGTAAAGGGAAAAAGGGTTGAGAGATCCCCTTCTTCTATTTCTTAATTTTATTTCTTCCTTGTAATCTTTAAATGAATGTTGTTTTGGCATTTGATTATATATGAAAAATTTACTATTTCCATTTACATAATTTATCTTTGAATGTAGAATTTGCTTTTGATATTTTATTAGTATATTTAAGTTAAGGATTCTAGTAAATTGTTCATATATAATCAAATGCCAAAACAACATTCATTTAAAGATTACAAGGAAGAAATAAAATTAAGAAATAAAAGAAGGGGATCTCTCAACCTTTTTCCCTTCACCAAAGGTATCTTCTTCCTTGCTTTCCTTCTTTTTCAAATCATGAAAACTAAACTAAATATTAAAAATGCTAAACTACTGTTCTCAAAGTTACAAAATCAAAATCCCCATCCTCCTAAAAATTTTGTTCAAAATGATATATATACATCTCTAAAAGAGATGTCCCTTAAAATTGACTCTTCAAAAAGTTGTAGGCGTTGATGAAAAAGTGCAACTCTTCACATACAACTTTCTCAACCGTCTCTTGTTGCGATTGCATTAGATGTCGCGCTCGCGACACTACACACTCAGACTTAGCTTGCAATTTCTTCTCTTCTGCTAGCTTGGCTTTCTTCGTTGGCTGTCGCGACCTCCATGCATTCTCACCCTTGCGACAATGGCCTTGTAGCCATAATTCTTCACCTTCTTCTCCAAATGCTATCCTTTAAGCCCCAAACCATTTCCTTGCTCCTACAAAACAAGTAAAACATACAAAACACATAAAAAGCAACAAAATATAGATAAAATTCCAAAATAATAAACATAATACTCAACAAAACTACACATGAAAACATAATATTTATTAGCTTTTCAGGCTCATATCAACTTTGCACATTCTAAGTTCAAGTTCAACTAGTTGAAGTTTTGAGCGTAAAACTAAAACAAACAAAGTCTAGTGTAAGCTAAGTGACAATTTGAACTAACTATTTTACTAGTTTAACTAAAATAGGAAAACAAACTACTAAAAATGACTAGCAAGAATTAATAGCATACTATTACTTAAAGAAAAATACAAATTTGCTCTTAGAGTTAACCTTATAGACAAAGCAATAAAAACTTTAAAAGAAAACAAACACAAAAACAAAAACATAAAAAAAACACAAGTGTTTTCACTAATAAAAGGGGAGAATTAGATTCTACTTTCTGCATCTAAGAAAAATTGAGCTTAGAGAAGCTCTACCCTCCTCTCAAAATTTTGTTGTCCATAACAAACTGGAACTTAGCTCATTCGGATGGTGGGAGTGGTAGTGGTGGATATCTTGCCCAAAAATTAGTGACAAACCACTCGAGATTCTACTTCACTTCATTAATAATCTCTTACATATTATCCAACCAACCATTCACTTGATTCATAAAAGCAATCATTTAGGCTGAAGGTTCCTGTGTTAAAGGTTTTTGCATAGCTAGTTAATAAGCAGCGGGATCATGTTCTTCCTCTCTATTTCTACCAACGATGATGAGTCGCAAATATTCATCCCTATCAGACCAATATCGACGTGGCTTCTTAACTAACACCTTCATCCGACTTAACATATCATTGTTTATAAATGATACCTCTCCAAGAGAACCCCCCATGTCCATATGTCTCACTGCTTTTACCATAATGGTTGCAATCCACCCCAGAGATGTCTCTTTAATGGTACTCTTCATTCTCTGCAACTCTTCTATTTTTTGGCACAAAAGGAATGCACCATTAATTTGTGTACCCTCAACCATACATCTTAAAAGCATGTATTCCTCAGCATTAATTACACACAGGCTGCCAAGGTAGCTAAAGAAGATGAGGGATAAGAATCAGTGAAAATGTCAAAGTGCATGACTTCCTAAAGCAAAAGCCTTTAACCTCTTTGAGTGATAGGGCACTGGATCTATGGGATATCTAATGAATTCCCAATTCTCCTGTGGGGTGCCATTGCCTATATCATTTATGGGAAATCCCAATTTCTTTACAAACTCCGAAAAAAGCATATGGTGAGTCTTTCTACCAAGTTTGAAACTGACTGTGCCTTTTTCTTGTTCATCTTCAAAAGAAAGGTTAAATGATGTGAAGAAGTTTCATGCTAGGTACGGGTACACTTTTGGTTGCTTTTTGATAAACTTCTCCTAACCAATATTTCTAATTAAAGGAAATATCTCATCCCATAAATTTTCATCTGCTATATCTAGATAGAATTGCTTTAGATAAATCGGCTTGACAAAAGTGACCTCCCCAAAGTATTCATACAATTGTCTATTGTCCTCATCGATATATACCAAAATGTGTGTTCCAAATGAACTTGATGCTTCACCCTTTCTTGTTCTCTCAAGTGCCACAACACAAAGCAATAATAGCAAATATAAATGACAACAATATGTAAAGGTCAATAATCACATTTAAGCGAAACACGCAATATTTAGCCCTAATTCTTCACATTTCAATGCAAGAAATTAAGTGTAAAACAAGTTTAAATCAAGTGTGGAAATAAAATGTCAACATATGAGAATGATTTATAACGGTTAAGAGTAAAAAAATTTAAGAACAAAGTATGAACTTAGTCTTTGAGTAATTTTATCGAACATGTTGTGTGCACAACTTAACTAAGCTATATTACATGCAATCTTAATCATTTAAAACCCAAATATAAAATTTCATGATCAATTTCTAACACTAAATGCACATACAATCAATAGGAACAAAAATATTAACATATAAAGGTCAAACTGAGTGAGAAAAAAATGTACATATTAAAGAACAAAAACCCCCAGTAAATTGTCACTACAATATCAAATTGAAAGAATTAAAGTAAATGTAGATGACTTCCTTGATTAATTTGATGATGCAAAGATGATCAACCAAGAAAAAAAATTAATTGCCTCAATGGAGTGATTTGAAAGAGAGAGGGTGAGAGCAAATATTGTGGCAAAAGGAAGGAGGCAAGGTGGAGTGAAAATAAAATGGGGGTTTTTATAGGGAAGGGCTCAGTAGAGGTGGAGTGGCTCGGTGGAGTGAAAATCCACTCTACCAAATGGCAATGAACTGGAACAAAAGTGGAAAAAAGAAAAAAAATCAGGTTTGGGAATTTTTGAAGGACTCGATGGATTGAAAATCCACTCTATCGAGTTGTGTGGCACTCGGATGAGTGAATTTTCACTCTATCAAGTCAGTGCTATCGAGTCTATGGTCATAAAAACCAAAACATTTTCTTTTGTCTTCCATGCACAATAAACCTCAAACTTAATTTTTAACATGATTTTCACTTGATTTGCATTACTCCCTTGATAAATTAATTCCTCTTTAACTAAATAATAATTCCTCCAAAGAACTTAAGCACTTAGCAAATATTTCTCTTATGTGCACAATCAAGTTAAAATGCCCCTAACACTAAATATGCCTTGACTGCACAAAATCACTGTTGATGTAACATAATTGAGCCTTCCTCCCAACTCTAAGTTTGAATCTTTCATATTTTACTTCATAAAACACTTAAGTACCAAACAAAAACAAACTAACTCACACTGCAACAAACAAAACAACACAAAATAAAACTAAAAAAACAAATCCAATTAACACAAACTAAGGTAAGGAAGGAATTTAGTTCTAAGTTTAGCAATTCCTCAGCTAGAATTTTAGAACCAAAAAACCATGGTTGCTTTAGCAACCTCCACTTGCCTAATGTGATAAGGCTTCAATCCGTGACCATTGACTTGATATTCATGCCCATCCTTCGGACTCTTGATGGTCACCACTCTAAATTTATTGCTTGACAATACTTTATATGGCCCAAGCCATCTGGTTTTAGCTTACCTAGGAACAAACTCAATCGACTATTGTACAATAAAACCAGCATCCTGAGAGCAAATTCCGTTAGATTTAAGCTCTTCATGCCAATGCTTTGTCTTCTCCTTGTAAAGGGCTGCATTGTCATAAAAACCACTATCAAAACTCAACAAGTTCATTAAGATGTAAACTTCTTTTTTTCTCCTTCACATCTCAAATCAAAGTTAAGCAGTTTTGTTGCCTAATATGCCCTATGCTCTAATTAAACAAACAAATGACACGCTTTTTTCAAAAACCAACCTAAATGGAGACATATCTATAAAGGTCTTAAATGCAGTTCTATAGGCCTAGAGAGCCTCATCAAACTTTTGAAATCAATCTTTTCTAACACTATTTACTATTTTCTCTAAGATTGATTTAAGCTCCCTATTAGACACTTTCACGTGCCCATTTGCTTGAGGATGATATGGGGTTGTTATTTTATACCAAACACCAAATTTTTTTAAGCAATGTTATAAATTGATGGTTGATAAAATTCTTGCCTCCATCACTTATAATAGCCCTTGGTGCCCCGAACCTAGTGAAAATATTCCTCTTAAGGAATTCAAGCACAACTCTAGCATCACATGTCCTAGTGGCTACTGCTTCTACCTATTTACTCACATAATCTACAACAATTAAGATATACTCAAACCCATATAAGTTTAAAATGGCCCCATAAAGTCAATACCAGAAATATCAAAAATTTTAACTTCTAGCATATTATTCATGGGCATCTCATCCCTTTTAGATATATTTCCTACCCATTGGAACCTATCACATAACTCTATAAAAGACTTAAAGTCAGCAAAAAAAAAGGAGGCTAAAAGAAACCTAACTGTCAAATTTTCTACACTGTACGATTTGGTCCATGATAACCTCCAACCTCTCCTCTGTGATATTATCTCATGATATCCTCTTGCTCCTTCTCTAGAACACATCTTCTAAGCACTTGACTTGGACATATTTTGATCAAATAAGGGTCATCCCAAAGATAATGACTAGTATCCGCTTTTAACTTCTTCTTTTATTGCTAAGTGAAATTCTTTGGAAGGTAACCTCCTGCAAGATAATTAGCAATATTAGCATATCAAGACCAAACCTTCACAAGAATAAATATCACAAATATGTTCATCAGAAAGTAAATCAAAAATTTCTTCCTTTTTTATATGAGCATGATCCAATCTAGATAGATGGTCAGCTAAAAAATTTTCAACTCCTTTTTTATCCTTGATCTCTACATCAAATTCTTATAGTAGCAAAACCCATCTAATGAGCCTCAATTTAGAATCCTTCTTAGCAAAGAGATGTCAAAGAGCTACACAATTCGACCACATTATGACTTTAGATCCTAAGAGATATGGCCTAAATTTTTTAAAAGAAATTACTATTACCAATAACTCCTTCTCCATGGTGGTATAATTCACTTGAGCTCCAGTGAGTGTGTGACTAACATAGTAAATGGTGTGAAAAATCTTCTCCTTCCTCTGGCCTAAAATTGCTCCCACTGTATAATCACTAGCATCACACATTATCTCAAACGGTAAAGTCCAATCTAGTGATGCTATGACCAGTGCTGTAATTAGCTTCTGTTTCAATAAATTGAAAGCTTGCAAACACTCATCATCAAAGTTAAATGCAGCATATTTAAAAAGTAAATTAGAAAGTGGTTTTACAATTTTAGAAAAATTATAAATAAATCGATGATAAAATTTGACATAACCAAGGAAACTCTTAATGCCTTTAACACTCGTGGGGGGAGATAATTTAGCAATCACATCTATTTTAGCCTTATCTACTTTAATTCCTTTTTCAGAGATCTTATGCCCTAGAACTATAACTTTCCTTACCATAAAGTGAAATTTTTTCCAATTAAAGATAAGGTTAGTTTCTTTACACCTTTCCAAGACCAATGCAAGGTTATTCAAATAAGACTCAAAATCATGACCATATAAAGTAAAGTCATCCATGAAAACCTCAATGAATTTTTCAATAAAATCATGAAATGTGGATATTATACACCTATAAAAGGTGGTTGGGGAATTACAAAGACCAAATGGCATTCTCCTATACGTAAATGTGCCATAAGGGCATGTGAATGTGGTCTTTTCTTGATCTTTCAGAGCTATAGGTATTTGAATATACCCCGAATAACCATCTAAAAGGCAATAAAATCTATTCCCAGCCAATCTCTATAACATTTAGTCAATAAAAGGCAAAGAAAAATAATAGTTCCTAGTAGCATCATTTAACCTCTTATAATCTATACACACCCTCTATCCCGTCACTGTGCGTGTTGGGATGAGCTCATTTTTCTCATTAGTTACCACAATCATACCTCCCTTTTTAGGCACACATTGTATGGGACTTACCCAACTATTATTAGAAATAGGATAAATAATACCTGCATTAAGTAGTTTAAGTACCTCCTTTGTCACTAGTTCTTGCATAGCTAGATTGAGTCTCCTTTGGGGTCATACTAGCAGCTTAAAATCATTCTTCATAGGTATCCGGTGTGTACAGTAACTGGGACTAATTCACTTCAAGTCGGATGTCTCTCAACCAATTGCTCCTTTATGCTTTTTCAATACTTTCACAAGCATCTCTTCTTCCAAACCTGTCAAAAGTGAAGAAATAATTACTAGTTTTGCATTATCTTCTAAAAATACATATTTTAAATGTGAAGGAAGAGTTTTAAGTTCAAATTTGTTTTCTCTCTTAAGAGGGGACTATTCATCCTCCTTTGTTCCTTCCTCATTTGCTTTTTTTCAGCTCCTTTATCAGCTTTTCTTTTTTCTTTTCAACTTTCTCCTTGTTCTTTGAATACACCAAACAGTCTTGAAGCACGTCATCTAACAAAATTTTCACTTATTTCTCCTTCACACATTCTTAAATACTATTTATGAAGCAAATGGACTCTTCAAAGTCATAAGAAGGGTGCTTTATCACCTTATTAATATTAAAGACCATTTTTTCCTCATCAAACCTTAAAGTAACCATTTGTCCATGTACATCAATCAATGCCTTTGTTGTGTTTAAAAATGGCCTTTCCACTATCAATGGCACCTTACCGTCCTCCTCTATCTCTATTACTATAAAATTAACTGGAAATATAAAATTTCAAACCGTTACTAATAAGTCCTCTATTATGCCCTTTGATTTTTTCATAAATCTATCTGCCAATTGTAATGTCATTCGGGTTTCCTTGATGTCTCCTAAATTTAATTTTCTACAAATTGAATAAGACATCAAGTTTATACTAGCACCCAAATTACATAATACATGACCAAAAAAATTCCCTCTTAATTCACATGGCAAAGTAAAACTACCAGGACCCTCTAATTTTTCAAAAATTTTGTTCATTAAAATTGCACTGCAATTTTAAGATAATTGAACCATTCCTACACCCTCTAGCTTTTTCTTATTAGAACATAACTCTTTTATAAACTTGACATATTTATACATGTGATATAAAGTTTCAGCAAATGGTAAATTTACATGTAACTTTTTAAACATGTCTAAAAATATAGTTAACTGTTTATTATGCTTTTCTTTCCTAGCTAGAGGTGGATAACATAACCTAGACTTATCAAGTACAATAGAAACAAGTTTTTCCTTACCATTACTTTTCTCAATAATAGTAGGCATTTCATTATTAACATTGGGTTTAGTAATACTTACCTCCATTATTGATTCCACTAATTTTGAAGAATTCTTACCATTTTCAGTTTCTTTTACCTCTTTCCCACTTCTCAAGGTGATTGCATTTGCTTCTTTTTTTAGATTTTAGTCCATATTGGATGGAAAAGTGCCATGGGTCCTATTTGAGAGAGAATTTGCAAGTTGCCTTACTTTAGTTTCTAAGTTCCTAACTAAAGCATCTTTATCTAGTATCTTGAGTAGCTATAAATGTGGATTAGGTGGTCATAAAGCTAGCAAACATCTCCTTTAAGTTAGATTTCCTATCTTGTAGGGATTGAGGTCTAACTTAAAAATCTAGGGGTTGATATGTTGGAGCTAGATATGTGTATGGGTAGTGTGGTTGGGCTTGAGCTTGGTGTGGTTGATGGTTGTTACTATAGGGAGCTACATTTTGGTTAAAGAAAGCCCTAGGTTGATTATTAGATAGAGATGCATGGTTCCCTTCTTTCCATAAAAAATTAGGGTGATTTCTCCACCCAGGATTATAGGTATTACTATAAGGGTTCAATGCATTCACATCTTCTACTAATGTACCTAAACCTTCCTCACTTTTATTTTTAGGTGTTAAATGTGTCCCTACATAAGTATTACATGGTTGAGATAAAGATGACACGTTTTGTATCTTTAAACCACTTACCTCCTTCTTCAACAACTCCATTTTTGCCCTTAGCATGGCTACCTCGTCTATACTATGTACTTCTTACAGTGATTTTTATACTTGCCCATTAAGCATTATTGGTAGCCATTTCATCAAGTAATTGGAAAGCTTTTTTAGGTACCTTATTCATAAAACTTCCACCTGAAGTTGCATCTAAAAATGACCTAGTTATCTAATTCATACCTGCATAAAAAGTAGACATTAATTGATATACAGTAATTTCATAGTGTGGACAACTTTTGAGAAATCTCCTAAATCTTTTCCAAGTCTCATAAAATGGCTTCTCATAAAACTGTTGAAAATGGTAAATATTATTCCTAATTGTAGCTATTTTGATGGGTGGGAAGAATTGGACTAAAAAATTTTCCTGCATTTGGTCCTATAATCTAATAGATTAACTTTCTAGCACATTTGGTATTTGCACTGTATCACTAATCTCTAGAAAAATATGCAAATGTTAGGCTGGATCTTCAATTTTTGATCCTGAAAACTGATTCTTTTGGACCATGGTGATGGTAGTAGGTTTCAACTCAAAATGTTGATTTTTAGGTAGTGTAATGGTCATGTGTTCCTTATTCCACCTAGGAGTAGCATAGTCTCTAATGGTTCTATGCCTAAACCCATTCCCTTGAGTTGGTTATTCATGCCTTGTTCTTCTATCAAAGGTGGATCATCTATAGGTGGGTCACAGAGAGGTGGGTTATTAAGGTTGTTACATCCCTAATCTTCTAGATTCATATTGATTTGCCTTAATCTCCTAATCCTATGAAATGTCCTCTCAATTTTAGGGTTAATAGGCAAAATTGGATCGCCTCTTACCATAAACTATTGACACCTGCAAAGAATAAAAGAATAAAATTAATAAAAGAATAAAGAATAAGAAGGACGAAGAAAAACACACAAAATTCACTTTAAAATCTAAAAACAAACAACTAAACACTAATGTTTCCCTGACAACGGTACCAAAAACTTTATCGATGTCTAACAAGTGTGCTAGATCAGCTAGTAATATAGAAAAATAAGATTAAAACCCTAAATATCGAACCCAAGGGAAATTATGTAAGTGCAAACTTGTTTCAGATTTTAGAGTGAAAACTATGTGTAAAGAGTAAGAGAAATCCCAAGTTTTATAATGATGAAAAATTAACAAAACTAAAAACAAGAACTTAAATAACTAAAGTAATGAAACCAATACAATTAAAAAGAAACTTAAGCAAATAAACCTAGACTTAAACAAAGCAAGTAATGTAAGTTGGTAAAAATCAATAATAAAGATAACTTCTGCTAAATGATTATCCACCTTAACTAATATTGCAAAGACTCAGTTAAAAATAACACAAGTGATTATGGAAAAACTAGTAAAATAAAGCCAGGTAGCTTATTCAGACTATCACTCTAAGAATTCACTCTTCTTAATAGGAATAATTCAACACTTGTCATAAAAATCCAATTTTAAACTCCTAGACATCCATTAAACTCTTTTTCAAGCAAACTTAACTTTCGTCTATTCTTAGTTCAACTTTTCTTAATAGTAATCCACTCTTACCAATATACAATTACCTCAAATTCAAAAAATAATTATGCATTAATACTAATTAACTAACCCAAGAACATGCATATCATATATCATACTTAAATCAATCAACTATTAATCAAATAAGTTAATAATCAATCTTAATACAACCAGAGATAAGCATTTGCTCAAAACTAAGAAATATCAAACTTGCATTAAATTAAAGTATAACTAAGTCATTACAATAAAAGTTTAAGGATTCAAGTATCCTTTAGCAAAAGTAAAGTAAACTACTCACAATTCATCTTAAAACTGAAGAAAAATAAATAAAAATAATACAAACACATAAAATCTTTCAACTACTCTTGAACTCTTTTCAGAGTCTTCAATTATAGCCTTCAAACCCTAAGTGCAAAACTAGGTTAAAACTAAGACTCCAAATTTGTAAAAATAAAGAGTGTTCTCTAAAACTGGTGTCTTTTTTGCTTAAATAGACCAATACTGGAAGAAATTTGGCTGCCAAAGCTTCCCAAACTAGAAGAAATTGGAGTTGCAATCTAACTCAACATGCTTGTCTCGGTAGAGGGAAAACTCCCTCTATTGAGGTAGGCTTCTCTATCTTTTGTCCCTTAAGATGCCTCGGTAAAGGTAGAATTGCCTCCACTGAGGTAGCCTTCTTTATTTGCCTTCTTCTTATGCCTGCCTCGGTAGAGGAAAAATTTCCTCCACTGAGTGACTGGCTTTTGGATTAATCACATAAAATCTCTTCTTTAAAAATCCCTTAAAGGCTAAATTTCCTCTTTTGCCCTTAAATCTTTCTTTTTCTTTAATTTTACACCTAAAAATACCAATTTATGTAATTAGGTACATGTTATGATAAACTTAACAATTAAGCATTAAATTAAATAAATAAACACCAAAATGACATAATAAACACACTAAACACATACTAAAATATAGTATAATTCACAATTATTAATCACATCTTAATTTTAATGAAAATCAAATCTTAAATAAACTCTATTGTAAATTATGTTCTAAGTAATTTCTGCAGAATTTTCTATGTATTTTCTTATGCAAATAGCAAAAAAAGAGAAATCAAATACTTCAAGCATGGGCAGAAAAAGATAATTTTGAAGAATGCCTTATGATATTAAATTGTAAAATCAAATTGAGGCAAATTATTTCTATTAATGCTTGCATATTACTTTAAAAAATGCATAAAAATATTTTAAAGTCAGAAAATTAGCTTTTGATCAAAACTGGTTTTTTCAAAACATATTTTGTTAGAAAAAGATTCTTTAAAAAATGAATTTTCAACAGTATTAGATTTCTTAACAAAACTTTGGATTTCACTACAGGTTAAAATAACATTTAGTTTTTTTTTTGTTTTCTTATTTTACCCTTTAACAACGATAAATGGCTAGTTTTGATTTCCAATGTACTTATTAAAAGGTTAGAGAAAAGTTGGAAAGAATTTCTATCTTTTAAAAAACTTTACATTTTAAAATCTCACTTTTCACATCTTTCTTACTTCATTATTTACGTATTATCCTCAATTTGATTATAACTTTGGTTGTAATTAATTGTGAAGAAAATTATATTGTAAAAGATTATGAGTTGGGTTAACTAGAACTTGAGGAAAAATTATAGTAAGTGTTTTACATCTTTTACTTTTTTATTAGCTTTGACTTTTGCCTTAAAAAAGTTAAAAGTAAAGAGAAGTTCAAAAGTAATTCTCGAGGAGTGGATGCAGGCAAAAATGCCAAACCACTATAAATTCTGTGTGTTTAGTTTTTTGCTCCCTTTTCTATAACTCTATTTTAATATTTTAGAACTTTTATTTTTAAAATTGTGTTAATATAATTTTTTATATATTCAAAACAAATCTTACATGCTTATTTTAGAATTGTATTTGAGATTTTAATTGAAAAAGAATTTGCAAAAATTTGGTAAATTTTTGTATTGCATTATTGTGTTTATTGTCAAAATTCTACATATTCATACTGTGGACACCGTGATCCAAGGCAGCCTAGATCAGGGTTACTTGATGATGAGGAAACAATATATCACTGATAGTAGGTTTGGATCTTGAAGCTTCGATCGTGGATTTGTCATGTTTTCTTAAAGATTTTCATAAGTCTCTAAACACTTTCAAACATTTTTAAGGGTTTTAAAAAAAGATAAGTAAAAAACCCTATTTTTAGAATGACAATAGTGGCAGACGGCCGTATGTCACCTGAAGCGCAGCCGTCTGAGGGTCCTCACCTTCGAAACAGTGTAAATCAGGAGGTATTTTGGAAAATCTAAGGTCTAGTGATGAGGGACAGCCATCCCTCACTCACAGACACCCGTCCCTAGATCAAAACCCAAATTTTTTTCACGTTTTTCTGAAATTTCAAAAAAATGAAAGCTTTTGGATAAAGATCAAGTCTGGATTTTGGCGATTTTATCTCCTAACCTATCAATTTTTGAGTTGTGATTGAATTGAAACTCTCCTTTAGGTATATAAGCAAAAATTTAGGGTTTTGGAAAGGGGGAATCATCATTCTTTGAGAGAAAAAACCTATTAAAGAAGGAAGAAAATCAATTTCTTTAATAACAAGTCACATTAAATAGAAGCATGTTAGGCAATTAAAAACCAAGGATTATTGGTTAGAATGGATTAAGATTTTGTGATGAAGGAATGAATGTGACGAACATTAAAGAGTAATGATGATTGCTTTTGTAATGTTTATGGAAGCCAATTCTTGCAATGTTTTTATTTCTTTTGTATTAAGAGTAATGATGATTGCTAGAATCACTATTACTAAAAGATGTTGCACTCTTTTTATGAAGGAGAGAGAGAAATTGAAAGATTTTCTTAAAATTGAATGCAAAAGAGTTTCAATGACAACTGATACTTGGACAAGCATTCAAAATGTATCATATTTGTATTTAACTGCACATTTTATTGATTCAAATTGGAAGATGCATAAAAGAATTTTGAATTTTTGTGTTGTTAAAAGTCACAAAGGAAGTAATGTTGGTGTTGTTGTTGATAATTGTATGGATGATTGGGGTTTGACTAAAGTGATCTGTATAACTGCTGATAATGCATCATATAATGATATTGCAATTCAACAGTTGAAAAATAAATTAAGTAAGAGAGATGCATTTGTTTTGGGTGGTGAAACTTTTCACATGAGATGTTGAGCTCACATCTTTAATCTAATTGTGAAAGATGGGCTCAAATGTGCTGATGTTAATGAATCTATTAAAAAGATTAGAGATGTTATCAAGTATGTTAGAAGTAGTCCTCAAAGGTTAGATTCTTTTAAAAAATCTTGTGAGGCAGTAGATATCATGTACATGAAAAGTTTGATCATAGATTGCCCTACTAGGTGGAATTCAACGTTACTTGATGTTAGATATTGCTTTGGGGTATCAAAAAGTTTTTGATAAGTTGGAGGATATGGATAGCAAATATTTCATTGAGTTTGGGCCTACTTATTTGACTGAGAGTAATTAGAAACAACTTATAACTCTCACAAAATTTCTGAAGCGGTTTTATGATGTGACTTGCAAGTTGTCTGGATCATTATATTCAACTTCCAACTTATATTTTTCAGAGATTGTGTTTATTTTGAACTTATTGCATTCTTCTCAAACTAGTGGTGATGAATTTTTTATAGAAATGGGGAAACAAATGCAATTGAAATTTGATAAGTATTGGGATTCGATTAACAAGATGAATGTCATTTTTTTCATAGATGTGGTTTTGGATCCTAGATTTAAAATGAAATTTCTAGTTTCAAATACACAGCCTTTTATGGTGAGAATGAGACAGAGAAATTAGTTTCTAAAGTGAAAATTGCTTTGAATGGATTGATAGAAGAACATAAAAAATTGAAAGAGATTAATGTTAATCAAAACTGGTTGTCAAAACTGGTTGAGATCGGCTACACTTTTGGCTTCAGAGGCATCGATCGAAGAATATGAAAAATTTGAATCTGGTAATTCTTATATTTGCATAATTTTTTTAAATTTCTATTTAATGTTTATATTTTGTGGTGATCTAATTATTTAAAATCTGTATTTTTTTAGATATTGCTCAAGATTCTGAATTCAATGTCAGCATAATGCAAAGGAAGACTATTGAATGTTGATTTTTTAAGTAATGTATTTTGACTTAAATTTTAATTATCCTTGTTGAGATATTTTAATTATATTTGTATTTATTATTGTGTGTATTTATTTTGTATTTAAAATTATTGATTTATCTGAAGTTTTGACTTGTACTATATTGTATTGTTTTGTACTGAATTTTATATTGTATTGTTTTGTACCATACCTAACTGTACCGAATTTTTATAGAACTGTACCAAATTGTACCGAATTTTCAAGATAGTTACAATATTTAATTTTTAAAATCCCCAAAATTTCAAGACAATGCGGAGATTTGTAAATTCCTGAATTGTATCGTACCGTGTATACCCCTAATACAGCTAGTATGAGGATAAGTATTTAGTTTTTGGTGTCCAATTTTGAAGTTTAGGATGAAATTGACCAATCACTCCACAATACTTAGTAAAAACCTCTTTTTTATAAAAAAAAATATTATTACCAAACTTATCTCTATGGGTCACATAGCAAAGTTGTCCCTAAAAAATTCAAC
The DNA here is from genome assembly GCA_037975025.1 of Excoecaria agallocha. NCBI lineage: Eukaryota > Viridiplantae > Streptophyta > Magnoliopsida > Malpighiales > Euphorbiaceae > Excoecaria > Excoecaria agallocha. The sequence goes on from CM075815.1 coordinate 8,578,737, forward strand.
TGAAGCAAGTCGGACGAGTTTAATTGATTTTAGTATTTGATGGTTTTTGTATTCTTGACCATTTTTAGCACTCATCTTAATGGGTTTTAAAGCTTTCTATTAAATCATCTTTGGCTTGTATATTTATTCATTGCCACTTCACTACTTTGAAAAAGGTTCTATTAAATTTAATTCTAGTATATTCTAACAAGATGAACTAAATTTAATTCTAGTATATTCTATTAAATTTAATTCTAGTATATTTTAATTGATAATACTGGATTATTTTTGTATCCAAACAAATCTCAGCTCGAAGTCCAGAAACTTATCTTTAAAGAGGCCTAACGCATGACAAATAGATAATGAAAGGCAAGCACACGCTGTCCAATTGGATTGATGGGACCTCTAGTTTTGTCAATCCACTGACATACTGCAGAGCCCATACTTTAGAAACTTCTGCTCTGGTCTAAATATCAACCTGCAATTCACTTTGGTCATCCATCCACAAAGCAATGGAATGAAGAAGGTCTCCAATCAAACTATTTTGGAAGGGTTGAAAAAGCGACTGGGGAAGTCGAAAGGCAACTGGACAGAAGAACTGCAAAGCATCCTATGGCTTTACAGAACTTCACCCAGAGCTGATACTCATCAAACACCTTTCTCTTGGTATATAGATCAGAGATAATAATACCGATGGAGATTAAGATTCCCTCCTATCAGTTGGCTTTCTACTCCAATCGGAGTAATGTTCAAGAAAGATACCAAGATATTAATATGGTGGAAGATTTGGAGTAATGTTCAAGAAAGATACCAAGATATTGATCTGGTGGAAAAAAGGAGGGAAGATGCTTACACGAAAATTGCTGCTTATAAACAGAGAGCCGCCAAGTATCATAACAGACGAGAAAGGCTAAGAGTTTTTAATGTTGGTGATTTGGTTCTAAGGAAGGCTTAGATTGGTTCAAGCAACGCTGGAGTGAGAAAAATGATGCCCAATTGGGAAGGACCTTATGAAATCTCCAAGATCCTTAATGCAAGTACCTACAAGTTGAGAACTCTAAATGGGTAAGATATCTCTAGGAGTTGGAATGTTGAATTACTCAAGAAGTACCTGATGTAATGCTGTAACTCAAATTATTATAAATAAAGAATTTTCTCTATATTTTATGTGAAAGTCAACTTGAAAAATCCCATATGCTATACTATGCTCGACGTAAGTCCCGAGCAAAAATTGCAAGGGTTAAAGTCTATTGCCTACAAGCATCATACTTCTCCTAAGTTAAAAATAGTGTAACATAACGATCAGAATGCCTACAAGATTCCCTCCTATCAGTTGGCTTTCTACTCCAATTGGAGTAATGTTTAAGAAAGATGCCAAGATATTGATCTGGTGGAAGAAATGAGGAAAGATGCTTACGCAAAAATTGCTGCTTATAAACAAAGAGTCGCCAAGTATCATAATAGAAGAGAAAGGCCAAGAGTTTTTAATGTTGGCGATTTGGTTCTAAGGAAGGCTTAGATCGATTCAAGCAACACTGGAGTGAGAAAACTGATGCCCAATTGGGAAGGACCTTATGAAATCTCCAAGGTCCTTAATGCAAGTATCTATAAGTTGAGAACTCTAAATGGGTAAGATATCTCTAGGAGTTGGAATGTCGAATTACTCAAGAATTACCTGATGTAATTTTGTAACTCAAATTATTATAAATAAAGAATTTTCTCTATATTTTATGTGAAAGTCAACTTGAAAAATCCCATACACTATGCTATGCTCGACGTAAGTCCCGAGCAAAAATTGCAAGGGTTAAAGTCTATTGCCTACAAGCATTATACTTCTCCTAAGTTAAAAATGGTGTAATGATACCAATCAGAATGTTTACCTATTTAACTTGATGTACAAAGTTCTATCAGAATTCCAAGTTAGAAAATGAGATCTAAAAGATCATTCGTTCTACTTGATGACTCAGCCATGATTGAATAGGCGACTGATCATGCCTTCCGATCATATTACGTGCTTATAGTAATGAAAAGAGTTAGTTTTTTTAACTTATACCAATTGAGACAATATTGGGAAATAAGTGATATAAAAAAATTGCAGACTTCGCAATCTCTCCAAGCATTTAGGAAGTATTTACATTTATTCACTCATTAGTTCAATCATGCTATTGCGGTGCAATGAAATAAAAGGAAACTATATAATTGAAAAAAACACAAAAAACTTCATCAAAATTGCTCATAACATTACACCAACATATTGAAATATGAAAAAGAAAAAATTCATATACACAATGCTAATTACATTTTTTGTACACAGATAAAGAAACTGCCTTAGAGGGCTATGCTTAAAGCTGTATGGCAATCGACTCCTCAGTCAGCATGGCATCAGGCTTCACGATCGGTACAACAAGAGGCTCCACGATTGGCGTAACAAAAGGTTCAATAGGCAAATCAAGAGCCAACTCATCAAGTGGGGTCAAAATGAACTTGAGCTCAATAGGAGGTCTGGGAACGGCTCCAGGGTCTGCAACATCTCCATCTTTAGGCTCAATTACAGGGACTTCATCAATGCCCCCTACAATCTCCCTTGTAACCTCCTCTACTGGTAGGTCCTCCTCATCATCGCTAGATGGCAGATCAGGCAAAATCCCAGGATCCTCCATCCAGTTGAGAACATCCTCAAAAAAATGCCTTTTAGCCTCATAAATGAGTCGAAAGAGAATATTGGCTTGAGCTTCACCTAGTTGCCTGTTGAGGTTGTCCCTCTGAGAAGCTAATTCCTCCGAATGCTTGATAATAAGGGTGTGCTTCTTCTCCTTAAAGAAAACCTTTAAGGTGTGTCGCTCTGCGGCTGCTTTGTCCCTATCATCGATAGCCTTGGCATACTCAGAAGAGATGCGGTAGCACTCGGCAGATAGCTTAGCATTGTCTTCTCCCAGCTTTTTGAGCTGAGCATTATATACCTTCAGCCGCTCTACCTCTACCTTCAACTTAGAGTTCTCCTTTCGCAGAGTACCCAACTTGACATTCATTTAAATGACTCTTTAACCCAGATAAGATTCTTCGATCGAGGATTGAACTTTCCTTCTTCTTAACCTCAAGCTTCCATTTGAGCTCCCCTTTCGATCGGACGCTTTCATCCCACATCGTCTTGAAGTAAACGCTCTGATCATGAAGTCACATGTCCCGCTTGATCAATTAATCACATAAAAGAGCCATAATAAGTAATAAAGAGAGAAAAGCAAAGGCAACTCACCAACTATCAAAGGATCGAATAATGAAATATACCTCCAAACCTTGCATCTAGAACATTCTCGCCTCCCAATCGGTTGAATTTTGGTCACCCATCTCTTAAAAGTCCTTCTTAGTAAGGAGTCCTTTGTAGATGAAGGATGCTACTCTGAAATCTTGGGTAGAAAACCCCTCCCCAAAGCACTCCTTCAGTATGTCCTTCATGGAGCTAGCTTTTTGACCGAGCATCGTGCCTACCTCCTTTTTTACTGCATAACCCAACACCACCTCCTTCCCTTTGGCCTTTTCAACCACCTCTGCAAATACTCGCTCAGCAGGCCCTTGCATCATGAGCATGGAAGGAGGGTTAGACACTAGGAAAGTGTCCTTGAATGATGATTTATCTTTGAGTTGCAATCTTCGAGAAGGGGGACAAGCCAGAATGTTGGATTTGGCAGGAACAGTAGATGCCGTGGTGACACCAGTGGGCTTTATAGCAGCAGCAATAAGATCCTTCAAGGAAGCTCCACCCCGAGTGGATTCACTCGGGCCACGCTTCAGCCTTTTAAGCTATTCAACCTCAGAAAAGGGTAGTATCATCCATTTTTTGTTGTGCTTCTCTTCTTTTGTAGCCTGCTCCATTGCACGCTGCTATTTGATGGCCTTAGCTAGTTGTTTTGTCAAATCTCTTGCGCTAGCCATTGCAGCTACAGAAAAAACAACAAAAACAAACAAGATAAGTATCTTATACTTAAGTTTACATTTAATGCATATGTAATGCATAACAATCAATTAGCAAGTTAGCTCTCTTTTGATATTTCCTAATGCTCACATTCTGCCTATTTGCCCTTTAAAGAGCTTGACAACTTGTTCAAGGTGCTCAATAGCAGGTCCGACTCGTAAGGCCCATTATTTCTTTGCATAAGGATTCATCTGTAGCCCTATCTTCTATGGAGACTACTATATTCGATCGGTTAGTGACATACCAAATCACCCCGGCATCTTGATTAGAAAAAACTTCTCCTTAAACCCCTTCATTGATTTAGGGAAAGTGAGAAGCTTTCTTCCTCAGCCTGCTAGTGAAGCAATACTCCATCCCATCAATCCGACCAGATATATAGAAAAAATGGGTGAAGAGATCGAGAGTCAGAGTGACTCCTTCGATTTTGCTAAGCATTTTAAAGTACGCTATCACTCTCCACCCATTCGCATTCAACTGATTAGGCACAATTCCATATCCCCTGAGCACATTGATCTTCAAAGTGCCGAGTGGGAATCTGAGCCTTACATCCAAACTCCACAGATGGCAATTAAACCACTTATTATTATTCGTCCCAAACGGCCCTTCCATCATCATCATGGATTCAGGGCATGCCATCACATGCACGTCGTTTGGTAAACCATACCTAGACTTTATTTCTAACACCACCCTTAGCATCAATCTAGAGCATTTCTCCATGGCAAGACTATTCTTATACTCCTAAATAAAGCTTATATCTATGAATTGACCGTTGTTGGAGGCCATTTTCAGAGGAAGTGGAGAAATGAAATAATTTCTAATTTCAAGTAAAGATTGGGGGATCTAAACTAGAAAATTCTTTAGAAGAATCAGAAATAAGGCAAATGCAAGGGCATGAAGAGTCAGATGAAAGGGAAATACAGGACATGTAAGTAAAAATTACTTACTTGAGTGAGGAATTTTTTGAACCTTGAAGAAACTCTTGAAATCTGGATTACGAGAAGAAATTTTAGCAAAGCTTCGCTAAAGAAATCAATAAAAAGTAAAAATAATCTCTGGAAGTTACCTATTTATATAGAGAGACTCCTCGAATACACCAAACGATTAACTAACCAGACTCTGTCACGCATTGAAAAGAAAAGTCATGTCGGTCCAGACATCAAAGTGTCACTCTCAATGCTTGCACCTGTCTTTAATCCAGTGACAACTGTTCGATTAAATGCTTATCCGATCGGGCAGAAAAATTTAAAATTTTCTCTAATCTGACTCTCAGACGATCGAACACCTCTGAAGAGGGGATAAGTGATAATACTGGATTGTCTTTGGGCCCAAGCAAGTCTCAGCCCAAAGCCCAAAAACTTATCTTCAAAGAGGCCTAGCACGTGACAAACAAACAATGGAAGGTAAGCACGCGTTGTTTGATCAAATTGATGGGACCTCTAGCCTCGTCAATCCACTGACACACTGTAGAGCCCATACTTCTAACCTACTTCTTGTCATATCACCGCTCACCTACTCTGACACCCCAGCAGCCATACTTCAGGCACTCAAGTGCTCTCTTACACCTCCTATAAATAGCTTAATATACAGTGACTTTATGTACGAAAAAATTGAAACTCTCTCTTTCTGTGCCAATTCTATTGTTCTTTTGTGCCAATTGAAGCGGACCCACCAAGATTCCGCAACCATTTGTTGCAGAATCCAAATAAACTCTACTTTATCAATTAATCCTAAAAACACTCCATTTTTTCTAATAAAATCCCAAAACATGCTATCCATAAAAAAAGTCCGCTTTTGGGAAGATGGTGAGAGGGTAACAAGGATATAAATCAACAACAATAAAAAGAACAAAGTATAAAGAGAGTATCATCATAAATTAGTTATCCAACTCAACACAACAGAGACAGTTAACTATTTAGTATGCATGCAATTAGTTAGAAATTATTTCAAAAAATTTTATCTTCACTCTCCCATATAAATTGTGTGACCATACACATTTTAGGTTAATATAAGAGAATTCTTTGTTCAATCATACTTGAATAGAATTTGATAAAAAGTTTAATCTAAAAAATTAAGTGAGACCAAATCATGAGAATATCTATTCTCACTCTTTTTCTTATTTCATGCTATTTAAAATTATCTCATGGATTGACTTGTTCTATTAAGGCAATATATCTCTTACATTACATGTGTGCATATTGCACTATTTGTCTGATAAAGTCATCGATATTCAATCCACTATGACGTTACATTATTATTATTAGGAGTAGGTACACTTCCAGCACTTTCTCAAATCTAACTTCTATTTATATCATAAACATATAAAATAGGAGTAAAGACCAATTATACCATTGCACTATTTATTATTTTCAAGTTAATCATATTAATTTTAAATACCTTTGAAATCGTAAAATATATATATATATATATATATATAATTTTTTTTAAGGAAAAACATTTATTGAGATCCGTAAATGCATTGCATTTCATTGCTAAAAGGCTGAATTGGAATTGGATGGACATTTAAGGCAAATTTGTAATTTGTCACTTTTCAATATTATTTAATTAAAAAAAATGAAGGCAAAAGTGATCCATCTCAAATAATGCATATATATATTTATCACTTATTCCTGGAAAACAAAGACATAACGTGGCAGTTGTATTGCATAAAAATTTTAGAAAATGATTGAAAATTTGAAATTCATATATAATTCTAAGCATTGAGGGATAATTTTTTAAATAATATTTTTTTTAAATTACAAAATTAGAGTGTGTTATAAATTATTTATAAAATTGAAATTTGGTATAAAATTGCTGCATTAAATAGCAAAATTAGATGTAAAATTAACTGAAAAGATCTATTTTTTTCTAAAATTGCTAAGGTTGTAGCGGTTTTAGTTTATATCAAAATTGATTATTAAATTAATAAATAATATATAAAATTATTATTAATTATTAGCTTTAATCTAAACAAATCTATTTATGAACTTGCAGGTGGTATGAGTTGGTAAAAGGTACCAAAGTATTTTTTTAAAGAAAAACATTTATTGCGATCCGTAGATGCATAAATATAATTTGTAATTTGTCACTTCAATGTTATTTAATTAAAAAAAAATGGAGGCCAAAAGTGATCCATTTCAAATGATGCATAAATATATTTACACTTATTCCTGTAAAATAAAGACATAACGTGGCAGTTATATTGCATAGATATTTTAAAAAATGATTGAAAATTTGAAATTCATATGTAATTCTAAGGATTGAGGGATAATTTTTAAAATAATATATTTTTTTTAAAATTACAAAATTAAAGTATCATAAATTATTTATAAAATTAGAGATCGGTATAAAATTACTGCATAAAATAGCAAAATCAGACATAAAATCCACTAAAAACATCTCATTTTTTTTTCTAAAACCGTTACAGTCTGTAACGATTTTAATTTGTATCAGAATTGATTATTAAATTAATAAATAATATGCAAAATTATTATTAGTGGTTAGCTTTAGTCCGAACAAATTTATTTATGAACTTATAGGTGTATGAGCTCGTTATTTAATATTATTTTTAGTTATAGTTTGTTAAAAAAATTAATTATAAATTCTAATTAAATAAGATATAAAAAAATAATAGAAAAATCTACTAAAAAGTGTTATTGTTGAGAATAGTGAAAATATTATCTAATTTTAATTAAATAAAATATACAAAATAAAAATAAAATAAAATAAAAAATTTGTTCAAAAAAATAAAATATAAAAAATAAAAATATTAACTAGCTCTAATTAAATAATAAAAAACAAGCTTAAAAAATAAAAGAAAAAGGGTTGGTGGTAAGATTTAAACTTGCACCTTCCCCAAATTAATAAATATTATTTGTTATTTTTTCATATAATTGATAAACTATAAATTTATAGAATACAGAAAAAAAAAGGTGTGCGATGGAATTTGAACCTATACATCCCTTAAGCATGCATCATATTGTCTCAATGGTAAAAGTGAATTTAAAAGTTTAGGGAGATGTAGATTCAAATTCCGCCCTGTAAATAATTCTGATATATCTCAATTTTTTTAATTTTTTTGAAAAAACATTATTAAAAAAATTATCCCAGTATAGAAGACCAATATATTATTTGGAAAAAAGTTTAAGTTACGCAATTACAAATGAATTAGGAGGAAAAAGAAAAAAAAAAGATTTAAACGGAAGAAGAAAGTGGACCATTTCTATATTTTCCACAATTAAAATTTATAAAGTAATAATTTATTACTTCTAATTTAAACTAAAACTTCTAATTTAGTAAGATAATAATTAAAAATATTTTATCTTACATTATAAAAATATGTCATAAAATTGAGAAAATATTAAATGAATAATAAAAAATAATTAATTATTTTGTATTACATGTCTCTTTGAGTTTGAAACCTCTTCACAGAGAAACTAAATCTGCAAATCTTATAATTTTATTGGGCTTAATGATATTTATGCCCCTTTGTTTAAAAGGAACCAAATTTTCTTATTAAAATTAGAAGATACACTTAATATATATATACATGTCGTTCAATGATTAGCGGAGAGCAAACACTAAAACAAGTGGCAGCTGTAGAGGATATTTTCCCACTCCCGCTATCTGCGCCAAACGGCTAAAATGCCAAGCTTGCTAGTTGTTGAAGAAAGCGCGTTCTTTCCTTTTTCTTTTTAAAATATTAAAAATCATTATATAACACTAACATTATATGGTGGGAGACAAAGGAATAATGCCTCACCATATTTAAGATCATGATTATTATTATTATTATTATTATTATTATTATTATTATTATTATTATTATTATTCTTTTCTTCCTTTCCAAGTTCGCATTTTTCACCTTTTTACTGCTTGATCGATTAATACTATCATATTTATAATGATTTCTCGGTTAAAAAGTGAAAAATAAGGTGAAATACATGCCCTTTTCTATTCGCTCAATAACTTGCGCAGCCAGGAGGAAGCTTCTCAGTTTTCTTTCCCACTCCGATTGATACAATACTCCTCAAAAGGAGAATTTAAATTGTTGACATACCACTTTTTTCTTGAAGATATTTTTACCTAATCTGCTGACATGTCACTCAGTCGAGTGTCATGCCAGTTTAGTAGAAATTAGGTTGAGGGAGGGTTGGGTCAATTAGGCTTGCTAATTTCGAGAAATTATCATATATATATATATATATATATATATATATATATATATATATATATATATATATATATATATATATATATATATATATATATATATTATAAAAGGTAAAAGTTCCAATTATTGTTTAAGAAAGTTTTAAATAATTTATAATCTATTAATTTCTCTGTTTATAATACTTACTTATCTTTGAGTCCAAATAAATTTTAGTTCAAAATTCAAAATTTATTTAAAAAGAAGCCTGACGTATTACAAGCAAGCATTAAAAGACACCACATACTATTCGATCAAATTGATGAGATCTTTAATTTTATCAATCAACTGACACATTATAGATCACATACCTTCAATTTATCCCGTATTATGTTGTCTCTCATTTACTCTGACATTTCAATAATCATATTTTAGGCATTTAAGTGCACTCTCATATCTTCTATAAATAGTTCAATATACAGTAGCTCTAGGTATGAAAAACTTTGAGAATCTTTTTTTAAATTTATTCCTCTCTAAGTTTCTAATTTAATTTTTGAAATGCTTATATCTAGTTTGATTGGGTAAATTCTCTTGCAGGTACTTACTAGACAATTTGATCACACAACTACTAACTCGTCTCAAGTTCTTGACGAATTAGACCTTATCATTTATAATGACACTTTTTTTAAGTTTCGAAGTCAGCCTTCAATTTCCTAATCTATATGGTATATATTAAAGGAGAAGCCATTGGAGTGGTTACAGAAGTCTCTTGGATATACGATAATTAATTATTTTTCTTATTAATTCTAATTTTTTTAAAACTTTTAGCTCAACTCAAGAAGTTTAATTAAATAAGAAGTTTAATATAAATATATACTAACATGTTATAAAAGGAAACCAAAAATATGCGTGGCTTTAGAATGTTCTATTAAGTTCCACTGTTACGGTTGTAAATTTTTGTACTTTCTGAGGTTAGAAAATTCGCATGTTTGAGTGACAAGACAAGTTTAATATTATAGTTAATTCAGTAATAAGAGGTTAAATTTGCTATCTTAGCGTCCAATTGCTGGAGTTAGGAGTTATCATAAACTGATTAACCATTAATTAATTTATTAATTTTGATTAATAATTATATTAATTTTGATTTTTAACTTAATTTTTTTAATTAATTTATCGATTAATCACTAAAAAAGTTAATATATAAATTTAATAAATTATATAATTTGTAATATTATTTTTAATAGTTAAAAATACTTTAAAAATGAAAAAAAAATAAATTAAATATAATATCTATTAAAAGAATTAAAATAAAAATAAAATTTTCATAATTAATTATAAAAATTAAATATATTTAATATAAAACTAACAACTGAGTGTTAATTATGCACATATAATGAATAAATGATAATAATAAGATAATTTTAATGTTTATTTACTAAAAATATATATTATAATAATATTTTATAAAGCTATATATCATAATATTTATAAATTATAAAAATATTAAAAAATATAAATGTAAAATTTAAAATATAATTTATAAAATATATATAGTTCGATTAATCGTTAGCCAATGATTAATCACCAATTTTAAAAAGTAAAACTTTAAATCTAAATTTTCGATTCAGTTAATTTAAAAAACATCATTTTGATTGCGAATTAATTTTCTGGTTAATAAAAATTTTAATTTTTTTGTTCATCCTAGCTCGAGTCTTTCCTTCTAACTATCTTCGATCTTGAACAAAGTGTGCTTATTATTATTTTTTGTCCAGTAGTTTTCAAGAAATGGAGAAAGGGAGTTTTTAGTAATGAAATTTAAATCTTGAGAGAATCTATTTATTTATCCAACTAGACCTGGCAAAATTTGTAATGCCCCAGTCGTGATTCTAGAAGTAATACAGGTGATTCGAATTATAGCTAATTAATTGTTAATTAATTAGTTAATTGTTATTTGAGGTTTATGGGACATAATTGTAAAAAAAATAAAGTTGAGAAATTTAATTGCTAATAAAGTTAAATTGGGGGCAAATGGCGTATTTTGGTAATTTTATTTGGAAGATATTTTGGGAAATTATGGGGAGAAGGAAAGGAGGGATTGGGTTTTGGGGGAAAAAAAGGAGGAGAACGGAGGAGCTTCAGTCTTCGATGCCGTCGTTGGCAGGTCGGCTCCTACCTCGCCGCTTCTCCTCTATGCGTCGGCGATCTCGTCCCGCCAACGACAGCTCCGATCTCTTTCTCCCTCTCTTCTCTTCAATATTTCATTCTACAATGAACTCCCTTCCTTGCTTCGGTGATTGACGGTGGTTTTGGGTGTCAAGACCAGCAGCGATGACTCCGTGAGGCGGAGGTGACTTCTTCTGCTGCTATCGCTCCTCCCTACTTGCCGGCAGCAAAGAGATCGGCCATGGTGAGGGCGGGACATTCAGGCTCTGATTCCGATGAACGGCAGCAAAGTTGAGGCGCGTGAACGTCGTTTGGAGTTTATCGATGACTTGATCTACCAGTGGACGACCTTGGTGCAGCTTCGACGGAACTCCGGTGACCGGTCCGATGATCGATCCGGTGAGCACAGGAACAGACAGAATAGAGAAATTACAGAAAATCGATTTCAATTGGTACGTGACTACGAAAAAAAAAATAATTTCATCTTTACATTCATTTAAATAGATTTTGAAATTTTCATGGAAATTGCCTTAGTTTTTGTTGAACTGGAACATATATGTGAATGCTAGTTATTAATATTAGTTTACATAGTTGACTGTGAGTGTAACACCCTTATCACTCCGATTATGCGGAACAGTACATTGTATATCGTAAAAATTTTTTTCTTTTAATTAACATTTACTTAATACCAAAATTCGATATTACCAATTCTTTGAGTATTCATTGACCTATAACTGTTCCGGGTTACTATTCACTTAATAAAATTTCGGCATTATAACAGCTATATTTGACTAGCCTCCTGAAAAATCAAACAACACACAGCCTCTCAGAGGTACAACACTTCTATAACAATCATTCCCTTACTCCAAAGTCTCCATCAAAACATCCAATAATTCAAAACATCTCATCATCACAAACATACGTATATGTTTACATAACTTTACATATCCAAATATTTATACATATTTGTCATTTATATACATGCCAAAGTCTACATAATTTACATAATAACAAAATTTCTTGTCCTTCATTCTGTGCATCATTGCTCCTCCAGCGCTGTACCTGCATGCAGTAAAAACTACATGCTGAGCATAAACTATGCCTAGTGGTGTCTAACAATCCTAATACTTTCTTTGCAATATTTATTTCTTTAATGTACTTTATTTAATCATTTAAATTCTAAATAAGTAAAATTATGTAATTTTCATTAAGTTCAATTGGAAACAATCGCCTTTCACATTATTTACACTCTTTCTCATTTATTTCATAACGGTTGACTAATTTCCTTTTTAGTCCTTAAACTTTTGTTAAATTCCAAAAATGTCCTTTTTGTCTAATATTTACGATTTTGCCATTATAGTCATTTATTTTCATTTCCTTTACATTAGTTTCATCATTATTCATCATTTATTTCTTATTTCACTACTTTTAGGTAAAATTACGGTTTAGTCCCTGTACCATAAAATTTCATCTTTTGGCACTATTAAGTCTCCAAAATTACTATTTTGCCCTTGTTAATCATTTCTCATTTATTTTTACTTATTAATTACTCATTTTGGCAAAATTACCATTTGTCCCTAAACTTTTATTTTCTTTCATTTAAGTCCTTTTTCCACTTTAAACTTCATTTTTACCATTCTTTTCATTTCTTTTAACTTCTTTTCATTTCCATTTCATTTTATGCCCCTAGTACAGTACCAACAGAAATTCTCAGACTGGATACTCGGGACGTGGACCCCCATGGGCCACATATAGACTGAAAAATGATCTCAGCAACCATTTTTTCACGTAGCAGATACCAGGTACAACAGAAGCTATGGTGATCAGTGATCCTACCATAACTAAGCAAGTCGCCGTGACTTGCACCGCGGTACAGATGTCCCTATGGCTAGCCAATTATATCCTGAGCTAAGCTTTTACTGCCAGACTATTTCTAAGGGCGAAATTTCATCAAAATTTCAATTAAACTTTACATTTTTCATTATTTCATGACTCGAAAATGCTTTTAATCATTTCTTTTCATTCGAAATTACTCGTAGTCATTTCTTTTCATTCTTTCGCATAGATTGTGAATTATTTTACCATAATTCACTAAAATCATTCATTTTCTCATCAAATTGCATTTTATTTCATATAAATGCCATATTTTCAATACTTACATAATTGAAAATATTCTCTAAAATATTTATTTAATTTCAATAAATTTCATAAAAATTCCTAAGCATATTATTTCATTTCTAGTGTCATTTAAAAGCTTAAATTCATCAAAATTCACAAAATACACTTAGGTTTTCTTTAGGATGAAATTCGGCCATCAAGGTAAGTATACCATATCATCATTCAATAAATCATTTAAACATTTTAACATGCTTATTCAAGGTCTAGATACACTATTTCATCATTAATTTCAATTAAAACATCATTTTATCACATAAACCCTAACTTACATAAAGGGTATTTAATTTGAATCAAAGAAATTACTAAGATTTATTAGCCACTAACCTTTCTTTTCTTGTTCTAGTGTGCCTAAGCTTCCTTTTCCTTGCCTTTAGCCTTGGAAGCTTGCAAGTCTCCTTGATTCCCTAAGTGAACCGAATTTTCAAGCCATTATAACTCTAGTTTTTCAACCTCAAATGCTAAAAATAACATCATAAATGAATTCTAAGCACCCAAAAACATAAGTAGGCACCTTAGATAAATTTTTAACCCATTAATTTCACTTACCTCAAATGAAACCCTAAACTCTCTCTCCAAATTTTTCTTGATTTCCTTCCTTGATTTGAAGAGAGGAGGTCACAATACTTAACTACAGAGGCAAAAATTTCTATTGGGTGGCTTGATTTGGTGTGAAATGGAGAGAGAAATGAAGAAAACTCACACAAAAATGGTGAGGGAGAGTTCGGCCAAGGGAGGGAGAAGAGGAAGAAGATGATATGCTGGCTAATTCTAGAGTTTTCTCCCTTTAAATAGGCTGGGTTTTGGGCTTTGTGGGCTTGGATTGGGTTAATGGGCTTAGTTAATTAATTAAAGCCCATTAACACCTAATTTAAAGCCCAAAATCATTTCTCCCATTTTCTCACTCCAAATCACTCTAATTTCAATTCCATAATTCTTATCACATCCAAATTAGGTAGTACACAAAATTTCGGCTCAATCGGAGTCCGTTACTGGTCCGATTCAACCGAACTGGTTCGATTCGACAACTGTCGATATCGCCGAAAAATTCATTTCTTTATACCAAAATATTCTACATGAAATTTCATGAAGATCTGCAAAATATGGAAATTTTTGGAGTTCATTTACTATTTTTAAAAATTTATTCAAAATCAAGTCTCCTTCCCTACCAGGAAAATTGACCCCTACATTTTTCGTATTTTTGACTTTCGGAGGTCTATTTGACCTCGATTTCACTTCAAATTTCAACCCCGGACTCACCATGACCAATACTTCCCGATGGTCAAATAAAATATTTTTCACTTTCGGGTCCGTTTTACGGCCCGGGTACACTATTCACCATCGGAATTTACTGTTCACGGCCAGACCGGTATTAAGGCCATTACAGTGAGTTCATTTTACTTTTCAGCCTCCTTTCATGTAGGTCATTTATGGACAGTCTAGTTAGTCTAGTGACTTGAGTAATAAAACGATATCTGGAACATGTTGATACATTCGCTGTGCTTTACACCTGGTATTGAATAAAGCATTTAACAATTGTTCATTACCATGCTTTGTGGCCTGTATATTGGAATATCTATTTTTTGTCGGGATAATATAGCTTGTTTTGTTTTAATGAGATATAACTGTAAGAAAATCCATGATAACTTTATTTAAAGCAAAATTTGACCAATTGAATTTCATTGCAATGGATTAGCTTTATATTATTTAATTAATTTAGTTGTGAGATCTAAAAGGATATTACTCTAATTGCAAGAATATCTTCATACCTTGCTTGTTAATATTCAATTATTGTGAATTATCCTTTCTTTTGAGAAATTGTGATTATAATAAAAATGTATATTACTATAAGTGTTTATGAAAACAAAACCTTGAGGGGTCGGTATGATCTCTAAAGCAGACATGTGATGCCCAAAGAAGACAATATTGACTAGTGCTCCGGCATGATCTCTAAAGCAGACATGTGGAGGCACTGAGGGATCGGCATGATCTCTAAAGCAGACATGTGGAGGCACTAGAATACGGGTTTTGGGGGCTCCGGCATGATCTCTAAAGCAGACATGTGGGGTACTTCAAAAATAAAACCGTGCATCGCCTAGCTCCAGCACGATCTCGAAAGCAGATGTGTGAAGCGACAGGTGGCAAAGCGGACAATATCCACTAGCGGCAGCAATTCGAGCTGTTACAATTATATATATATATATATATATATATATATATATATATATATATATATATATATAAGTATGCAGTTTGAACTTTGAATCTTATGACTATTATGCATACATTATAAATTATTGTATGTGATTAATTTGACGTACGATTAATTACAACTAATTATGATTGATATTGAATATATATATATTCATATTGTGATTAATTGTGTGTGTACAATCGGGAGTAGTATGGGGTAATTAGGAATGCGTATAATACAATTATGTATTTGTAAATATTTGAAAAGTGACAAGCAATATTCTTGCCTAAACCAGATTGAATGGTTATTTATTTAAAGTACTATATTGAGTCTTGGGATTGGAGAACTACGTGGTTTTGATTCCCTAAATGGGATACGTAGGAAGCTTGAGAATTAATATCTCAAGTCTGAACCAAATTATGTTCATATGATTATGCGCGTTTTAATAGGTATATTGAATCCTGGTAATGAAATTCTTATTTATATAATAGTGTATATAAGTAAATGTTTATAATTATGGTGAACTAAATTTCTATGTTAAAGCCAATGATATAAATTGGGTTAATGCAACAGGTATATAAAGAAATTTTTAATATATGTATAAACTATGTAATGGATTATAAGAATTTGTTATAAATGAGTTTTATATGAACTGTCCTTGAGTTGTGGTGATTGTGTTGAGATGAAACTATAGAAGTGTTGTGTTGTTGATTGAAGTTCTGGAGTTGGAGGAATGATATTGGGAGTGTAAACTTAAGTTTTTGCAGGTTTGGGTAGCATGAATTTTAAGCTGTCATGCTGCCGAAATTTTATTTAAATTTAGACAAACCTTAGAGTTGATCTTCTCAAAGAGATCCAAACCCGGGTGTGACATTCGGTATCAGAGTCTTTTATCTGGCCGGATACAGGGGTTACAAAATTGACCCAAATCCATGGATCGATCCAAATTTATTTAAAAAAATTGACCCAAATCCAACTCAATCTAAATGAATACCCATTGGGTCAACCAAAAACTGATCTATTTTATTTTTCAACCCAATCCAATCCTATTCAATACCCATTGGATCAACCCAAAATTGATCCATTATATTTTTCAACCCATTGGGTCATTACCCAATGGATTTATCTAAAATCATTTTCTTTAATTTCTTTTAGGGTTTGATACTTTATTCACCGTTTGATACTTTCCACGAAAGAGGTTCAAAAATATTTCAAATTCCCTTTCTCTGGTGTCGCCGTCGATATTCACCGGTAACCCGATAGTAGCAGCCTCCTTGGCTCACGGACTGGCTTTGTTCGTGGCGGTTGCAGTAGGTGCAAACATTTCTGGTGGGCACGTGAACCTGCTGTCACATTTGGTGCCTTCGTTTTTCTTATGAGTGAACACTTTTTTAATTTATGTTGGTGGGTTTTTAAATTATTAGCTGATTTGCGATTTCTTTTTCTTCTTTTGATTGCTTCGTTACTTGGTTTACAGGAGCAGTTATTCTTCTTGTTCTGCTATTTTTGTCGTAGTGGGTACCCTACTTTTCCTTGCTTTTGTGACTGGAAGTTCGATTTTGCTCACAATTTGAGGCCTAAGGTATGCTTATATCCTTTTCTCTTATGTGCTGCAATGTTGGGTTGTGGTTGGATGTTTTTTATGGCAGGGCTGATAGGAGTATTGATTCCTGTGTTTGGTTAGTCTTTCTGGAAATTATTGGTTTTGTGGTATATTGCTGGGTCCTGTTATTTTGATTGTAATAGGTATTGTTATTTGGGTTATTGCTACTGTTTGGATTAGGCAGGAATTTTGATTTGTTATATATATTTGAATGATGCAAGATTGAGTAGAATTTCACAATTTAATGTGCTATCTTGGTGGAAAGACAATGAAACGAAATATCATATCCTTTCACTAATGGCTCGAGATATTTTGACGATTTTCATAACTACAGTTACTTCAGAATTAGCATTTAGTATGGAAGGAAGAATTCTTAACAAATGGCGAGCATCTATGTTACCCAAAAATGCAGAGGCTTTAATTACCACTCATAATTGGTTATTTGGATTTGAAGGTAAAATTAATACACTTTTTTATTTATGTGTGTGTGTGTGTGTGTATATATATATACTTGCAGCTGAGAAGGAGTCTCAAGATAGCATGGATAAATATATTAAATTTTCAAGATCAAATCAAAATGTGAATTTATCATCATTTGAAGGCGAAAAATAAATTAACATATTATTTTTATTTTGTTAAACTAATTTTTACTATTTGTAATTGTATATTTAATATTTGTACATATTTTTATTTTTGAAGTAAAGTCAAATTATTAATAAAATATTTTATTTATTATATTTTAACTTATTATTTATATTATATTTTCAGTTGAATCTTATTATTATCGAATTAATTAATTAATTAATTAAAATTTATAAAAATTTATATTAAATTCATGAATTGATCTAAATCAACCCAACCCATTAATGATTCAATCCATTAATGATCCATATTATTTGACCCATTAATAATCCATTCATTAATAATTCAACCCAAACCCATCCAATTCATTCATTTACCACCTCTATATCCGACTATCCTTTTAATTACAAATCTTAAAATTTACCACCAGCATACCCTTATGTCCAGCACTAGATAAGAAGTGTGAAAAATCTTAAATTTCATTATTCCTAAATTTTAAGATACAATTTCACTCTTAATTTTTGAAAAAAAATAATTTTTTCTTTAATATTTTAACTAGTATAATATTACCATTTATATTTTAAAATTAGAAAAATTTATCTCTTTCATGCCATAATATATTACATATATGTTCAAGTGACATGTGTTAGGAAAATATAAAAAAAATAAAAAAATTCTTTTTAGTTTTAATATAGGATAATATTGCATTAATTTAAAATTTAGCAATAAATTTATACTTTTTTATTAAATATTATCAACAATTTTGAATATTTAAAATTTTCTTAATGATAATGTTTTCAACGATTAACAAGAAAAAAATTAAAACGGGCAAATTACATTTTTCTCTTCCTTGATCTAAAACAAAAATAGCAACAAAAAGAACAACAAATTTTGAAAAAAAAAAGAAAGAATACAAAAACCAAAATTGGAAACACAATAAAGAACAGAGCAGGGCATCATCACGAGAAATGAAGAAAAGGTTAGAATCAACCTAACGTGCAACCACTCAATACTCATTTCGTTTATCCATTCACACGGAGACCTTCCAACAAATCCATCCATAGCCATAGCTGTCTTCCTCTTTCTTCTATTATACTTTTTATTTTGTTCAATTAAGTCCCACTTTGACTCCCTTTCTCTTCTCAGCGCCCACCAAACCTTTCCTTTTCCTTGTTCATCTCATCTCCTTTGAGTTCTTTTTTGTACTTTTTCATTTTTTTCAAACATTTTTTTTTTCAATTAAAGTTTTGTTCTTTTGGGGTTGTTGCTTTCAAATTAGTTAAATTAATTGTGGTCTACTAGCAACGTGGTGCTGCATACTCTTGTTTTCTTCTCTTTTTAATATGTCTTTTTGGTGATTAATTTTGCCACTCTATCCTACTTCTTGGCTTAGTGTCTCTCCATTCATATTTTTCCAGTGATTAAGAAGCTCACCCTTGTGATTTTTTCTGCGGGGTTTTTGATATTTTGATGTTTTGTTTCTTTCCAGCTCTGTTAGTTCTTTATTTACTCTGTATAAAAATCTCAACTTTCAACTTGTTTTCACTTTAATTTCATCAGTTCTGTGTTATATCCTCTACTTTATTTGATTTTTTTATACGGGTTCTTTTCAAGTTCGTCTTTTTCATTCTCTGGTCATGGTGAATTCTGGATTTCTCATCTGGGTTTCTTCAATACTGTGTTTAATATGCATTTCATCAGGATATGATCCTAAAGACAACTATTTGATAGATTGTGGATCTTCTGCTAATTTATCAGTAGGGAACCGTGTGTTTGTTTCTGATCAGTTTTTTTCCAATCTCCTCTCAACTCCACATACTATTTCAGCCAAGATTAGTTCTACTCCTAAATCATCTGCATATGATCCTTCTCTTTTTCAAACTGCAACAATTTTCAATGAAACCGCTCAATACACTTTTTCAACTAGTAAACAAGGAAGGCATTGCATTCGCCTTTATTTCTTACCTTTTGTGTTCAGAAACTATAATCTGAGCACAGCCCAGTTCTCTGTTTCTGCTCAAAATTTCACCCTTATGAAGGAATATCAATCCAAGATTGATCCTGAAGTTAGGGAGTACTCTTTGAATGTGACTTCTAATAGGCTAATTCTCACTTTCACTCCTTCTGAAAATTCTTTTGCTTATGTAAATGCCTTGGAAGTTTTTTCACTTCCTGATGAGCTAATTCCTGCTACTGCTAGAACTATTGGTCTCCAGGGAAACAATCAAAATCTATGGAATAAGGCATTAGAAACAGCTGAGAGGGTTAATATGGGGAATCAGACTGTTTATCCTCAGAATGATACCTTGTGGAGACTTTGGGATTCTGATACTGAGTTTATTAGACACAGTAACATAGGAAAGTTCATTTCTAATGTTCCAACTGTGAATTACACAAAAGGGGGGCCAACTGAGAATATTGCTTCCCCTTCTGTCTATGGTACTGCTACTACTTTGAATTCAGATGATCCTAATGTCAATGCCAACATTACATGGATTTTCTCTGTTGATCCTGGTTTCGATTATCTTGTTCGGTTCCATTTCTGTGATATATTAAGTAGATCTCTTGCAAGGTTCTATTTCAATGTTTATATTGGGTCTTCTTCAGTTGTTCAGTATCTTGATCTTCTCAATCAAACATCAATTCTGGCTGCTCCATATTTTCTGGATGTGATCACATATGTAACAGGTAGCCCGGTGTTAAATGTTAGCATTGGCACTTCTACTGGCAGTCCTTCTCCAAATGCCATTCTCAATGGCTTGGAGATAATGAAAATAAGCAATTCCAAGGACAGCCTTGATGTCCTAGACTCTACTTCATCTAAAAGTTCGAAGATGAGCCTTGTGCTGATACTAGGCATCGCTGTTGGGTTGGTTGTTTTTTCTTCTGCTTTAGTTCTCTTTTTGATATGCAGAAGAAGGAGATTAGCTCGTCTAAGCCATCTGAAGGATCGATTAACGGAAAACGGCGGAGATGCTAATATGTTTTCGACTTCAAAATTTGGGTATCGATTCCCATTCGCTGCGATACAAGAAGCTACTGATAATTTCAGTGAAAGTTTGGTTCTTGGTGTTGGTGGTTTTGGTAAGGTTTATAAGGGAGTTTTGAGAGATGAGACAATTGTGGCTGTGAAAAGGGGAACTTCTCAATCACAGGGAATTGCAGAATTCCGGACTGAGATTGAAATGTTATCTCAGTTCAGACACAGACATTTGGTTTCTTTGATAGGATATTGTGATGAAAGAAATGAGCTGATCATAATATACGAGTTCATGGAGAATGGTACCCTCAAGGATCATCTGTATGCTGCAGATCATCCTTCTTTAAGTTGGCGCAAAAGGCTTGAGATATGCATTGGAGCAGCAAAAGGACTCCACTATCTTCATACTGGCTCTGCAAAGGCAATCATTCACCGAGATGTCAAGTCTGCAAACATACTGCTTGATGAGAATTTCATGGCTAAGGTTGCTGATTTCGGGCTTTCAAAGACTGGTCCTGAGATTGATAAGTCCCATGTTAGCACAGCAGTAAAAGGAAGCTTCGGCTATCTCGATCCAGAGTACTTGATCAGACAACAGCTGACAGAAAAATCTGATGTTTACTCATTAGGAGTGGTAATGTTTGAGGTTCTTTGTGGAAGACCTGTCATCGATCCATCTCTGCCAAGAAAAAAGGTGAACTTAGTTGAATGGGCATCAAAATGTTACAAGGCAGGGAAACTTGAGGAAATCGTAGATCCTCGTCTCGAAGGTCAGATAAAGCCAGCTTCTTTGAAGAAGTTTGGAGAGATAGCTGATAAATGCTTGGCAGAGTGTGGTGTTTATCGACCTTCAATGGGAGATGTCTTGTGGAATTTGGAGTGTGCGCTTCAGCTTCAGATTAATGAAGAGGGATCCAGTCATAATGGTAATCTACCTGGACAATTCAACCGCGCCAATAGCTTCGAGGCCAGTGTCTCTGCTGCACAAATCAGCAGGGGAAGCATGGGAGAACTTTCGGGTGTTTCAATGAGCACAGTTTTTGCTCAAATGGTGAGAGAGGAAATGAGGTAGATTGCAGAAAAGCAGAGCATAATTTTTGGTCAAATGGCAAGAGAGGACATGAAAAAAACTGCAGCAAAGCAATAGTCAACCAATATGTACTACAAAAGAGTGAGGTTAGAAGTATATATTGTACAGAAGAGTTGAATTCAAATTGTTTGCTTGATTATAGACATGCTTAGAGCATATTCATCAGTTTGCTCTTGTTATGGTTTATTTGCCATATTAGATTTGTGTGCTTTTTGTTATGTTGTATTGGCTATTCTTTATTTGAGTAGGGATCTCCTCCCCTGATGTAATAATCAAGCTTCCTACACAAATTGGATGGCTATTTCTCTTTTCAAATTTTTTTGGCCATTAAAATGGAATTAGAGATTGTTTAGAAATCAGAATGAATGTTTCTGAAATGGGAACTGATATAACTAAAGAATCTATCAGCTATAAGCAATCTCTATTAGCTATTGGTTACTACAAACAACTGAAGTAAACATATTGATTGGGAATTCTCTGATATTGCTTATACAAGGTTAGTTCTCTAAAAATATTGACAAAATTCCAATAAAAATTGACCTTAGCTTTTTATTTTCAAGTACTTTTTTTTAACGCTTTTATAATATTATTGGTTAAATTAGGTGACCAATTCTGGATTGATCTTGGTGCAACTAAGAACATACAATTCATGATTTATGATTGCACCTCGGGTGACCAAATCAAGAATAAAAACCCCATTATGAAAAAAAAAAGCACCTAAGATGGTTACGAGAAGACTTTTCCTTTCTTATAAAGTCTTGGAGTACACACTAGATTGGAAGAGTTTATAGTTTTAATTGGTCTTTCGGATATGTGAAATTGGTCTGCTCCATGTAACAAAAAAGAATTTATAATTTTTTTTATATAAGAATTAATAAAAATTAATTCATCTATTTACCATGAATCTCTTCCGGAGAACAGGTCATGTATTTATATTTGACTAGATTTGTGCTCATCAAATAATAATTATATTATAATTAAAATAAAAATTAAATAAAATATATAAATAATTAATGATATTAGTGGAAATATTGAAAATAGGTTACATAAGACAAGTGGGAGATCCGGCAGATGATTCTGGTTAAAGAGGTTTGCAAAATAAAAAGCGTCCGGTTGGATTGAAATAAATATTGTGATGTCTAAATTAGTGATTTTAGAGAGAAAAATTACAGAGAGAAAAGATCTCAATTAAACATTACATGTAGTTTTTGTATTTTAGATTATTTACGGTAAATGATGAGTAGTAGATACCTTGATTATTTGAGTGCTTAGAGGTGTAGTCTAATGCAGTTGATGATTGACGATGAGTAAGCAGTTTGTGTTAGAAGATAAATTTCGATAGAATATTGTCAGCTGATTGATTGTAACTGTCCCATCAATCTGATGGGATTGGCCACGAAAAATGTTTTGATTTAATTGGACTTGGGCCTATTCTTTTATCTTTGGGACTTCTTGAGCCATGATAATAAAGGAATTATAGAAAACATAAAGATAACTTCTAAAAAGGTTTATGAAAAACTTTCATTTTAAAAAAATGTAATTACTTTAAAATTCTATTCATGTAAAATTTAAATATAAAGATATTTTAAGAAAAAAATATCCATATCCTAAAATTAATGAATTAATCGTGCACGATAAAGTCTCCCCATTCACTCCTTTTCTGATATCACTGCCAATGCTTTAAGTCACTTTCTCGTCAACAATTCAAAGAATAAGACCAAGGCCATCTCTTTCTCACTTTCAAGTTTCAAATATAAATATATAAGCACATTATTTTCGGCACTTTCATTCATTTGTTTTCCTATAACTGACTATCTTTCTCACTTCATACTTCATTCTCCAGTTAACTCTCTCATTTTCAATCTTTCTTGTTTAAATTTATATAATTACTTTAATTCTAATTAAAGTAATTAGTATTATAAGTGCCGTTTTAAATTTTATCCGACATAAAACAGGTAATATTATAGTAATATATTATTTAATTTTATTAATTAAAATCCATATTGTTATTAATATCATTTTTTGTTTAATTAAT
Source organism: Excoecaria agallocha (assembly GCA_037975025.1). Classification (NCBI taxonomy): domain Eukaryota; kingdom Viridiplantae; phylum Streptophyta; class Magnoliopsida; order Malpighiales; family Euphorbiaceae; genus Excoecaria; species Excoecaria agallocha. The sequence goes on from CM075815.1 coordinate 8,602,654, forward strand.
AGGTGGTAATAATTTTGAACATTATCTAATTTCATGATTAAAAGTAAGATTTTAACTTTTTTTTAATCAAAATAGCATAAGTTTACATTTTATAAGACTAGTATATATATCAAATTTAAGAAAATTTAAGAAAATTGATTTGCAAGCAAATATCAAATTTTGTTAATAATGTGTGCTTAAGTTGTGAATTAATTATTTTGCATGTTATTTGAAGTTATTGGATGCTCAATAATGTGTAGTGTATAAAATTAATGTAATTGATTGGAAAATATAAAATACTTGAAAGAAATGTGTTGATAAATTACCAAATTTTAAATTGTGCAATATGTCTAAATTAAAAAATTAATTTTGCATGCTTAATACATGAAATTGATATTTATATTTAAATTTTAAATTTTATCTATGGATTATTAAGTATATTTTAAATATATTAGATAAAATAATATGATAAAATATTAATTTTATAAAATTTTATGATTAATTTTAATATGATATAAGTAAATAAAAATTTTTATTAAAATATAATAATTGTTTTTATTAATTTGATATTATAGATGGTGCACACAAATTTAGGTCTAAGAGCAATCATGAGTGATATTGCTAGACAAATTATCAACAAAAAATAGAATGAGTTGTACAAATGCCAAAGAAAAAATGGTATAATAATGTTCGAGCATATTATTACAATAAATAAAAAATTACAAGAAATTATTATGAAAAAATATCAGATGACTGAAGAAAAGAAGGTGGAAGAGCTTCCACCTTTACATAACAATACCTATATGTGTTAGGATACCAATGATGCATTACAGTTATGGGGTCTCTTATATACACCGATGATCCAATAAGGCGAGTTCCTTTTCTTCATAGCTTTTAGCCTCTACGGACAACTTGTATCAGCACGTGTGTAGCACACTGCCCAGTGCAACGACTTCAACTCAACAACTTTATACAAAACATTATTCTAAATTGAAAATTTTTTGACACATGGCTTTACTTCATACTTTGATGTGAATGACAATCTTTCACATAACTCAGACATACCATCCCATTTTAGCATTGGCAAATCATTATACATATTAATCTCAGCTTCAACAAAATTAACAAATGTGTGGTGCATAGATGCAAAGTGAAATTGTGAAATATTGGATTGAGCACTAAGTGGATCTCTAATCTCATTCATATGCAGATTGTGAAGGTCTTCTGTCACATAGATTGGACTATATGGAACAAACTGATCATCCCTTTCCATAACAATTTCTATTTCGGCATCATTCAAGTCTATCTCATCATCATCATCATCATTTGGGGTCACAATTTGGAGAAATATACCCATTATTCATAACATTACCTTCATCTCTATATGTATCATCAACGACAACATCTCTACTTTCAAAAGAAGAACAAGAGGCAAAATTCATTGTATTTGGACCCCTAAACTCTCTAATAGGACTTGCATCAATTGTTTCCATTTCATCAACATTTTCACATTGTGTAGAAGCCTTAAATTGTGTACCAAAATCAAACTAAGTGACTCTTGTATAATCACCAAATACATTACTTTCCTCCGCAGTAGGTATAGACTCTCTTTCTCCAGCATTAACCATTTCATTAATACTATTCAATGCATTTTCAACATCTCCAATTATAATTTTTTCAGTTATAACAATTAGCTCCACAATGGTGTATTCAGGAAATTTATCCAAATTTTCATAAATTTGAGCAATGTCATCGTCATCGATTACATCCATACATGCCCATCAAATTGACCCTGTTTATTTATTGGACACTTATATACCACCCTGCTAACCCTTTCATCCGTAAGTAAAGCCAATTTAACTGATATCTTATGAATCAATTCTGCAAATATTGGTTTGCTCCTAATTTTCAACTTCCCTGATCTCGCTGATGGCTTAAAGTGTGTAGCACCCTCTATGCCTATACCTAATTCTTATTATTCCTTAATTAATTCTACCATTTTTACTTTATTATCTAATTATTGAAAAATCGGCAATATAACAGCTTAATTTTCTTAGTTTCCAAATCCGTAAAAAGATAAAATTTATACTCCCAATTATATTTTCTCCAACTCCTAAAACTCTGGGCAACAACTCAACACTTCTATATTCTCCCTTTTTTTTTTCAAGTCATCACATATCATTATCCATCCTTCACATTCACATACAAAATATATATACAATCCATTCATACACATCACTATCCACTATCCACGTTCAAACGTATCAAAATTTTTTTTTATAGTATTTATATTACAACCCATATAAATAAGTTCTTAAACTTATATATATATACATTACAAAATTATTACACAAGCCAAAATCCAAATCTACTATCCCTAATACAATACATGCCATCTATTAATTTTCACTGCTGGGCTTGCGCTTCTGTCCCTGCGCGCAGTCACAAAACTACATGCTAAACAAACTAGTTGCTTAGTATTGGATGTATGTACGTAAAATTTCACCTACTTAAATTTTCAATTAAAAGTCATTTTTTTTCCTTATAATAATTTAATTAAACTTTTACACTTTAAATAAATTCACCATTTATTCTATATACATAAAAATTATTATCCATTTATTCCGAAATACATTAATCCTATTTAATTTTAATAATTTCTCACTTTAATTGTCAAATTTCCTCTTTACCCCTTAAGTTTGACTTTTTCCTTTTAGTTGACCAATTTTGACTTTTTCTTTAAACTAACTTATTTAATTTCAAGTTAAACACAATTGACTTCTTTTAATTATTATTTTACTTTAATTATTTAAATTATATTTTAGTCCCTAAAATTTTCTTTGGGATGGTAAATTACGATTTAGTCCCTGAACTTTAACTTAACTACGATTTTACCCCTTTTTTTATCAAAATATCCATTTTACCCCTTATTGCTATATTTTTCATTTTAGTTGACCGTTTTACCCCTGAATACCCGTATAATTATAATTTTACCCTTAATTTCTTATTTAACCTCATTTTTTATTCTTTTTCAATTATTTTCATATTAATAATATTTTTATCATCGTTATCTTTTTTTACCCGGTATACATTAAAATTTATCATTTTGCCCCTAGTATACTACAGTGGGCTACCAATAGATTGTATAAACGGAACATAATATCCCATACGCTGGAGGAACCATACAACTAAGGTATGATATTCTACTCCAGTATCATATCAGAGTGAGCCGGCTAATATCAGTCCCATACAGTTACGATTATAATACCCATATCAGATACAACAACAGAATTAAAAATTCGTGGGATAGTACAGTACCCCTATAGCTAGACACACCATCCTAAAGCCCTGGTTACCCGATTGAACACTAAGGGTAGTACATTAATGATATTTTTGTATCTCAATTATTCTTATCACAATATTATAATTACTTTTTAGCATAAATTATTCTTATATAAATTTTTTTACTTAGTACATCTTCGTATAATTGTATTTCATACCATAAAATTTAATTAAGCATACCGTTCCAAATATAATCTCATTCGGCCACAAATGAAAATTCAACTTCTAAATTCTTTATTCCTCTAATTTCAAGCCACACATGTTTTAATATTTATCTCATAACATAATATAAAGAATTACATCAAATTCATGTAATTATCCCTTAGTTACCACACTTTTCCTCATTATGTAACTATTACATAATTAGTATAAATTCTGATATTTAAGTTTTGTCATCATAATTTCATTCTCCACATCTTTAATTAGTTATTTATCATCAAATGCCCAATTTTATATCTTTCTACATTAAGGCATCCTAAGGTACCATATTCAGCCACATGACTCCCATGTCTTTTTATTTTAATTTCTTTACTTAATTAAGTTTCTAACAACTTATTATAGCATTATATTATGTTACCTTAAATTATTTCATACTTACATGTAATTAAACATAGTTACATAATAGGAAATTTAAGGAATTTCAATTAAAATAGAGAAATTAAATGTAATAAACATCCACTAACCTCACTATAGCTTGTTTGGCACCTAGTACTCCTTCGTCTTGCCCATTTCCTTTTTTCCTTCCTTGTTTTCTTTTCTTTCCCCTTAATGGCCGAAAATTCAAAGAATTTAAACACCATATTAGCTCATCAATTTAAGTAATATAAAATCACTAATACACTCTCCTAGTCCTATACTACATGCTATTACAATTTTCCTTTTAATTTCTACTCAAATCTCACAAAATCCCAAATTTTTATCTTAGAGTTTTTACCTTAATCACTTGATCTCTTGGCCTCTCCTTGTTGCAAGCCCTATTTAGAGTGAAATAGGATTAATTTCCGAGTATAAGAATGAAATTAGGGGGCTGAAATCAAGCAAGAGAAAGCTTAGTTGAAGAAAAATAGAGAAAGGTAAAGGAAAATGGTAGTCTCGGTTATGCTAGAAAAAGGAGAGGAAAATGCTGGAATTTTGAGGTGAATTCCAGACATTTTGCTGCTTATATAGGGTACTTTAAGTATGGAAAAGGAAGGGCAAAGATTCATTGTGTAACTATTGAATTCAATGGCTTTAATTTTTTTCACATGTCACTCATCTAGGCACTTAGACTTATCCTACTTACTTGATCTCACACCCACTTGATTACAGCCATAATTTAACCATTCCCACGAAATTTCATGGTCAAATTCTCTTATTTGACCCTTCGATTGACCCGGTCTCGATTTTTCACTCTAAAATATGAATTTTCGATTTCGATATCGGATTGTCCTGAAATTTTGTTCCGAATGCTAATATATAATATGAAATATGTGGTTAAAATTTTAACTCATTCTGACATCGTTTCAATATACTTTTAGCTTTGATAATTTGTCTGGCCAGTCCGAAACCTGAATTTTCAAAATTACTAGAATTATAATTTTTCAGTTCTCTTGATGTCACTACACTATATAAAGCATATATATGACATTTGAAGTTAATCGGAGATATCTAAGGCCTCCAAATAATCAGTCAAAGTCTTGGTCAAATCTACGCCGAACTGTGAATTTTTTCTTCTTTTGCCCTTTTGAAAGTCTATTTGACCTCAATTTTCACCTAAATTGTACCATTAAACTCTACTTAACATACAATTTCATATTTTATGTTAAACTCATACTGCCCATCGAGTCATCTCTCATCGAATTTCCTAGGTCGGTACGTTTAACGATGCATTCATTTCAAAATTTTCAGTCCTAGTCAACCCCGATTAATTCGAATTTTGACCGAGGATAACTATTCATATTTTACAATATGTTATGCAATGTATATGAAAAATTTGGGGGCGTTACAAAGTGTCATAATGAAAATCACCTATACTGAAACCTGATTGTCTCTCAGTGTGAATGATAAAAGTAACTGGGATTAACAGTTTTTACCTACATAATATGTAGATATATCGTAAACACCAATTTACTGTTTTTTTTTCATAAACATAACATTCTAAAAAAATCTATTACAATAATATATATATTCCTTAAAATTTTGGTAGATTTACTTCATAATTAAAATTTAAACCAATACTATTTATGATATTTTTTCTTTTTATGTAATTATTTTTTTCTACATCTTCTCATTATATATCTAATTTTTGTACATATACAAATATTTTACACTAAATATTTCATAAATCATTTAACAATTATTTTTAATATACTTATAAATCCATGCAAATCAAATTCCTAAATATTAATTTCACAAACAAAAAATTCGAACACAACATGCATATAATTACTTATTTTTAATCATTACTTATTCTTTTAGAAAATAATATTTTCATACCAATCAAAAATACTATATAATATAAATAAATTAAGCAATAAAATAGATCCAGCATCATGAAAATTTATAAATTTGACATATAAATTAGAGTTATTTATCTATATTAAAAAAATTTACCCTTACCTTTATTGTAATTAGATATACTTTAAAATAATCACACTTACAAATAAAATATAAAAATAATGTTAATAATACTATTTTTTTTCTTAACATAATAAAATTATACTATATAATACTCAAATGAAATTACCTTTTATGAGTATATTACAAATGAGAGGATGATGCAGTAGATGAGAGAAAAATTTTGAAAATTAGAGTCAGAAAATTGAGAGAGAGTTTGAAAGGGAATATGAAGGAATGAGATTGAAAATGGAAAGAAAAAAATTCTAGAGATTGGCAATATAGGAGGGGGGCTTGTTGGATGTTAACGGTTACATGCATCACATACATGAGCGAAATTTTAAATTTTTTAACCATTAGATCTGATCTTGCCATAAATACACAATATAACTATATGAGAATAAGGAAAATCACCTTTGATTTTTATTGAACAGTTGATTTTACTTCGCATCGGGTTGTCGCAAACCACAGTGTCCAAAATCGAACACCTCCAAAGAGTAATCCACACTAGAGAGGGGTAAATTGAACCAACAAATTAGTTTTCAACTAGGGCTGGCAGAAATTCCAAGAAGCTAGCTTGGAGTTGGCACAAAAAGGGAGAGAGAATAAAGAAAAAGACTTTCCTTTTGTTTTAATCACTTCACCCTAATTCTCATTAGTTGGCCTTTTATAGTTAGGTTAAAATTCCAACTCCTTAATGAGATTGGGCTCTTTAAAATTGCTGGAGAATTATTAATTGGGCCTCTGGAATTAATTATAATTATTTGGGCTTAATTAAATCCAAATTAAATCTTTTCATAAAAGACTATGCACAAAATCCATAAACTAGGCCTTTTGTGCATCTAATTGGATTTAAATACCCAAATGGATTCCAAATCCAACCAAATTAAATATGTGAGTTCCATAACACTTATGTAACATATATAAATTAATTTGGTCCAAGAAAAAGCCCTCTAAGCCCTTCTGTATGGAGTTGGCATGTAGCCCTCTTCTGGAGGGCTTCCTCCAACTTCTTCATTCCTTTGGCCCTTTATAATTTCTCCAATTGACCTATTAATTATTATATCAGTCCTATAACACTTATAGTAGTCTTATAACACTTATAAGATAATAATAATTAATCATAAAATACATTATTTCAATTAGGTCCAATTTTGCAGAACATTTCTCAAAAGTTCCGCGGACAATTTTATTTAATCATAATTAATTAAACTCTTTAATTAATTATTATCTTATTCACTTCTCTACCTTCATAATAATATCAAATATTATTATCCTTGTTATTTTACCATTTTACCCATTTCTCTATATGTGTGTGACCTATTGGGTTCCTGTCAATGTTGGCAGTATAATATGTAATTGTGAGTTCTATTCAAAACTCACATGATTTAAACTCCTTTAAATCATCTTATCAATCCCTATTGATACTTTTGATACATCATCATACTAGTCATGATTGGCCTCTAGCTAGGCATCATGACTACCCAAATGTCAGGAAAGTCATGTGGTTTGACTGTACCCTTCCATAGAAACAATTACCGTGCAATTACTCCTTTCACCACTCTTATCTCAATTAGATTCTGAGTATGGATTTCTGTCAACTCATATAAATCTAATTATGTATGTTCTATTAATTTAACCATTGTTCCTAAAATGCCCTTCATGGATCTCCATCCATCTCGGCATATTACTCTGGCCAGAGATTCTCTGAACAAGGCAATTATAAAATCATGTGAGATAACTTCCCTTGTTAAATCTGGGAAGGTGAATCCTTTGTCAATCACTCAACTATCTCCAAGTAGGTCATGATATACCCAATCTCCTAACTATGTTCACTCCCAATTGGAAGTAATAAGTTATGGAGTCAAAGTATACCACTTGCTACTTAAATGAGATCCACATCCGGTATCTAATACCCAAGATTGTTTTGAAGCAATAGAATAAGTATTAATTTCAATCATATGAATACCTGAAGTAGAAGCATCGGCTTGCTTCTTCTCCTTGAGAGAATCTAGATAGGCTTTGCAGTTACGCTTCCAATGACCATCCTTTCCACAATGGAAGCAAGTTCCTTTGGGATTCTCTTTCTTGGCAACCTTCTTCTTAGAGATCCCACCATTCTTTGGCTGCGCCTTGGTTATCTCTATAGATCCTTATTCCCAGAATATAGGATGCTTCTCCAAGGTCTTTCATGAAGAATTGCTTAGATAACCAAATTTTAACAGATTTAAGAAGAGAAATGTCATTTCCCATGATCAATATGTCATCTACATATAGAACTAGGAAGACAATTGCACTCCCACTGACCCTTTTATACACACAAGGTTCATCTTCATTCTGTGAGAAACCAAACTCTTTGATTGTCTCATTGAATCGTATGTTCCAGCTCCTAGAGGCTTGCTTCAATCCATAAATGAATCTTTGAAGCTTGCATACCTTTTTGCCATTTCCTGATATGAATCCTTCTGGTTGTGTCATATACACATCCTCGGTAAGATTTCCATTAAGGAAAGCTGTCTTCACATCCATTTGCCAAATCTCATAATCATGATGAGCTGCAATGGCTAAAAGTATTCTTATAGACTTAAGCATCGCTACAGGAGAAAAAGTTTCGTCATAGTCAATACCTTCTTTTTGACGATAACCTTTTGCTACTAAGCGAGCTTTATAGGTAACTATATTACCTTCCATGTCAGTCTTCTTTTTGAAGGCCCATTTGGAACCTATGGGTTTTATCCCTTCAGGTGGTTGAGTTAAAGTCCTTACTTTGTTCTCATACATGGAGTCCATTTCAAACTCCATAGCCTTAAGCCATAAATCACGTTCTGAACTGTTCAAAACTGCTTGATAGCTAGTAGGCTCATTGTTCTCTACTACAGTTATGCCTCTATCCGAATCTATGTGAAATCCATATCTCACAGGGATAGAGCGCATCCTAGTAGACCTTCTAGGATTTTGTGTATAATCAGGTTCAACTGCAATCTCATCTTTATTTAATTCAGTTTCGGGTTCAATCGGTTGATCTACATCTATTTGTGGGTCCTGAACTTCACCAAGTTCAATTTTACTCCCACTGTCTTCTCGTAGGAGAAACTCTTTTTCCAAGAAGACAACATGCCTTGAAACAAACACTTTTTGTTCTAAGGGATGATAGAAATAATATCCAAACGTTTCTTTTGGATATCCCACAAATAAACATTTGTCAGATTTAACATCCAGTTTGTCTGACATTGTCCTCTTCACATAAGCAGGACAACCCCATACCTTCATATGAGAAAGCATGGGTTTCTTGTTATTCCACATCTCATATGGAGTAACATCAACCGATTTACTAGGAACTCTGTTTAACACATAAATAGCAGTTTCTAGTGCATATCCCCAAAAGGACTTAGGCAAGTCCGCTCGGCTCATCATTGATCGAACCATATCTAATAGTGTTCGATTTCTCCTTTCAGATACACCATTGTGTTGTGGTGTATATGGAGGAGTCCATTGAGATAAAATCCCATTATCTCTAAGATAATCCTGAAACTCTTGACTTAAGTATTCTCTACCTCGATCTGATCTAAGTGTTTTAATACTTTTGCCAAGTTGTTTCTCTACTTCATTTCTGAATTCTTTGAACTTTTCAAATGCTTCAGACTTATATTTCATTAGATAGATGTATCCAAACCTGGAATAATCATCTATGAAAGTAATGAAGTAGGAGTAACCTCCTCTGGCGTGTGTAGTCATTGGACCACATACATCTGAATGTATTAAGTCCAAAACCATTTTAGCTCGTTCTCCTTTACCAATAAAGGGAGCTTTTGTCAATTTTCCCAATAAACAAGATTCACATGTATCAAATGATTCATAATCAAATGACCCCAAATCACCTGACTTGTGTAACTTGGTCATGCGTTTTTCATTTATATGGCCTAAACGACAATGCCATAAGTATGAGGTATTCAGATTATCATGTTTCATTCTCTTGGTATTCACATTATGTACTTCTTTAATTAAATCAAGAACAAATATACCATTCTCAATGATAGCTTTTGTATAAAATATATTGTTCTTTAAAATGTAACAACATTTGTCCTTTAAAGAAATATCATAATCGTTCATCAAACAACTGAAAGAAATAATACTTTTGGACAAAGCTGGAACATAATAACAATTATTTAATTCCAGTACTAATCCACTAGGAAGAGGCAAATAGTAAGTCCCCACAACTGTTGTAGAGATGTTCTGTCTAGTAGCTAACTGCAAACATATCTCTGCCTTTCCAACTCTTCTAAAGCTTCTAAGCCCCTGTAGATCATTACATAAATGAGATCCACATCCGGTATCTAATACCCAAGATTGTTTTGAAGCAATAGAATAAGTATTAATTTCAATCATATGAATACCTGAAGTAGAAGCATCGGCTTGCTTCTTCTCCTTGAGAGAATCTAGATAGGCTTTGCAGTTACGCTTCCAATGACCATCCTTTCCACAATGGAAGCAATTTCCTTTGGGATTCTCTTTCTTGGCAACCTTCTTCTTAGAGATCCCACCATTCTTTGGCTGCGCCTTGCTGTCTTGAGCATATTGATTAACTCAGGAATGGATACTTGGATCTTGTTCATGTTGAAGTTAAGCACGAAAGGTGCATAACTTGGAGCCAACGAGTACAAGATTAAATCTATGTATAGATCATTATCCATAACATAGCCAAGTCTACTCAAATGCTCAATATACCCATACATCTTCAATGCATGAGTAGCAGCTGAAGTGCCTTCCACCATTTTGCAGCTAAATAGAGCTCGAACAATCTCATATTGCTCAGTTCTAGCCTGAGAAGAATAAAGCTCCTCTAGATGCAAAACGATGGTTCTAGCATCCATCATTTCATGTTGCTTCTGAAGCTCCGAGGACATAGCACCCAGCATCAGACATGCTGCTGTTTCACTATTCTCCATGTATTTTCTATAAATGCCTTTGATCTCATCAATGGCATCATCTGATGGAAGTGGTGGTGGATCTTTATCCAAGACATAGTGGATCTTTTCAGCTCTGAGAACAATTCTCACTTGCCTAATCCGGTCAGAATAGTTGTTGCCAACCAGCTTGTTATCCAAGATTGATCGTATATTAATGTTTGATGTGCTCATGATGATGACCTGGATGTGAAAAAGAAAATATTTGAGAGTATGTTCATATATATATGTATGCATTAATAAGGTCTTTAATTAATCCATTTACTCCCACTATTTTATTGCGAATTAATAGCCCTCTCTATATAATCCGAGAAAACCCGATGGTTTTCTTAGTGGGCCAATATCCAATCCTTGATATGTAATTTGACCTTGACTGTGGTCAACAAGCCAAATTCCATACCCTTGAAAGGTAGGTATCTCTATACCAATTGTGTCTCTACACAACTATTGGATCATTAGGTTATCAACTCTTGATGCATGCATATCATATATGCATTCCCTAATCTTGCCTCTAGAACCACTAGCCTTGACTGTGGTCAACAAATTAATGAGCTAGCTAAGATGACCCATTTAACTAGATTTGAACATATTCGATATAATGTGAGCTTGACTGTGGTCAACAACCCACACTATAAAGAACTCTGGTTCTCCTCAAACTAATGGAAGGCTTATATACCTTAGTATTTGTTTGAGGGTTTTAGTTAATTAAGTCTCATCATACATGGTTGGCATACATTAGTATGCATCCTATATCTATCACATAAATATAAGCATACAAATATGGTATAGTTATGGACTTCACTACATTGATTTCCCCGAGCCAAGAGGGAAATCAAAAGGTCACACCTAGGTAGTATGCATGATTCAAACAAGAAAAATAATTACATTATCTTCAAGCTTGTTGGATCTCCATCCGGCCCATCTTGCTCCTTGAAAATTGTCTCCATCTCTATTTCTAATTCTAATCTAAGTAATCTAATTACATATTACAATTTGAAATGAAATACAAACCAAAAATAAGAAGCCGGGACATGAAAGTCCTCATTGGGCCAAAACATGCATAATGCTCAATCACATTGGACTTTGTCCATAACTATCCATCATGCTAATCATACACCCTTATATGCCTTTCTAATGCATAAAGAAAAGGATTACTAACTTTGTTTCAACCTTTGAAACTATATTTTGAGTTATTTTAATGATGTGATCAAATTAGGAAACTTTTTCCATTTTGGAAACTTTCATTTTAGGAAACCTTTTTGCATGAATGTGTTCTTGCCTTAATAATCAATCAAATTGATTATTAATTAATTATAAATTGATTATTTAATTAATTAATCATATTAAATAATTAAAAGAATCATTTTTGGGCTTAAAACAAGTGTAGGCCGAAACCCACAGAAGAAAAACCCTAAGTGTGTTCACACACAAACTAGTTTTGTGTCATTTGGATCATTTGGGCCTTTTGGAATGAGCCAAGCCCACTCCAGCCCTTAAAACCTATTAATAAACTTAATTAATGTTTATAATAGTTAATTTAAATCAGCTCCTTGCGCCCACCAAGTCATTCACTAATTTAAACCAAGTCCGTAAACATAATTAAGCCCATTAAGTGGTTTTAATAAATTAAAATTAATCAAATTAATTTAAGGCCCAATTTAATTAATCCAATTAATTAAAAACACTTTAATATATCATATATATCAAATTTAGAAGATCAAAAGTCGTTCTAACCATGAACACATCAAGAACACACGAAGAACACCAATTTATCGAACTTTTCGACAAAACTAGTTTTCATGCAAAACTTGTTCGATTTTAATTCCGTTCGATCCTACGGCTTAATATCACATATTAAACACATAAAATATCATCTAAATGATTTTTAAATGGATCCATAAGAAATTAAATTAGAACAGCCCCTACATCACCTAGGATTTCACGCCAAACCCTAATGGGTTTCACGCCAAACCCAAAACTCAATGCTTCAAAAATTTCTTTTTTGTTTCCATCAAATTTATTTGATCACACATACAACCAGAAATCAATATTTCTCATTCATGAACAATCAAATCTAATATCTTAAAGTTCATGAAATAAATAACTCAAAACAAAACAAAACTTATTCCGCAGAAAAATATAGAATTGTATATCCATGGTAAAACCGTGGCTCTGATACCATGTTGGATATTAACGGTTACATGCATCACATACATGAGCGGAATTTTAAATTTTTTAACCATTAGATCTGATCTTGTCATGAATACACAATATAACTATATGAGAATAAGGAAAATCACATTTGATTTTTATTGAACAGTTGATTTTACTTCGCACCGGGTTGTCGCAAACCACAGTGCCCAAAATCGAATACCTCCAATGAGTAATCCACACTAGAGAGGGGTAAATTGAACCAACAAATTGGTGTTCAACTAGGGCTGGCCGAAATTCCAAGAAGCTATCTTGGAGTTGGCACAAAAAGGGAGAGAGAATAAAGAAAAAGACTTTCCTTTTGTTTTAATCACTTCACCCTAATTCTCATTAGTTGGCCTTTTATAGTTAGGTTAAAATTCCAACTCCTTAATGAGATTGGGCTCTTTAAAATTGCTGGAGAATTATTAATTGGGCCTCTGGAATTAATTATAATTATTTGGGCTTAATTAAATCCAAATTAAATCTTTTCATAAAAGACTATGCACAAAATCCACAAACTAGGCCCTTTGTGCATCTAATTGGATTTAAATACCCAAATGGATTCCAAATCCAACCAAATTAAATATGTGAGTTCCATAACACTTATTTAACATATATAAATTAATTTGGTCCAAGAAAAAGCCCTCTAAGCCCTTCTGTATGGAGTTGGCGTGTAGCCCTCTTCTGGAGGGCTTCCTCCAACTTCTTCATTCCTTTGGCCCTTTATAATTTCTCCAATGGACCTATTAATTATTATATCAGTCCTATAACACTTATAGTAGTCTTATAATACTTATAAGATAATAATAATTAATCATAAAATACATTATTTCAATTAGGTCCAATTTTGCAGAACATTTCTCAAAAGTTCCGCGGATAATTTTATTTGATCATAATTAATTAAACTCTTTAATTAATTATTATCTTATTCACTTCTCTACCTTCATAATAATATCAAATATTATTATCCTTGTTATTTTACCATTTTACCCTTTTCTCTATATGTGTGTGACCTATTGGGTTCCTGTCAATGTTGGCAGTATAATATGTAATTGTGAGTTCTATTCAAAACTCACATGATTTAAACTCCTTTAAATCATCTTATCAATCCCTATTGATACTTTTGATACATCATCATACTAGTCATGATTGGCCTCTAGCTAGGCATCATGACTACCCAAATGTCAGGAAAGTCATGTGGTTTGACTGTACCCTTCCATAGAAACAGTTACCGTGCAATTACTCCTTTCACCACTCTTATCTCAATTAGATTCTGAGTATGGATTTCTGTCAACTCATATAAATCTAATTATGTATGTTCTATTAATTTAACCATTGTTCCTAAAATGCCCTTTATGGATCTCCATCTATCTCGGCATATTACTCTGGCCAGAGATTCTCTGAACAAGGCAATTATAGAATCATGTGAGATAACTTCCCTTGTTAAATCTGGGATGGTGAATCCTTTGTCAATCACTCAACTATCTTCAAGTAGGTCATGATATACCCAATCTCCTAACTATGTTCACTCCCAGTTGGAAGTAATCAGTTATGGAGTTAAAGTATACCACTTGCTACTTAAGATAACTTTGGTGATCTCAAGTCTAAGGATACTTGCACAACCGCTATGAAGAGATTCCTCACTGACATAGATTTAATATCCATGTGAGGATTCTCTATGCAGGTCTCCAATGAACTTGTTCTTCTAACAAGCATCCACATGTTATCTTTGATTATCTTTCATAATCACAGTTATGAGAACCACTGCTGGAACCATTTAAGAAGCATAACATGTGCTAGTTTGTCCGAATTAACAATGTCCTATCTTGTTAATTCTATGACTAGGGATATTTAGATATTAAGACATTTGCATGCAATAGACATCTCACATCATGAACACCTTCATGATTGCCTTTGCACTGTGTTTATAATATCTAGGACTTCATTTATTAATTTAAGATTTACAAACTCATGTATTCAAACATAGCATTAATAAATGAATGATGCCTTTTATTAAGAATATAAATTTCATACATATGAAAAACATCCCTATTACATGGGCTCTAGGGCATACTCTCTAACAGGGCTGAATTTCAGTAAAAAATTAGCAAATAAAAGTGTTGATTTCCATCTAGCTAAGGGGCCTACAGTGTCAAATAATGGCACTTAAATATGCCAATTTCTGAAAGGAGATGGGTTTTACATGTTGGATACCGGCATGAAATATCACCAATTTTCATCATACCAACGGGTCAAACATGCAGGTCCCATAATGTTGGATTCTAGCACCCATATATGTCAATTTTCAGCACCATTTTTTTAAATAAGTTTACTGTAACCCCTATTTTCTAATTTCTTTCAAAATAAGCCCTATTTTTTTTAAAAAAAACCATGTTATGTGTTGGGTTTGTATTTTATATTCCTTGAATTTATAGTGATGGGTTTGTTGATGTATTCCTATATTTTGCATTTTGCATTTTTGCAAATATACAAAGCAATATGTAGCATTTGATAAGATGATGGATCGAATTTGAAATTTTATGAGAAAATGGGATTCATCTTTCTGGTTTTAAATTTCAATCAGAATTCAATCACTCTGTCCATTATGCAACATTTATTAGAAAATATTTTAAAAAATAAAATGGAAAATCTGATTTCTGTTACTACATGAATAAAAGTATTTTGTCTTCCTATTGCAGTTATGTTTAAATAGAGATTAGTGGGGGGGAGGGGGATGTTGGGTTTTCTGATTGCAAATTTTGTTTATGTTGGTTTCTATTTGTGGTTATTGAAGCTTGATGAGTTGATTCACTGAGAGTTTAATTTGTCATTTTAAGACATACTTCTATTTGTTTTAGGTACAACTTGATGTGTGCATTTAGCTTCAATACACACTTTGGCTGCTCTTTGATATTATGAACTTGATAGGGAATTGGATTTCAAATTTTCTCCTTGCACTACTGCAATAAGGTTTTAGTTGTTTTTCTATTTTTCTTTTATAGAAAAATAAAAAAAAACTAAAATTTGAGCTAATTTCATTCTTAGGGATGAATATTATGCTGGGATCAATTTGGATGTTTATGATGTAAGTGTAACTTCAAATGCAGTCAATAAAGCATCCATCTGTCACATCTCTTTTTGCCTTATTTTGAGGGCTAAAACCTTTCTTCAAATTAAAACCTCATATCCCGACTTAATGATCTAAATTTCATATCCACATACCACTATAGGATGATCTAAACTATAGGATGGATTTATTAAGCAAACATGGATTCAAATTATTTATCACCATTAGTGACATTGGTTCAAATCCATTACTAACAGGCATCAATAATTTTCTAAATAGGTAAATGTTAGAAATTCAATACTAGACTGATAATACTTCTACTGGTATACCTAGTTGATCGGTGTCTAGCAAGTGTACTAGATCGGCTAGTAATATAGGAAAATAAGATTATGACCCAAAATATCGAACCCAAGGGAAACTTGTGCTTGCGTGTGTTATTTCAATTTCAAAACCAATTTTGTGTGTAAAGAGAGAAGAGAAATCCAAAAGTTGTGATGATTTGAAAACTAAATTAAAAAAATTGAAAAAAAACTAAAGTAAATAAGAAATCTATTTGAAAGCAAGTAAATTGAATGAGATAAAAATCAATGATAAAAACATCTTTCACTAAAGGACTATCCACCTTAACAAGTATTGCTATGACTTAATTAAAAGAAAACATACAAGTGATCATGGAAAATTCAGTTTAGTAGACCCAAATAACTTTATTCAAGATTATTATTCCAAGTATTAAACTCCCTTATTCAGAACAATTCAATACTTAGCATAAAGAACTGAATTACGTCTCCTAGATGTCTATTAAAACCTTTCTCAAGAGAATTAACTTTCACCTATTCTTGGTTACCCTTTTCTTAATCTTAACTTACTCAAATTAACACACAATTATAGCTTATTCAGATTATAACCATGTATTAATCCAACTAAATCAACCTAAGAGCATGCAAATCATTAATCAACTTAAACCAATTAATTAATCAACTCTCAATGAAGTTAATAATCAATTTAATATTGAGAAAAGACAAGACTATTTTAAGAACCAAGAAATAATCAACTTGTATTTAATTTTAAGAACAAACTCAAGTCATGTTAATACAAGTCAAGGATTCAAGTATCCTTTAGCAAAAGTAAAGAAAAACTACTCACAAGACATTCTTAAAACTAAAACCAATGTTTTGGAAAAAATCGTAAAAACAAAAAAACGTAAACAAACTAAGAAAAGAAAGCTTAATTCTATAGCTTGATAACAAAGATTGATTATTAAGAGATCCCTCTTCTATATTTTGGACTGCTATTTATAAGCAAGAGAAGATGTGGATTCCTTCTTAAACTCTTAGAACCAAAAAGGAAGTAATTCTGCTCAGAATAGGAAGTTCGATAAACTCCTTCGCACCATGGGATTAGCATCACGTGGCCACGCCTCCAACTTGCCTTCTTCTTCACGTGAGCACGTGTTCCATTTGCCCTCCTTCACACGTGGTCACCTGTGGACTATCCCTTCCTCACACGTGGTCACGTGTTACATGGTTTTCTTTCTTTCCCCTTTCACGTGGCCATGGCTTTTCACACTTCATTCCTTCATTTTACTTCACATGGCCACGGCTTCTCAACCTTTGTTCTTCACGTGGCCACGTGATGAATTCTTCAATGAACTCACGTGGTCACGGCTCAAGTCTCTAGACCAGACATCAACTTCTCTTGCATCAATTCTTCATATTTGCACTTTTGACCCTAAACTTTGCCCTTTTTACACTTTAAGCCCTTTTATGTCAAATTAAACCTGAAAATCAACCAAAACACAAAATTAACCTCAAAATCATAATTATTAACAAATTAACTCTAAATCAACCTAAATCAAACCAAAACAACTAAATAACTTAACTAAAAAGATATTAAAAGCTATATATATTTCACACTTATCACTAGTAATCAAAAAAGATACTACATCTTTGCTAATCAAAGAAGAACCACTCTATATAACAAAGCCCCAATTTTCATCTAATTACAGACTTAGCCATACAAAGCCTTTTCTCGCTAGCTATTCTGTTAAAAAAATGGGTAAACTCTTGAGAATTTATCCAAACAGTAGTGTCCAAGCTCAAGATAAAATTAACTAAAATTTTGTACAGCTAAGATGACACAAAGCACCCATCATAAAGATCGAATATGGTCTATTTTGATAACCTAATTATCTTTGCATTATTGATATAATTATTTCTATATGTTCTATAATTACAATAATGGTGGAGCTAAATCTTAGGGAGTTTTATTAGAGATTTATACTGAAGCTGCCTTTTCTGACTTATCTAAAATGTGGATTTCTTATACTCTGAACAATAAATATTTTATTAAAAATATATAGTATCTTCAATGGTAAATAGATGTGTGTTAATATTGTATACTATATCTATTATTATAACATATACATGATTCATGTGAGAAGGATATATTATATTATAATTATATATATTAGGTATATATTGCTTCAGTTTGTACTGTTTATATTAGATTTTTTTCTTATTTTTTGTTCAAATTTGTTGTAAATGGGATGAACTTTTGATATTTTGGGTAAGTTGAGAAAACCTAAAGATAAGAAGATTATGGAGTCAAATTTTTAGGATTAATCAAATATAAGAAGGAAAAAAGAAATAATAATAAAGAAAAATCTAGTAAACAGTTAAAGAAGAGGAATTCACCTGTTAAAAGAAAAATCTTACAAGATGAAACTTTAGAGAGAAGTTATAAAAAATTAAAGATTGTATCTAAGGAGTTCATTTTGGTCGAGCCTAAAAACTTAAAGGTACATTTATAATTTATGTTTTATTTTGATTTTGGTTTTTTACTTTTATACAAGTTATTTGAGCAAAAATTTCTTGAAATACAGTTGGTTTAGAGGTATAGAATTAATACATATATAAAAATACTCATTTAGAATTTGGTATACCTATTGTTATACCAAATTTTAGAATGAAAATTATCTTTTGGATTTTGGTATATCGACTGGTATACCTGGTATATCTGTTGGGAATTATCAGTTACATGCATCTCATATATAGGCAGAATTTAAAATTTTTTAACCAATATATCTAATCTTGCCATGAATTTACAATATACATATTAATGAGAATAAGAAAAATCACCTTTGATTTTTGTTGAACAGTTGATTTTCCTTCTCATCGGGTTGTTGCAAACCACAGTGTCCAAAATTGAACACCTCCAATAAGTAATCCACACTAGAGAAGGATTGAATGAACCAACAAAGGAAGATAACAAGGGCTGGCCGAAATTCTCTAGATGCTAGAAAGGGGAGTGGCCGCTAGGGTTGAGAGAAAAGAGAAAAAAATGTTTGCTCTTAATTGTTCACACTTAACCCTAAAACCCTATCACTTGGATTTTCATAGTTAGGTTAAAAATCCAACTTTATAATAGGATTAGACTCTTAAAATTGCTGGAGAATTATTAATTGAGCTTCTAGAATTATTAATAATTTATTTGGGCTCAATTAAATCTAATTTAAGCCATTTCACAAAAGACTATATACAAAACCCGCAAACTAGGTAAAAATCCATAAACTAGGTCCTTTGTGCATATACATGGATTTAATTACCCAAACGAATTTCAAATCCAAAAAAATTAAATATGTAGGATCCATAACACTTATAAAATATATTTAATTTATTTTGGTCCAATAATTAGGCCTCTAAGGCCTTCTGTTTGTAGTTGGCATGTAACCCTTCCTCTAGAGGGTTTCTGCGCCAACTTTATTTCTTTGGACCTCTTTAATTTCTCCAATAGATCTATTAATTATTATATCAGCTCTATAACACTTATAGTCCAATAATAATTAATTATGAAATACATTATTTCAATTAGGTCAATTTTACTGAATATTTCTAAAAAGTTCTGCGAACAATTTTACTTGATCATAATTAATTAAACTCTTTAATTAATTATTCTCTTATTTACTTCTCTATCCCCATAATAATATCAAATATTATTATCCTTGTCATTTTGCCATTTTATCCTTTTCTCTATATGTATGTGATCTATTGGGTTCCTGTCTATATTGGCAGTATAATATGTAATTGTGAGTTCTATTCAAAACTCACTTGATTTAAACTTTTGTAAATCATTTTATCAATCCCTATTGATATTTATGATATACTATTATAAAAATCATGAGTGGCCTCTAGCTAGACGTCATGACTACCCAAATGTCAGGAAAGTTAAGTGGTTTGACTATACCCTTCCATAGAAATAGTTACCGTGCAATTGCTCCTTTCACCACTCTTATCTCAATTAGATTATGAGTATGGATTTCTGTCAACTCATATAAATCTAATTATATATGTTTTATTAATTTAACCATTGTTCCCAAAATGACCTTCATGGATCTCATCCATCTTGGCATATTACTCTGGCCAGAGATTCTCTAAACAAGGCAATTATAGAATCATGCGAGATAACTTCCCTTAATAAATTTGGGATGGTGAATCCTTTGTCGATCACTCAACTATCTTTAAGTAGGTCATGATATACCTAATCTCCTAACTATGTTCACCCCTAGTTGGAAATAATCAGTTATGGAGTTAAAATGTACCACTTGCTACTTAAGATAACTTTGGTGATCTCAAGTCTAAGGATACTTGCACAACTTCTATGAAGAGATTCCTCACTGACATAGATTTAATATCCATTTAAGGATTCTCTTTGCAGGTTTCCAATGAACTTGTTCTTCTAACAAGCATCCACATGTTAACTTTGATTATCTTCCATAATCACAGTTATGAGAACCACTGCTTGAACCTTTCAAGAAGCATAACATGTGCTAGTCTGTCCGAATTAATAATGTCCTGTCTTGTTAATTCTATAACTAGGGATATTTAGATATTAACACATTTGCATGTAATAGACACCTTATATCATGAACACTTTCATGATTGCCTTTGCACTGTATTTATAATATCAAGGACTTCATTTATTAATTTAAGATTTACAAACTCATGTATTTAAACATAACATTAATAAATGAATGATGCATTTTATTAAGAATATGAATTCATACATATGAAATACATCCCTTTTACATGGGCTCTAGGGTATACTCTCTAACAATATCATGCGGTATACCTAAGTACATAATGAAAATTATATTCTGTAATTTGGTATACCAAATTCTAGAATAAAAATTATCTTTTGAGTTTTGGTATATCGAGGTATACCATACAGTATACCTAATTACAGAATGAAAATTGTATTTTGTAAATTAGTATACCTGTTGGTATACCAGACATTATACCAAATTCCAAAATAAAATTCATCTTTTGGATTTTAGTATATCGAATGGTATATAGGCGGGTATACCAAAATATATATATGTTTTTTAATTCTAGAATTTGATATACTAGTTGGTATACCTAGTATATTGGCTAGTGTACTAGATTTCAAAATTAAAAAAACTTATCTATATTTTGGTATACCTATTGAGGTATACTAGGTACAATTTTTGTATTAAAATGTATAATGCATATGTTTAATTCAGGCTAAGTATCTAACCTTTATTAATCAATGTAATACATAACCTATACAAATTTATACCAAAATATCCAACCTTTCTTAATTAATGTTCATTATTTTATTATTAACTTATGAATTTTTTAGTTTTCATTTATTTTTTTATTTTTAGGTTTGGGATCATATTGTTCACCAAAATGAGTATTTCTATTCAAAAATTAATGTCCCTATAAAAGTAAAAGATGTTGCTATTCTTAAACAAAAATTGAATGAAGAACAACTTAGCAGATTTAGAAATACTTGCTTTGGGAATTTTTGGATATGAACCAAGTTGTTTTACAGCCACAATTGATCCATTATTTACTATTAAGGGCAATTTATTACGGTAATAGTGATGAAGTTTTGTTCAATATGGATGACGTTCATTTGAAGTTTTGTTTGGGGGAATTTGCTCTTATAATCAGATTGAAATGTACTGGAGATTGTAAAAAGCCAATGATACCAAGTGCGGGAAGTAAGCTGAAGAGGAAATATTTTGGTAGTAGGGATAAGGTAGATCAAAGGGCAATTTTGGATTGTTTTACAGGGGGGAAAATGGGATTATTATAAGGATTGTTTTAAGATAGCAATCTTATGTCTAATAAGATGGAGAATTACATTGGTGAGCAAGAAATTGCTTTCATAGAAAATGGTGATTTTAATGGATATCCTTGGTGTAAAGATATCTTTAAACTTACCATTTTTGGGTTGAAAGGAAAGTTTATGAACAACAAAGTAATGAGTTTTTATAGGCTTATTAGCTTTCCTTTAGCTTTACAGCTTTGGTTTTGTGAGTGTTATAATCCTCATAATCCAATATATGCCATTTAAGTTGAGATAAAGAAGGTTCCAAGAGTTTTAAACTGGACAGTTACTATAGTCCCTAACTTTCAGGATTTATAGAGAATCTTATTTTTCAACTTTGGTGATGAGGTATGTGGTTATTAATCTTTTTGTTATTTCTTTTCTTTTTCACTTTTCAATAAATAGGCATATGATATAACTTAGATTAAGTTATTTTATAACATATTGCATGTTTAGAATTTTTTCTTTTTTTATTGTTTCTTGTTTGATGTTCATTTTTTGTGTTATTTTTTTATTTGTATTTTTAGCAGTGTAAAAATATATTTCCTACAATTATGAAAATAAAACCCTTGATTTCGGTGAGCTTTTTAATAAAAGAAAAGCCAAGGAAATTTAAAATGAAGATGGTAGTAGCCATGGTCCAGATTTCCCTACTTCTTCCAGTGTAGATAATGCTTTTAATCAAAATCAATGAGGCATATCTAATATTGGTTTTGATTGGGAGAAGAAATAAAAGAAGAGATGCAAGGAATTCAAGGAAAAATGCAAGAAATTAAAGAAGAGGTGCACAGTATTGTTAAAGAAGTTGATGGTTTGAAGGAATATATAAAATTTAATTTTACAAGGATATTTGAAGCTTTGCATATAATTGAGCAAAATTGCAAAAGAGATGATAGCAACAAAGTAATTTTTTTTGTTAATTTGATAATTTTTTATAGTAATAATATGCTACTTGTGCATATAACAACTATCTGATGATGATTTTGGATGGTTTTATTGATTTATTTGTACTTGTATTTTATTTTTGCAATGTTTAGTGCACCGAGAATGCAAACTTTGAGTATGAGGATGAGGTTTTGGGGGAAGATAATGTGGCTGCAGATTTTGATGGAAAGTTTAGTGTTGAAAATC
Source organism: Excoecaria agallocha (assembly GCA_037975025.1). Taxonomy (NCBI): domain Eukaryota; kingdom Viridiplantae; phylum Streptophyta; class Magnoliopsida; order Malpighiales; family Euphorbiaceae; genus Excoecaria; species Excoecaria agallocha. Next base: position 8,626,060 of record CM075815.1, read on the forward strand.
TTGAAAATATCAAAGGGGATGGTGTGGATGTTGGTGAGGAAAGTAAGGAGGATTTTAAAGGGACTCATATGGTATATATTATGTGATAATTATTTTTATTTTATATGTTCTTGAAATTGTTATACTTTTATTCTATTTTCATAATATGAGTTATTACTTTTTTCTATTTACTAGGGTGGTAAGAAGTCTGTAGGAGAAGTAAGTTACACTTCATCTTTTGATGACATTGATTAAAATTTTGAATGAAATTGAAGAAAAAGCATTGAAGAGGACAAATGAAATGGAACATAAGGTGCGTAGAGTTTATTTTTTTGTCATTTCAATTATTATTTTGGATTTTGATGTACCAATGGGCATACCTAGTATACCATGGTATACCAAATTTCAGATTTAGAATTTCTTGTATGGAATTTAGTATACCGAACGGTATACCAGGTATACTAGCCGGTATACCAAATTTCAGAATGCAAATATATTTTGGAATTTGGTATACCGGTTGGTATACCTAATATACTAGATAGTATACCGAATTCCAGAATGTAAGCATATTTTAGAATTTAGTATACTGAACGATATACCAGGTATACTAGCTGGTACACCAAATTTCAGAATGCAAACATGTTATGGAATTTGGTATACCGTATTTTAGTCGGTATGCCAAATTCCAAAATGTAAATCATGTTCTGTTTTTGTACCAGATTTTTGTATTAGAATGTATAAGTAATATATTTTATTAAATATAGTGTTTCTAAGTATTTTATTATTTATTTTAATGTTTAATTAAGTAATATTTGTATTTATTATTTAATATAGGTTTTTAAAACATATCAAGTTACTGGCAAGGAAATTGTCGTGTTCCAAGGCATTCCTTATGTGACCTCTACTCCTTATGAGCAAAAAGGGGAGATTAAACTAACTGTGGTGATAAAATCTGACGCAACCTCAGAAAGTGTATTGAATCGGCAAGTAATATAGGGTGCTCAATTTAAAACCCAAAAACATCTTACCTAAGGGATTATAGATGCAAGCAATGACAATAAAATATACGCTAAAGAATTCCCAAAATTTTTTTATGCGTTATGCTGTCAACTATTTAAAATGCAAAAAATTTAAATTAAAACAATTGTAATATTTAGGAATATACTATGAATCAAGTCATTATAATATTAAACTAATTGAAAATTTATATATTAAAAATGTTGCTCAGGTTCACTTATCCTCCCCATACCCAAATGTGAAATAAATTAATCATTAAATTATATCGATGAAGTCGGGATAACCCACTCTACCTAATCGTCCCATTCCGGAGCAAGCTATTCTAATAAAAAAACATCCCATTTTGGAGCAAGTCCTATGATTAGCCTATGTATGGGTCTAACATCCTAGGTTTGATTTACTTTCCCATTTCTAAGCCAAACAACCTAAAACCCATTCATTTTACTCCAAACTCTAGTTCTAAAACAATAAAATCTACAACTCATCAAGTCCCATTTTGGAGCAATATCAAAATTATAGCAATCATGATAAAAGATAAGAGGTAGAAACATCCATGGCATTCAAGCAATTAAATAAAACATCCAAACAAGATAATATGATAAAATCATCCATCAAAATTTGGAAAATTACTTAAAATAACAAAAACCCATGAAAGTTTAATGAAGCAACGGTAAAATAAATCTTTCATCTATAAATAAAATTAGAAATGTTCAATATTCATATTGGGGATAAGGAATTCAAAGATCCCCAAACAACTAGCAAACTACTCACTACCCATTGCAAGAAAAAAAAGAAAAGGATAGAAAAAATCCAAAAATTCATGTTAGGATGGAAACCCAGTTGGAACCCAAGCTTCTTCAATCTTCTTCTCCAAATCTACAATGAAAATGAGCTTCAAATGGAAGAAACTAAGTATCTAATGTATGTATTTGTGTTTAATATATGTATTTTGGTGTAAATTTAACCTATTTACAAGTATAAAGCTATTTACTAAGTAGAAGAAATGAAGAGATGAAAGAACAAAAGAAATGAATAAACTCTAGATCCAAAAATTTCCAGATCTGTGCCAAACAGAAAATTTTGGTTTATATAGGCTCGATAGGGTCACGGTCAGCACTAAATTTCTGCTGACCGTGATATACTGAAAATTTACCTGTGGACTGAGATACGTCATGGTCAACACTTGATAACTCTAATATAGTGTTTAATTTTAGTGTATTTTTGTTTGTACATGTGCCTTGTTTTGTGTGATTTTTGGTGTTTTAGGTGCTAAATTTCTCTTTTTATGCCAAATAGAATTTTATTGAGATTTATCAAGTTTTGGTGTGTTTAATGGGGTAAATTTGACTTGTGTGTAGAGAATTGACTTGCACACGGTCGAGACCAAAGTGTCTCAGCTATGTGCTTTGCAGAATCCCCAATCCACACCGTTTCATTTTATCACTTGGCCAAGACCATTTGTCTCGACAGAGTGCTATGGACTCCGCTGAGACCATTTGTCTCAGCAGAGTGCTATGCATAGTTTAAAGCTGTTTAGTTTAGAAGGGTGCACTTGGCTGAGGCAAATTGGTTTCAGTCGTGTGCTGATGCTACAATATAATTTTGGCCGACTAGATACGATCGAGACTAAAGTATCTCCATTGTGTCCATTTATAGATGCTATAAAAGCTGCATTTCTATTTGGCTAAAAGAAATAGAAGAGCTATTTTAGATCTAGGGTTTTTCTTCTTTTATTTTTTTAAGGTTTTTCTTTTTATTTTTTTTTGTAATGTAGATTTATTTAATGTAAGCATTATATTAAGTTTATTTTTAATGCAAGTTTAGGGTTAGATTTAATTTTTTGCAATTAGTTTTAGTTTTATCTTTCATTTTGCTAGAGAGTTGGAGGAGAAGACTTGGATTCAACTTAGGGCTTCATTAGTTATAAGGGACTTCATGGGTTTCTTCTTTCCTTTTTCCTTTTACTTTATTAATGTTTAATTTGTAGTTTTATTGCTAAGGGATTTATGAATACCCATATCTATGTAATGGATTGAACCTATCTTGATTTATATATGCTTAAATGTTTTGTTCTTCATTGTGATTATTCATTTACCTATTTTATTAAGAATTTGGTCATTTTATTTCACTTGAATGAATGATTATGATGTTTGTATGGAATGGGCATTGCCATGCTTTGTTCTTGTGTTTTCTACATTTGGAGTCCTCGATGATTCAGGAATGAAGGTCTTAAACTATCTTTGTAGACTGTATTTGATTCAGAAATAATTAGAGAATAGATGGGTATTGAATTAGTAAGCTCTGAAATGGGATATTAGTTCATACCTAGGTCTTGGGACCCGCGCTTATGCTGACTATCGGATAGGCTCCGAAATGGGATATCGAGTAGTTAGAATAGTAGGCTTTGGAATGGGATACTAGGGGTTTAGATGGGTTGTCTAAATTTAAACCATAGATTTCTTTATGGTTTAATTTAATGCACTGTGTATGGGAAGGATTAGAGTACCTTGGAAATATTTTAGTTAATGTTTTAATATTTAGTTTAATTAGCTTAATTATTTGTTTATTTTGTTAATTAGATTTAGGATGCTTTCAATTGAAAACTTGGAAATTTGTCTCAGATTAATCTCGCTCAGCCCTAGATATCTCATTTAACAGCCCTTTATCCTTTAGATTCGATATTCTGAGGTCTAAACTATATTTTCCTATATTACTTATTGATTCAGTGCACTTATTGATGTCGCAACAAGTTTTTGGCATCATTATCAGGGATAACGGTGTTGTTTATTTGATATCTCTTTTTGAGCTTAGTCTAAGAGTTTTATTTTTCTTTATTTTTGATTTGGTGTTATTCTTTACAGGAAGATTTTGATGCATTTTCAACTAATGCATGGTTCTATCAAAGACGATGAATTGGTTTTTTTAAGAGCACAAATGAAAGAGTTGAGGAAAGAAATACAAGAGCTATAGTACTCGAATTAACCTTCAACAACCTACTCGTTGCTATCTTTTGAAGATCCTTGCTCATAATGGATATCACAAGAGTCAAACGCCTCTAAAATTCAAGTTCTCCTTAACTTGCTTGCAAGCAGGGAGAAGCAATTTAGAGTTGAAAGAGAAGAACAGAAGGCTATAATTAATTTTCAAAAGAAGAAGATAAAAAATCAAGAGGCTTTATTGAAGACTCAATAGCATCTATTGAAAAGTCAAGAATCAGGAATATAAAACCTAGAATCCAAATTGGAGTTCTTGAGTATTTTAGTGCAAAATAAAGATGATTGTGACAATGAGGAGAAATCAAGTCATGCATAGTTAGTGGACAATAAAGGAATCAAGTATGGGGTGCATGAATTGGAGGAGGGACCAATCATTGTCAAAGACAAGGCCTATAGCTTAGAGAATGAGTTTCAATCTCTTGTGAGGAATTCTTCACCAAAAGAGCACGAATGGTTCAACTCTTAAGTTGAAGCACTGAATTTAGTCTATTTAAAGAGTCTATTAAGGTCAGAAAAGCCGAAGGAGTATGTTTTTGAAAAATCCAAGGTGAAGGGGTACTTCATCGAAGACATGGTATTTTTTGCCTTAGTGAATTTTAATAGGATTCTCCTGCTGATGGGGGAAAATGAGGAACAGAGTCCGAAAAGACCAACATTTGGATCACGAGCTTAACCTCCAGATAGTAATGAGATTCGAGTTGGGACTTATTAAACCAGAACTAATTCTCTTCGTTTACTTTTTAGTTAGTTGTTTATTTTGTTTGCTTGTTTTTACTTTTAAATTTTTAATTTTTACTTGTGTTTTTTTATAATTTTTTGGTGATTCATTTGACCATTGATTTTTGCAAAAATAAGATTAGAAATAAGTGTGTTTATATGCATGAAAGCAGGTGTAAAACTTGAAAAATTTGCAGAATATTTAGTGCACACAACAGAGACCAAATCATCTCAGACGTGTGCCAAGTGCATTTTCAGTTCTAGAAGGGGTCATATGGTTGAGACCAAATAGTTTCAGCCGTGTTCAATGTGAAATCTCAATATAAAAGGGGGCACTCAACAAAGACCAAAGTGTTTTAGTCATGTGCAATTGAAAAGTTCCATTTTTTGTCCATTTTTTTGGCATTAGATTCCATTTTCTCCTCTTCTCATCAGCATTTTCAATATGAGCACTCTATTCCTTATACATTTGTTCCATTTTTTGTCCATTTTTTTGGCATTAGATTCCATTTTCTCCTCTTCTCATCAGCATTTTCAATATGAGCACTCTATTCCTTATACATTTGCATTAATTTTGGCATGATGAATATGAATCCACCTCATTTAGCTATTTTTGTATTTTATTTTCTAGTAATTTTATGTTTTTTTGTTAATTTTGTATTTTATTTTATTATTGTTTCAATTTTAATTTATAGTTTATGTTATTATTTAGTTATTTCTTGTTTAATTTTAATTTATGTTTTGAATTTAGTTTAGTTATGATGTTTGTTTTTATTTGTTATTGTTATTTTATACTTTCACACCTTATTTAGTTTATCCTCATAGTTGTTCCTATTGTGAACGAACATGAACTTAGAATTAGAAAGCCTTATTTAGATTAGTTGAAATAGCAAGAGAGTGGTTAGTTGTTGAATGATTTTTTTTATTAGTTTCAATTAGATCAATACCATTAGGTCTGCTAATAAATGTGTACTTTATGTTTGATTTTGAAAATAAAAAAACTAGTACATAAAGGTGATTGAGTAGGAATTCTAGAGTGCTAGAACCTTTCTTATCACCCTTCAAAGCAAATAAACGACTAAAAAATGAGATTATAAATGACTTAGGAAATATTTTTCGTAATCCAATTTTGAAAAGACCTTTAGACCTACCTTTGTTGAATAATATCCCTTGCAAGCTCTTTTGAGCCTTTAGAGCATATTTAATGCATGCTGAGTTATTTTCTTGTTGAATTACACATGCATTTTAACCCCTTAAGCCTAAAAAGCCTTAATCTTACCTTCTTTTTGAACTGGCCATTCTAGAAGTAAGTGAGAAGAGTTTTTATTGGGAAATGCTAGTGAGTAAAATGAAGGGTTGTGCTTGAAATGTTAGACTCAAAAATTGGGGATACATTACCATTGCCAAGTGAGATAAAAAATTTACAGAATGTAGTCTTGTTTAAAGACAATATATGGAGTCCTTGCTTATTAAATGAAAAAAAAATTTGATTGCTCTAAAAAGAAAAAAGTTAGCAATCTTAGTTCCATCTAAGTGTGGGATACTTGATGTGTAGAGGAGGATTTTAAGCTCTTTAAACACTAATTGGGTTATAATCTTAGAAAATTTTTTAGAGAGAATCTTTCTTATTCTTTGCGCTTTTTGTTCTATATTTTGGATATCTAAGTTTGGCAATGATGATTGAATAAGGGTAGAGTTAAGTCTTACTTTTTAGAAGAAAAAGGGTGAGTAGAGGTAGAAATGGCAGTTCTAAATTGTGAATCCTAATCTTTTCTTGATAGCCATACCTTTGTCACATTATAACCTTTCAAGTCCTAAGAATCTTTTCTTGTTGTAAGTTATGTACGGAGATGACCTTCGGGTTTCAGTGCTAAAGGAGAGGCCTATGGCATTTCTTGAGTTTTAAGAGAAAAATAGCATGTGTAATCTTTTGCACACAAATTCATTTCTCGATTGTTTGATTGTGCTGGAATTTTGTTTTGAAAGTTGTTATAAATTATTTTGGCCTAGCACACACACAATGAGATTAGCTAGTATTATCTAGTTGAGTCTTTACGATTTAGGATTTTGTTTAGGGCTTCCAATAAAGTGTCTTTCTAATTTTTTTTTTTAATTTGTGTTTTCTTTCTTTGAGCTTGAGCATTCAGGAATGTGGTTTCTTCGTTTGCTCGAAGGTGAGCAAAAGCTAAGTGTAGGGTATTTGATAACTCCAATTTAGTATTTAATTATAGTGTATTTTTGTTTGTATTTATGCCTCATTTTGTATGATTTTCAGTGTTTTAGGTGTTAAATTTCTATTTTTATGCCAAATAGAATTATATTAAGATTTATCAAGTTTTAATGTGTTTAATGGGGTAAATTTGACTTTTGTGCAGAAAATTGACTTGCACATGGCTAAACCAGAGTGTCTCAGCCGTGTGCCTTGTAGAATCCCCAATCCACACTGTTTCATTTTAGCACGAGATAGAGTGCTTTGGATTTGGTCAAGACCATTTGTCTTGGCAGAATGCTATGATGAGTTCAAAGTCGTTCAGTCTAAAAGGGTGCACTCGACTGAGTCCAATTAGTCTCAGCCGTGTGCTGATGCGACAGTACAATTTTGGCTGATCGGACATGGCCAAGACCAAAGTGTCTTTGCCATGTCTATCTGTAGATGCTATAAAAGCTGCGTTTCTATTTGGCTAAAGGAAAGATGAAAGTTATTTTAGATCTAGGGTTTTTCTTCTTCCGTTTTTCAAGGTTTTTCTCTTTATTTTCTATTATAATTTAGATTTATTTAATGTAAGCTTCAGATTAGGTTTATTTTTAATGCAAGTTTTTGGTTATATTTAATTTTTTGCAATTAGTTTTAGTTTTATCTTTCATTTTGCTATAGAGTTGGAGGAGAAGTCTTAGATTCAACTTGGGGCTTCATCAGTTACAAGGGACTTCATGGGTTTCTTCTTTCCTTTTTCCTTTTACTTTATTAATGTTTAATTTGTAGTTTTATTGCTAAGGGATCTTTGAATCCTGATATCTATGTAATGGATTGAACCTATCTTTGATTTATATATACTTGAATGTTTTGTTCTTCATTGTGATTATTCATTTACCTATTTTATTAAGCATTTGGTCATTTTATTTCACTTGAATGAATGATTATGTTGTTTGTATGGAATGGGTATTGCTATGCTCTATTTTTGTGTTTTCTACATCTAGAGTCCCCGATGATTTCGGAATAGAGGTCTTGAACTCTCTTTATTGACTATATTTGATTCAAAAATAGTTAGAGAATAGATAGATATTGAATTAGTAAGCTCCAAAATGGGATATTAGTTCATACCTAGGTCTTGGGATCCGTGCTTATGCTGACTATCGGATAGGCTCAAAAATGGGATATTAGATAGTTAGAATAGTAGGCTCTGAAATGGGATACTAAGGGTTTAGATGGGTTGTCCACATTTAAGCCATATATTTCTTTGTGGTTTAATTCAATGCATTGGGTATGGAGAAGATTAGAGTACCTTGGCAATATTTTAATTAATGTTTTAATATTTAGTTTAATTAGATTTATTATTTGTTTATTTTTTAATTAGATTTAGGATGCTCTCAATTGAAAACTTTGGAATTTTTTTCAGATTAATCTCGCTCAGCTCTAGATATCTCACTTAATAGCTTGTTGTCCCTTGGGTTCATTATTCTAGGGTCTAAACTATATTCTCCTATATTACTTATCGATTCAGTGCACTTGCTGATGTCGTAACAACACTCTTTTTTTTCTACTAATCGTAATATACTCCTCGATTCACTTCTGGACTGAGAAATGCAGACCTCACAATTAACACCCCTTTTTTGTTGATCGTGACATATTGTTCCTTTGCATTCTGGATTAAAGTCTGCATACCTCACAGTTAGTACAAATTTATTGCTGACCATGAGGTCTTCTCTTCTTGGTTTTGGACAAAAAATGACTAAGTCATAGTAAGCACAAAATCTATGCTGACCGTGACATAATTGGAATAGTGCATTTTGATATGAAGTATTAGGTTACGGTTAGCACTCAAAACCTACTGACCATGAGGTACCTGCAAAATCTATATTTAAGCATGGAAACCCATCAAAAGTCCTCAAAAGCACATAAAAGATAAGATTTACTAAAATTGGATAGAAATGATTGAATTCAAGGAAAGTAAAGTCAAAGACACTAAAAAGACACTTAGAACTGCTCTGAAATTGACTAAAAACTATACACTGAATTGAAGTTATCAACTACCCCACACTTAGACTTTGCTTGCCCTCAAGCAAACGAATCATCCACAAACTTGAAAATTCAAACTCTAACTTAGAATAAAAAAATTCAGATGAGCCAAAACAACACTTAGTTGAAGACACTCAAACGAAAAATTCGACCAAACAGACTCAAACTAATCTATACTGAACAGTTTCTTTTGTGTGTGTGCTAGGCCAAAACAAGTTCATCACTTTTTAAAACCAAAACTACCAGTGAATTCTAGCAATTGAGTAAAAAGATAAGTGTGCAAAAATTTTGCAAAATGGTTTCGCTCTTGAAACTCAGAATAGCCATAGGCCTCTCCTTTAGCACTGAAACCACAAGGGTCATCTCCACTAAACAAGTTAGAGCAAAACAAGTTGAGGTATTAGCTCTAAAGAAGAGATAAAGTTAACAAATTAGAATCAATCACACTACCCAAAAATACCACCTAACTTTCTGAGAATCAATAACTCTTTTCCATTCTTCTGCCCTTACTATCAAAACTAAAGGATGAAACTTAAAGGACATTGACTAAACTCATAAATACAAAGGAAGTAGGAGCTAAAATTTTTTTCTCTTGAACTAGCTCAACAATTAACACTTCCTCATAGATGCTAGGTACTCCATGCTTTTTTTTTGCAGTAAAGAATTAAATAAAATTTCTGCAGCATAATCTTTATTCCACTGATGTTGATTTTTTTAAATAACTTTCAATTGAACTAATGAGGTACCAATACTCTTAATTCTCATAATTATCAATGTCTTAAGATTGTCAAAATTCAGCTCAAAAGACCCAAGAATTTTAGAATTTCTCATATTTCTTGACTAATAAGCAAAATTCAATCCCGAACTCATCATACAATTTTTCTTTTATTAACCAACCTAGACTGGCCAATTCTAAAAAAGTGGAGGCAAAAGGCATCTAAGTTATAAGGTTAAAATTTAGTGCATCAAGAAAAGAAATTTAAATAGTACGCCTTTTAGCATACCAATTAAGCTCAAAGGGGCTAACAATGGTAAAATTAATCACAGGGTAGGATAAAAGCCATTCTAAATGTGACTGCCAAAGAAAGGCTGCCTAGGTTATGTCCTAATTTTGGTTGAGTTGAATATTTGTTTCGAAGGTGATGAGGAAGGTTCTAACTATTCTAAAATTCCTTCACCCAGTTGCTCTTACTCACTGGTTTTCGACAACTTCCATAAAAATAGCCTAACATGCACACAAAAATAGAAATTAATTGGTATATGATTAATTGAGACTAATTGAAAGAAAATTTCTTGATAAGGCATACAACTACTCTCTTGCTACCTTAACTCTCTAAACAACAGTTCTCATGCCAAAATTCAAACTGATTCAATCAAGAATAATCTGAGCAAACTTAGACTAATTTGCAATTGATAATAGCAACTTAACAGACACAAACACATTTTCAAACATTAAATACTAGAAAGTAATTAAAACAACCAAAAGACTAAAGATTAATCAAGAGCTACTAAAGCCAAAGTGAGAATAAAACAAGGCAGTAAATAAATTTAAATGAAAATAACTATTTAAACTAAAATATACTAGAATTTGCAATAAAAACTAAACAGTTTGACTAAAACAATCCAAAACAATGACTATGTAAAATTATAGCTTAACACAACATTTTAACACTATAAAATAAAGTCAAAAGGTTTGTGTTCAAAAACTCCACAATATTTTAGTTGTTTGAATAATCTTCTTCTTCATAAAATCTATACAAAAATCTTAAAATCTTCACAAAATAATCTTCAGCAAAAAGTTAGAATCAAATCTTCACAAAATAAGCATAAAAAAGTTCTATCTTCAACAATCATAAAAATAATCTTCTCATTCCAAAATAAGTACTCCCCTACCTCACACTTTAAAAGTTTGTTGCCCTCAGCAAGATAAAATTAAGAACACAAAAATAAGTAGGGGCAGAGGACTCCCTACAATCAATCTCAGGAAAGAGATGGTGGTGGAGGAGGAACTGTAAGTGAGGAAAAATGGACATCCATCTTTGATATCAAAGTGCCTAAAGCAATAAGAATTTGGTGCTGCTCCTCTTTAAACTTATCTTGTTTAGTAGCTAAGGCATCAATCCTTGCTATCAATTTAGCATACTGCACAGAGGTTAAGGTTACAGCTCTCTAGTCTGGAGCACGTGGAGGATTGCTTAGACTTTTTGTCATTTTGTCAATGAATTCATCCTTGTCAGCAAGTCTGATTCCATGCTCCATTGTTTCATTCTCAATAAGCACCTTCATATTCTTCAAAAGTTTCTGGTCTAAATAAGCCACGGCAGGAAGAACTTTGTCCTCATTCAAAGGATAATCCACAGCTTTGGCTAACATAGTAACCTAGCCCCCAGAGATATTATCTTCATTTTATTGGCTACTATTGGATCTCTTCTAATTTGTGCCACCAATGATATGCACCATTAATAGGGTAACCTCTAAGCCTAGTAGCTAAGAAAAGAGCCTTTAGAAGATTTGCCTACCCTGTTGACTTGATATGGCTCATGGGGAACAAAGAGAAGTACCTGTGTAGAATTCTCAAAGGATGATCCCTTAAATGATGGGATTTTGTTATCCCTGATTTGTATCTGGCTTCGAATAAGGGATCTTTGATTTCTTCCTAGACTATATTCTGGTTGTAATAAGGGAAATCATCTAGTGCAAAGGTAGGAAATTCTAAAGTATCTGAGAATTCTATAAAAGTCATGGTGTATGTTGTGCCTTCCAAAACAAAAGTAACCCTATTTGGATCTTCCTCAGAATTTTCCCCAAATTTACACTTGACAGTGGTCACAAAATCCCTTGTGAGGTCAGGATGAATAAGCTCCCTACAAGTAAAAAATCTTTCCCAGCCTATTACAACAATAACACTTTCCACCTTATCTTTAATTTCTAACTTCTCAAGCAAACTCTTGTCTAAATAGGCCAAGGGAAGGTACTGACAGTTGGATAAAATTACATATATAGTCTTGAAGTCTTTTGACACCCAGCTAGGCACGTTAGGATCTTTAGTCTTCTTTTTTTCTGGTGGCAGGTGGTTGACTTGATGCTAGTGGTGGACTGGTTGATAGAGACTTGCTAGATAAAGGTCGGATAGATTGGGCATGAGGTCTCTTGGGTGCCACTGCAAATAACAAAATAAAGTAGAAATAAGTCTTCCAAGATGTTAAATTAGCAACTAAATTAGAACTCTGGCATCAAGCTTTGAGAAATAAAAATGAAGCACAAATGTTAGCCAAGAACGTGGATAGAAAAAATGGATGTAAACAAAGTTCAGCAAAATTAGTGTCTCCAGCAAGAGGAATAAGCTAAGAATTACAAACATTAGAGTTAATAGATTCAAGCAAGAGATTTAAGACTTGCAGACACATTTAAAGTGTGATAAGCTCAACAATCCTTATGCATAGAGATAATAACTCAACAATCCTTATGCATAGAGATAGTAACCAAGGAATGCACTATATTGCAAAAATTTCAGGCTTCTTATAATGTTTAAGGATTGTTAGCAAAAGCATGCATGGAAAGTTATGTTTGAAAGTGCAAAATGAATGTCTCAACAAGTTGTAATCTAATGATGCAACAGGCATTCGCAATGTTGGAAGTCCAAGCTTAGTAACATTAATTAACATAAACTAGCAACATCCTGAATCAAAATTAGCATCCTAAAATAATATGTGCACTCAATGATTAAGTGTAAACAGGTTTAAGCAAGGGGATCATAAGGCAATAAGCTCAAAACAAGATCATTTCCTATAAATGAGCAAAATATGGTAGCAATGTGGATGTATATCACAAAAACAACAAAATACAAGGTACGTGGCACTCAACCATGATAACTGAGTTATCCTTTGGAAACCAGTAGCCCATAGGTCAAATCATTTCAACGGATATACCTTGATACAACACAAACAAGATGTAGACAAAATGATGGATGCACAAGCAAACAACTACCTTGGCAAAAGTGCGAGTAAAATATACATAAACAAGCATTGGCAAACGAAACAAATAAAAGGTAGCCTTTAAATGGCATGGTATTCAAAAATCACAAGCCACTTGAACCAAAATGCATGGAGACCTATAATGGGATGAAATTCCTAGATGTATAAGTATGCTACAAATGCTTAAGGTTCATAGATTCTAGTAAAGTATATAACAACATTAGGCTCAATTCTCAATGGAGACCTTCTCAACTAATATGACTCACAATAAAAAGCAAGATATGAAAAAGTTGTTAAGTGTGTCTGAATTGTCGTGTTCGAAATCAAACTTAAAATAACTAGCAAACAAGTTTGAAATTTTGGCACAGACAAAGAAAATGTTCAAGTTGGCAGGCAAGGTGAGATCAACACATGTCACCCTATGCAAAATTCAATAGTGTTGAGAAGAGAAACAACAAAAATATTGACTTAGAGATTCCATGTGATCCTTTATACTTGCATATTGCATTCTAGCCATTGGTGGTTAACAAAAATATCTCATAAGCAAGGAATTACCCAAGCAGCAAGATTTGAGAGCAAAAATAATACATTGCTAGTAATTGAGAGCACAAAAGGCTCACTAAAAATGAGAAGTAAAATTAAGTGGCCAATTTTGACTCAAAGGAATCAAGCATTTACAACTGAATTGCCCTGTGAAACAAATCAAGCTCTCAAATACAACCTATGAATTCAGGTGAAACAATATGAACAGTGAAACAAGAGGCGTGATCATATTAGGATGCATGAGAACTCTTAAAGTGATTAAATTTCAAGATGCAAAACTCATATAACTAGTTGCAATCCAAGATCAAGAGAGAAAGTAGTTTCTCAAAGGTTTGACTAACCATTGAACACAAACACTTGAATAAATCAACACCACGGAATAGAAAGTAAGCATTTCAATATCATGAAGCTCTAGAATATGTTGGATGAACATGCATAAGAAAGTAATAGTGGTATACAGGAAAACATTGTGTGAAATCAACAGAAAATTCCTAAAGTATCAACTGCATTCTACAAGCCTCAATTTCCTCAAAGATGTCCAAAATACCAATTGAGCACAAAACATAAATCAAGATTCAATAACTGCAACAAAAACTCCTTATACCACATGTAGGGTTAACAACTACCACATGCCTTTTTCTACTAAAGTACCTATATCAACCAAATTAATTTAGTCAAGAGATCACAATCAGCATGTTGAAGCCAACAACCAATAACAAAATATGTGTGGCAAATATGAGAGGCTAAAATAGGTGAAACATAAGGCTAAAACCTTTATGCCAAAGTTCAAAAATAGTGGACAAAAGAAGGGGAATTCTCATATAGGCAATTGGTCGAACAGGTGGCAGGCAATAATTTAACAAAGTAAATATTGATGCAATGATACACAATCCGACATCCAATAATAGATTTTTGTGAAGAACAATGAAAGAATCAAGTCATCAATAGTTATATAAAAAATAATTTTGCCAAATATCGTAAATTTAAGATTAAGAGTGTAGAACTCATATCTACAAATGCTCCTTCCAATGAGATTTTGTTCAAAAATAACACAAGAGAGTTAAACAAAAAGAGCAAACAACAAGGCATTTAATCGTAAAATCAAAACCTAAAAATGATGAAATTGAACAATAGGGTTTTACAAATCTTTGAAGATGTGTGAAGAGTGAATAAGTAAAAAGAAAAGAAAATTTTTTTGAAAGATGAAAATAAAAGAAAAACAGAGAAGAAAGAAGGGAAAAGAAAGAAAAATTAGAAAAAGAATGAAGAATAAGAACACGAGAAAAAAAATGATCAGTATAATGAAAAACACAAATCGACACACATCACAAGAAGTGAAAAGTTGAAAAGAAGAAGAAAATAAAAAAAGAAGAAGAGTGAGAGAAACTTACTTGGATGGTGTAGGAGCACACTTTAGATCTAAACAAATGAAGAAAAATAAAAAAAATAAAAAAAAATGACAATGGTGAGAATTAGTAAAGGAAAAAAAAACACAAAGTAAAAAAAATGATTCAAAACAAGAAAATTGAAGAATAAAAATCACATAAACTAAAGAAAAAAAAGAATAATTCTTACCAGTTGAAGATGACAAATGGTACCATGACTTAAATGAGAGAAAAAATTAAGAAACAATAAAGAAATGGGAGAGAAAAGCGAAAAAAGAGAAGAAAACAGAAGAAAGAAGAGAAAGTGGAACGACGGTTTGTAAAAATGTTACTTTTAAATTAGGGTTTTAAGGGGGCCATGGTTAGTAGTAAAAATGTTCTAACCATGAGATATGTTTTGTTTTTCTACTGGACTGAAAAAAAAGAGTCACGGTTAGCAAGAAAAACCCACTCATCGTGACCTAGAAAATTTTTGATACATAATTGAATGTGCAAGCATGTCACGATTAGCAGTAAAAGTAAACTTACCGTTACCTGTGGCTCTCTGAGTTCTAGAAGCTAAAGTGACACTATGTCACCGTCAACAGGAATAATCTAATTACCATGACCAACAAAACTTTTAGGGATAGAAGCAAACATGCAATTATGTCATGATCAACACTCATTTCCTACTCACCGTGACTTATGACTCTCTCGGATCTAGAATTGAAACTGCCCCTATGTCACGGTTAGCAGAAATACCCTACTAACTATGACCCCTAAAAATCACCAAAAAGTTACCACCTTTTAAACTACTAGGGTCAAACAAAGTAACTGCAAAATTGCTTCAACCAGCAAAAACTTACAAATAAAGACCTCTAAGTCAAAATCTTTTGAACCACAACCAAACCTAAACAGCTATAAAAACAACAGGAAAGCTAATAAAAGTGAGGGTTAAGAAGTAGTTCTACATTTACCAAATTCATAGCTGGACTTTTAAGTACCGTCAAGGATCCATAAGGGTGACAATCAATGAAGCGCCATCAAATGTTGATTTAAAACAAGGCTTCACATAATGTTCGTTTACCTTGAACTCTTTTTCTTCTCTTAGGTGTTTTAGAGTCACCACTCCAAATTTGTCTACTCTTATGACTTCAAAAGGCCTTTTCCACCTTGATTTCAAATTTTCGAGAAACAATCTCAACCGGCTATCATACAGAAGCACCTTCATCTTAGGTATAAACTCATTTTTCATCAGCTTCTTATCATGCCATTTCTTAGTGTTATCTTTGTATTTGGTTGCATGATTATAGGCCTAAAACCTGAGTTCTTCCAACTCATTCAGCTGTAATAACCTGTATTTTTCTGCACTTACAAAATCAAAGTTCAAGAATTTGGTGGCCCAATAAGCTTTATATTCCAATTCGACCGGTAGGTGACAAGACTTCCCAAAAACTAACCTAAAAGGTGACATCCCCATAGGAGTCTTAAATGCTATCCTATATGCCAATAATGTTAGTGTAAGCCCTAACCCCAATACATTGTAATAAAATACTTTAGTTAATAAATGAGGCATTTGTTTTATCTATTGTATTCTTGTGCATATCAATCGATAGAACTATCCAAGAATGTTGTTTCAGTTTAAGTTATCATGTGTGAGGCATATGATTGTAAGACCTTGAAACAAATGAGACTTCATTCTAAATATCCCTAGTCAGTCATTGTTATAGGAATAACAAATGAATTAAGACTAGTATGCTCTCTCTGATAAGTTGAGTTCTGTCTTACGGATCATAAGGACAAGAGTGTCAATCAAAGATCATAGATACATGTTTAGAACATGGTATCTGGATTCGATCCACTCATGAGAACACTATATGGTATAAGTCATAAGTGTTTATCATATGCAAGTTTTGTATCGGAGTTCTTAGACCTAAAATCTCTATGAAACTCTTTATGAATTACTGTGTGCTTTGACATACACCTAACGTGCTTGTAACAGAGTGACAAGTACGAGTATGCTTGGGTATGCATTGATTCATGTTAGAGAGCATGAGAGAAGTAAAGGGATTACCCCTCTCTATAAGAGAGAAAATATCATCGGCCACTTGATCAGTGATCTGAGAAGTGTATGGCCATACCGAGATGAAATAATGAGTAATCATTATTTAACTGAGAGTTCAGTGTCACTGGAATATCAAGAAAGGAATTAATATATATATAAGGATGACTAGTTCCATGCCTTATATTAATTCTGATATTTATGGGTAAGGAACTATGTAAAATTGCATTAGGTCACTAAATGCCATATGCATTTTCATTTAATTTGGAATGCTATAATATCTTGCTAGAGAATATATATAGCCTTTGAATTAATTCATTAATTCATTGCCAACATTAAATGGACCTATAGGATTGCACACAAAGCATTGGGCTTAAAATATTTAAATAAAGTATTGGGCATTAATTTGGGCTTTTAATTAAAGTCAAATTAATGTGTGTAATGGGTTTTAAAATTGCTATTGGACCTTGGTCCATGAGAGAGAAAAATTCAGCCCACAAGGTTTAATTTCAATTAATTAATTATTTTGTATTAATTAAGTTAATTGAGTATTAAAGCCTAAAAGAATTTAAATTAAATTAAATCATTTAAATAAATAATGAAGTGGCCAAAATTCCAAGATAAAAATCAAGGAATTTCGGGACATGCACATTAATTATTTTAAGTGATTTTATTTAATTAAATGTCTTGTGTTTTATTTCAAATTTGAATTTTAAATTCAAAGGAGTTTAAATCAATATATATTACTTATTTTTAGGAAGTGATTGAAGTTGAATTAATTATCTTGAGATAGTAAAATTCAGATCAAACACTTGCCAAAATATAAGGATATATATTAGAAAAGAAATAAAACCCTAAAAATTTGCTTTAGGTTTTGGCGTGAACTTCTCTCTCTCTCACTTAATTATTTTGGACAATTTTCACAAGGAGAAAGGATTGTTCCTCATTTTCTTGTGTTCTTGGGTAGTAATAGCAACCTAAGAGAAGTACAAAATCAAATTTTGTAGCTTCAAACCATAGCCATTACACAATACTTATTTTGAGAGCTAGCAATCTCAATTTTAAGCCATCGGTGCAATTGTGTGTGTGAACATAGAGAGGAGTGGCGTAAAAAGCTGTTCCTTGGCATTGGTGGTGAAGGTCTAAGGCTAAGATATCCTCCTTGGTTGCTGGTCATCATCAAAATCAAGTTTTAAAGGCATCTAAAGTTGTAAGTTTTAAAAACCCTAAAATTGCATGTTTCGATTCTTGTCATGGAATTGTATGGCATGTATGATCAAATTTTATTGTTTTCCGCTGCGTGATCTTTATGTGCATACCATGACATATTCCATCAGTGGTATCAGAGCCTAAACATGCTTATTTTAGTGCTTTAGATGCATGAAAAAATTAATTAAAAATCGTTATTTTGAAAACATGCAATGTTGAAATTTTCTGTTTTGAGTTTTTTGCATTGTTTTGGTGTAAAAACGATTTTAATTGATTAGATAGGTATTATAATTAATATGACATGTTAATATACTGTCCTAAGATGTTCTAGGAGCTGTTAATGGTCGGATTTAATTAATAATACCTGATGGTACATGTTAATATTAAAACTAGGTGCTAGTTGGCATGTTAATTGTTAGTTTAACAACTAGTTTTCAATATTAAATGTAAAAACGATTTTGGCATGTTTTGTAAGTGATTTTTAAAGATTAAATATCAGGTCTAGACATATTTTAAATTTGGTTTTAATTCTGGTCCATGACAATTTAATTGATTAATTTTAAAATCACTTAAAACTATGACTAGTTTGTGTTTGTTACATGTTTAATCAACATTGTTTGTTTTGTTTTGATTAAAATGGTAAAAACACATTTAGATCAGATTGGTACAGAATATTAAATCAATATTTATGACCTTATTTTAATTATTAAATGACTCATAAAATTGATTTAAGTATTTGTGCATTTTTGTGGCATCACATAAGCATTAAACAACTATTTTTGTTGTTTGTTTGTTTTTATATGCATGCCGTGTATCATATATATGTTCTTCATGATTTTGTGTTTTAACTCATGTTGGTACATATTATATGTATTTTTAATGTTTATGGGCTGTATGACATAAAATTAAAAATGGCAAAATTGGAAATTATACTAGAGTTGATTTATAGCACAAATCTAACTAGTTTGTGTTTTGGGCTTTTAAGAGAACTTATTCAATAAGAGGATTTAGTCCATTGGGCTTCGGCCCAGGCCCATCACGAGGTCATCTCTTAAAGGTTCAAGTACACAGTTTCCATTAATGGGCTTGGCTATTTTAATTAAAATTGGACTTTGTTTGATCCATGAATGTTATGTATATTTATTTGCTTGTTTGGTGTGATGAATGGATATGCATGGTGCATTCATGGGCCCTGGGTTTTGTAATTAAATATGGCCTGTGAGCCGTTATGTTTTATTGTAAAAGTTTCATTTATTTCTTAGAATAGAATATACTTAAAGACTTTGTATATCAAGATGAAGCCCACCGGAGTGGAGAAGCCAAACTCGAAGATTCTTATGTAATAGTATAGAATCTTAGTTGTAGGTTTCCTCTACACTTTCTTGCACCTTGTCCACAAAGTAAATATAATTCTCCAGATCACTCAATGGATACTTTTGAGCCTTGTTTATTCCACTACCAACTCTTTATTGTTGAATCAAAGGGTGACCTTTTGACCATACACATCGATTAAGGCTTTTGCCATGTTAAAAAACGGTCTCCCTATATTTAGTGGTACTCTCCTATCCTCTTCCATCTCCATCATTATGAAATCTATAGGAAAAATAAATTTCCCCCTTTACCAACAAGTCCTATATCACCCCCATTGGTTTCCTTACCAATCTATCTGCTAGTTGGAGCCTCATACCTTTCTCCTTGAGATCCCTTAGATTTAATTTCCTGTACATAGAGTATGGCATCAAATTAATACTAGCCCTAAGGTCACACAAGGCATTTCCAACAAAATTCTCATTAATCTCACAAGGTAAAGTAAAACTACAAGGATCTTCCAATTTCTTAGGAATCTTATTCATAATGATAGCACTACAATTCTCTGTTAGTTGCATAGTTCCACAACCTTCTAATTTTTTTTTTGTTAGAAAAAAGTTCTTTCATAAATTTAGCATAGTTAGGCATATGAGATAAGGCTTTCCCAAAAGGCAAGTTAATATGCAATTTCTTAAACATCTCTAAAAATCTAACTAATTGCACATTTTTCTTTTCTTTCCTAGCTATAGTAGGAAAAGGCAACCTATTTATGTCAAGATCTTTTATATTAGAATTCACTATATTCTTAACCTTATCAGTGCTAGGAGCATCTATATTCACCTTTACCCTAGGGTTAGAGTCATTTGCCTGCCGTGTTGGCTCCTCCATATTTGATAATGGTGGTGAAGATGACTTACCTTTGTCTTCTCCTCGTGTTACCACCTTGCCACTCTTTAGTGTGATCGCCTTGGCTTCCTTCTTTAGATTTCGATCGATATTTGATGGAAAAACCCTAATTGGTCTATGGATAAAGAATTTGCCAATTATCCAATTTGTGTTTCCAAGTTCCTCCTAGAGTCGTCTTAGTTTCTATTCCATTGTTTTTGAGATTTTCACCTTGTCTCTTAGCTCGATATAAATTATTACTAGCTATTTATGAAACTGGAAAATATGTTTTCCAAATTCGATTTCTTCTCTTAAATAGGTGTTCTTGGTTTGAACCCCGGTGGGTGATATGCTTGATTATAGTTTGAGTGTTGGCCTTGATTTGAACCTTGGTTTTGATGATGGTGTGATGGATATGGGGTTTAGTAATGGGTTGTCACTCGTGGTTGATAAGACTGACTGTGGTTATGATTGACATTTTGGTTGAAGGGAGCTTTTGTTTGGGGTTGAGAAGATGAAGCATTCTAATGTCCCTCTTTCCAAGAAAAAATTTGGGTGGTTTCTCTAACCCAGATTGCATGCTTGATGTAGGGCTCATTTCTTCAATAATCTCCCACTATATTAACATCCCCCATAACTCCAATATCTTGTCCATATGGTCCACTCTCATATGCTACACAGTCTTGAGAAACTGTAGCTACATTTTGTACTTTTAATCCACTCAATTCTTTCCTTATTAACTTTAATTTTTCCTTTAGCATCATAACTTCATCAACATTGTGCACATCCTACCTTTTTGGAACTACTCTTGGGGTAGCCCATTGTGAGTCATTTGCTGTCATCTCATCCAACAAATGAAAGGATTCTTCTAGCAACTTATTTATGAAAGAACCACCAGATGCCGAATCTAGGAGTGACCTTGTAGGTGGATTCACAACTATATAGAAAATCATTATCAACTGATAAACTGCCACTTTATGATGCAGACAACTCCTTATAGCCTTCTGAACTTCTCTCAAGCCTCATGGAAGGGCTCTTTATTCATTTAGTGAAAACTTATAATATTTTTGTGAATACTGGCTATTTTAGTTGGAGGGAAGAATCCCATCAGAAATTTCTCTTGTAATTGTTCCAATGTCCAAATCGACTGACTTGGTAACATATGAAGCCAATCCCTTGCTTTTTCGATCACTGTGAAGGGAAATAATTTCAATCAAATTGGATCCATTGTAATACCTAAAATCTAAATAGTGTAGCTGACCTCAAGGAATATGTCAAGATGCTGAGAAAGATCTTTTAATTTTGACCCGAAGAACTGATTTCTTTGCACAATAGTAATAGTTGCTAGTTTAAGCTCAAATTGGACACCTCTAGGCAACACAATTGTCCTATAGTCTTCATTCCATCTAGGTATAACATAATCTCTAATAGTCCTTTGCCTAGGCATCTCTTCTCTTCATCTATTTGGAATTTCATCTTGTACCATTGGCACTTCTTCATCCTTGAGAGGAATTTCACTAATAGGAGGATTTGGAATCATGTTTTCTTCTCTATTGGCTTTCCTTCTTTGATGTAAAGTCCTCTTTATTTTAGGGTCATAGGGTGCAAATTGTTCTTGTCTTAGTCTGTGTATACACTATGAACCACCTAAAAAGAATTAAAAGAGCAAAATAAGAAAAAGAAAACACATACAAATAACAATCAAAACTCACAACACGCCAATCCCTAGCAACAGTGCCAAAAACTTGACGCGACCTCAGCAAGTGTACTGAATTGGCAAGTAATATAGGATGCTCAATTTAAGACCCACAAATATCGTACCCAAGGGATTGTAGATGCAAGCAATGACAATCAAGTGTATGTTAAAGAATTTCCAAAATTTGGTTGTGTGTTTTGTTGTCAACTATTTAAAATGTAGAAAATTTAAAATTAAAACAATTGTAATTTGTAGGAATCTAATATGAATCAAGTAATTAAAATATTAAAATAATTGAAAATTTATATATTAAAAATTTTTCTTAGGTTCACTCATCCTTCCCATACCCAAATATGAATTAAATTAATTATTAAATTATATAGATAAAGTCGGGATAACCCTCTCTACTTAAGTGTCCCATTCCAAAGCAAGCTATTCTAATCACAAAATATCCCATTCTGGAGCAAGTCCTATGATTAGCATATGCACGGGTATAACATCATAGGATCGGTTTGCTTTCCTATTCTAGAGCCAAATAACCAAAAATCCATTTATTTTACTCTAAACTCTTGTTTTAAAACCATAAAATCTACAACTCATCAAGTCCCATTCTGGAGCAATCTCAAAGTTACAACAATCATGATAAAAGATAAGAGGTAGAAACATCCATGGCATTCAAGCAATAAAGTAAAACATCCAAACAAGATAATATGATAAAATCATCCATCCAAATTTGGACAAGTACTCAAAATAAGAAAAGCCCATGAAAGTTTAATGAAGCAACAGTAAAATAAATCTTTCATCTATAAATAAACTTAGAAATGTTCAATATTCACATTAGGGATAGGGGATTCAAAGATCCTCCAAACAATTAGCTAACTACTCACTACCCATTACAAGGTAAGAAAAGAAAAGGATAGAAAAAAAACCTAAAAATAATTGTGAGGATGAACACCCAGCTAGAACTTAAGCTTTTTAGTCTTATTCTCTAAATCTTTAATTAAAATGAGATTCAAATGGAAGAAACTAAGTATCTAATCTATGTATTTATGTTTAATTTATGTATTTTGGTGTAAATCTAACCTATTTGCAAGTATAAAGCTATATACTAAGTATAAGAAATGAAGAGATGAAAGAACAAAAGAAATGAATAAACCTTAGATCTAAAAATTTCCAGATTTGTGCCAAACAGAAAAATTTGGTTTATATAGGTCTGATAGGGTCATGGTTAGCACTAAATTTCTATTGACTGTAACATAATAAAAATCTGCCTCTAAACTGGCAATCTCTTTAGACTTTTATGGGTTGAAAAAGAAGCTGCAAGATGTTGAGAGTGAATGTGAAGCACCTCTAAAAAGACCTAAATTGAAAATGTTTCCAAAAGTTATAAAGGAAAAGTTGTTGTAGTTTGACAATGTATTTAAATGAAACAATAGTTGTAAATATTTTATTAATTATCAAAAAGTTTATGGTCATTGATGAACTAATATTATTAGAATCATTTAATTTCTTCCTAATCTTCGAAGCAGTCTGAAAAGAAAATACCTTAGCATTGCTCTATTGAATTCATGAACAATAATAAATAAAGAGTCTTCTTTGAGGAGGAGGTTGATAGGTAATGAAGATCAAGATTGCTATAAATAAGGCCAGCGCCATCGGCATCAACATTTCTTCTGCATTTGAGCAGTAACCCATTCTAATGCTAATTCACTAACAAAATCCTGGCATTTTATTTGTTCTAATTTTATATCCAAATACAAATAAATAAGATAAGGACCTTGAACCATCTTATAGCCTCACCACCATTACCACCCAATACAAACATTGCATATGTTGAGGATGGTCGTGAAATTTGTGGTTTTTTTCCAATTCAAACATAAGTATTAGAGTGACACGCTTTATATAAATTAGTGGTTTAAAGTATTTTTATTTAAATATTATCAAATGCATAATATAATTTTAATTTTTTCAATTTGGTAAACCAAATGGTATACTAGGTACAACACCTGGTATACCAAAAAATAGAAGAGAATTTTAATTTTGGATTTTGGTATACCTAATATACCACCTGGTGTACCAAAATTCATAATTGAAATACTCTTTTATTTTTTGGCATACCCGACGGTATACCAACTAAAACAGTGGATTACAATTTATTATAAATAAATAAAAAAAGAGAGCTTTTTATTTTTTTAGCATGAATGGAGTAATACATGATAATTGTGACCATTATTTTTGTAAAACAACACTAGTAAATTCTTTTTGATCAAGTCTAGGTTTTAAGAATAGACAATCATTATTATAAAAAAATAATAATAAGTTTTAAAAGAAAATAATTGTTATCCTTATTTCTACTTGTCATTGGTTCAACTAATCATCAAGGTTAAAAACAAAATTGTGTTTTAAGTGCTGGCTGTGATGACAATTCTGCTATCAAAACAACAACAAACTCCCACCATTTTTTTAATTCATCACCAAACTTGGAATTGGTCTTCATTGTTGTTAAAATCTAAAATAACCAAATATACCGAAGGTATATATTTCAGTTGAGTATTTGCACTTTTTATGTAAAATAACAATAATTTGCATTAACAAATCCCCTATGTTTAATAGAGTTGGAATCCTATTCTGTTTTTTGGTATACCAGTTATATACCATTTATATCCAAAAAAAAGAACAAATATTATCTATTTTGCAGCATTTCTATAGTTCTTCCAATTATGTCCCAATTCTTTACATTTTCCACACCTTACTTTCACTTTAGATTCTCATCCTTATTTGATTCTTCTTTTCTTAGGTCTTTTTTCTTTAACTCTTCCAATCAATTGTAACACAAATTCTTCTTCAACTTCAGTAGGTATTTTTTAAGTTTTATTTTTAGGAATTGGATGCATTATTCCTTCATAAGTTGCTAGCATTGCCTCTTTGGCAATATTTATAAGAGTTTAAGTGATATTTATTCACTACTGCCAAAGTATGTAGAAATGGCAATTCATCCATTTGGAAATGATTACAGCTATAAGTTCTTTCTTTCATGTTAACCATTTAACTCTTGTCACATTCTTGGATAGTAAATGTATCATTGCTTAAAGCTTTCACCTGAAAAAAATAATAAAGAAACATTTTCTAATTTTATAAATAGAATATTTTTGGTTTTCAATTTTTGGTGTACCTTGTTATGCCAAATTACATATTTGAAATTTCCCATCTAGATTTTGGTATACCAAGGTATACTTGGTATACAACATTGTAGATTTAAACATCTATGACAAATATATTCAAGTTTTGAGATCTAACCATCATTTTCTGAGACAAAATGTAGTTTTTTTCTGAGTTTATCTTTATGATTTGTCGCAAGTGCTATAAATGTTGATAATGCTAGTTGTTTATTTTTGTAACTCCACTCTTGCATGAAATCTCTTAAATATTCAACTAAAGCCACTATTGGGAGTTCTTTTGCTAATTTATTTGTTGCATTCATTGATTAGGCTATGTTTGAGGTCATGATTAAGAACCTATTATTCAATGAATGTACTCTTGACCATTTTTCATATCCAAAGAGTCAAATATGTTATAATTCAGGAATCTACCTTATCAATCTCATCCATTTTGTACTCAAATTCTTCCAATATGTATGTTTCAGATGCTCTAAAAAATAAATCCTCAATCTTACTTGATTTTTTCTTGAATTTTTTCTTCAAATTGTTCCACAAAGGGTATGTACATACACAATGGCTGATCTCTGGTAAAATATTTTTGGTTGCTTTCTAAATACTATCATGTCTATCCGATATTATGCACATCCTTTCTCTTATACCATATGTTTCCTTAATTATCATGAAGAAGCATTCCTAAGAACGATCATTTTCAGAATCAATAATGGCAAAGGCTAGAGTGTAGATTTTACCTGTTGCATTTTGTATGCATATTGTGATTAGTGTTCCTCTATATTTTGATTTTAAAAATGTGCCATCAACAACAACTATCGACCGGCAATGCTTCCATCCCATAATCGAAGATCTTTAGGCAGTAAATTAGTATAGGAATGTCTTTGAATATCAATAATAGATCCAGGATTAGTAGCCTTTAACATATACAAATAGTTGGGTAGAAAAGCATAAAACTCTTCAAGGTTTCCCTTAAGCATTTCAAGAGCTTTTGCTTTTGATCTTTAAGCTTTTCCATAGTTTATTGTAACTCTAAAATTGACTTTCAACTCACGAATGATATCAAGTGTAGTGTATACCGATGTCACATTTAGGAATTTTGTCTTAATGGTTTCTCCAATCACATTTGATGTTGCTTGTTGTTGATTGCCTAATCTCATTTGTAAAGGGCAAGTATGAATATTGATGAACTTTCTGATATTGAATATACTTGTATAGCCCATCCTTGATGCTCTTAATTGCCAATTACAATTGTCATCTACGTAGTTCAAAACATATCTCTTGACACATGATTTATGAACTTTGCATTGAAAGTTGTTTTTTAATGCAAATAAACTTAATGCTTTTGCAAGGGTTTCCTTATTATTATAAAGTTTTCCTATCTCTATATTAGGATATCTTGGGTTACTTATGATAATAGATTTTATTGTCCCTGTATCTTGCTCTTCTTCTTCAGTTTTGTCTTTTGTTTTCTCAATAGTATCTTTGCTCTAAATGCTCACATAATTTATCATTTTAGAAATACTTTATTGTAATTCTAAAAGTTGTTGGTCTTGCAATGATGAAGAATTTGTTGTTGATGCTTAAATTTCAATTATTGGATTAGCATTTATGCTATTTTTTAGAGCTTAAATATAAAAAAAATATACTAAAATTCAAATTCTAAAATGAAAATCATGTTATGGAATTTGGTATATCAGATGGTATACTAAATTTTAAAATGCAAATATATTCTAGAATTTGGTATACCGGCTGGTATACTAGGCATACCAGCCGACATATAAAATTTTAGAATGCAAAACATGTTTTAGAATTTGGTATATCGATTGGTAAACTTAGTATACCAAATTTCAAAATGAAAATATGTTCTGAAATTCGGTATACCAGTTGGTATACTGGGTATACCGAATTCCAGAATGCAAACATATTCTTGAATTTGGTATACTAAGTAGATTATTCGGTATACCAAATTTCAAAATGTAAAACAAGTTTTGAAATTTAGTATACCGGTTAGTATACCTAGTATACCAAATTTCAGAATGCAAATATGTTCTAAAATTTGATATATCAGGTGATATGGACAGTATACTAGTCGGTATACCAAATTTTAGAATGCAAACATGTTTTGAAATTTGGTATACTGGCTGATATACCTAATATACTATTTGGTATATCAAATTCTAGAATGCAAACACATTTTGGAATTTAGTATACCGACTGGTATACTAGGTATATTGTTTGATATACTGAATTTCATAATGCAAACACGTTTTGAAATTTGGTATACTGGCTGGTATACCAAGTATACCATCCGGTATACTAAATTCTAGAATGCAAATATATTTTGAAAGTATATTGGATGGTATACCAAAGTTTAAACTGCAAATATGTTCTGAAATTTGGTATACTGTCTGGTATACCAAATTTCATAATGTAAACATGTTTCAAATTTTGGTATACTAGACGGTATACTAGGTATGCCAGCTGATATACCTAATTCCAAAATGGAAACATGTTCTGTTTTTTGTGCCAAATTTTTGAAATGAAATGTATTAGTCATATATTTAATTAAATGTGTTATTTTTAACCTTTCTCAATTAGTGTAATACATAAGGCATATGCTGTGATATCAGAATCCCTTTTCTTTAATTCCAAGTAGAATCTTATGCTATTATCATCATCTATTTCTAATGGAAAATCTTTGCCAAAATACTTTATATTAAAATAGGTTAGTTTTATACTAATTTTTAATTGATTGAATATTATACCAATAAGATGTTCATGGCTGCAAGCATTTGGAATTAATACCCTTATAACTTCAAATCCTTTAAATTTGTTATCATTTTCCATTCTCTTTTACATTTAATCAAAACTGGAATGTTATCCATCCAATTCAACCAAAGGTTAATGCTAATAGTTCTGCATTAAAAAATTAACAAAATAGAATATCAATAAAATTCACTAGAAATTAATTATTTTGTAGAATATTTTCTCATATCAAAAAGTTCATGTTGGCATTTTATCGAAAACTTTGTATGCAACAATTAAAATATCGGGTTTTAACAAACAATCACCCATTTTGTAAATTCCCAGATTTTACATAAGCACTTTAAGGTAACTAAGTGCTGAAAGTTAAATATTTCATCTAGTTTACTGGTGGATGCCTTAGCCACCTTAGTATCAATGTGGGACGTGTTTTAAAGATGATTAGATTATAGATATCGAGGTGGATGATGGAAAACATTGGTACTAAGATATCTAGAACTATTTAGAAAGGTCTATGTTTCCTGAGGAAGCCACTAAAAAAGACCAAAGGATAATCCATAAGCTGTTAACTTAGTTCATTACTGTACGAGGAGTGCTCTATAAGAGATAGCCTGATGGAATCTAGCTAAGATGTCTGGATGAAAAGGAGGCAAGAAGGGTCATGAAAAAATTAAATGCAGAGGTATGTAGAGCCCACATAAATGGTTTAGCCTTAGCAGAGAAGATCATATGTTAAGGGTTTTTTTGCTGATTGTTCTGTGTATATCAGAGAGTGTTAACTATGCTAGCAGTATGCAGACTTGAGGCATTTACCTATTTTTGAGTTATTCAACCTTACATCACCATAGGTACTTGCTGTGTGAGGTATAAGCATTATAGGTATAATCCATCTACTCGCTTCAAATGGGTACAAGTTCATTATAGTGGCCGATGACTACTTTACTAAGTGGGTAGAAGCAAAATCTTTTAGAAAGGTAGATGCAAGGGACATGGCTAAGTTCATTAAGAGAAATTTGATATACATATATGGTTTGCCTCATCATATAGTGTCGGATGGTGGGTTGTAGTTCTCCGGTTAAACCAAATAGATCCTCATTAAGTATGGGGTTCAACACTATAATGTTCTCCTTGTAGACCTCAAGCAAATGGAGCAATCGAGAAGGCTAATAAGAATGTCAAAAGGATTTTGGCTAAAATGATTCAAACTTATAAAGACTGGGCTGATAAGCTACCTTTCACATTATATAGTTAAAGGACCACAACAAGAACTTTAATAGGGGCTACACTATTTGCCTTAGTTTATGGGATGGAGGCAGTACTACCAGTAGAAATTAAGCATCAATCTTTGAGGGTAGTTTTAGAAGCTAAATTACCAGAAGTAAAATGGGTTACACAGAGGTTATCACACCTTAACCTACTAGATGGGGATAGGATGCGAGCATACTATCACAACCATGTTTATTAGAAGAGGCAAGCTCGTTTGTTTGGGAAGAAGGTTAAGAAGCATCCTCTAAAAGAGGGAGATCTGGTATTTAAATAGATGAGTCCTGGGATCCCAGATATCCGAGGTAAGTTTAGGCCCAAGTGGAAAGGACCTTTCGTCCTTAAGAAGTTGTTATCTAAAGGAGTTGCCATTTTATTAGACAGTGATGGCAATAAGCTCAAAGAATTGGTAAATATAAATAGATTGAAAAGGTTTCATAGCTAAGACTAAAAAGTGAAAAAGAAAAAAATAAATGGCCCACAGGTCAAAAACTTAAAATTGGCAGCTTTACTAAAATTGGGTGCCTCGTCAGGGTGAAAATTGAAAAAAGACATATTGGAAAAAAATTAGAGGCTGAGAAAAAAAACAATCAAGAAAACCCAAAAGGACTGATTGATGATAAGAGTTATGATTATTAGAGAGTATGCCCTAGAGCCCATGTAAAAGGGATGAATTTCATACGTATGAATTTATATTCTTAATAAAAGGCATTATTCATTTATTAATGCTATGTTTAAATACATGAGTTTGTAAATCTTAAATTAATAAATGAAGTCCTTGATATTATAAACACAGTGCAAAGATAATTATGAAAGTGTTCATGATATGAGGTGTCTATTGCATGAAAATGTGTTAATATCTAAATATCCCTAGTTATAGAATTAACAAGATAGGATATTGTTAATTTAGACAGACTAGCACATGTTATGCTTCTTGAATGGTTCAAGCAGTGGTTCTCATAACTGTGATTATGGAAGATAATCAAAGCTAACATGTGGATGCTTGTTAGAAGAACAAGTTCATTAGAGACCTAAAAAGAGAATCCTCACATGGATATTAAATCTATGTCAGCGAGGAATCTCTTCAAAATGGTTGTGCTAGTATCCTTAAACTTGAGATCACCAAAGTTATCTTAAGTAGCAAGTGGTATATTTTGACTCATAACTGATTACTTCCAACTGGGAGTGAACATAGTTAGGCGATTAGGTATATCATGACCTACTTGAAGATGGTTGAGTGATTGACAAAGGATTCACCATCCCACATTTAATAAGGGAAGTTATCTCGTATGATTCTATAATTGCCTTGTTCAGAGAATCTCTGGCCAGAATAATATGCCAAGATGGATAGAAACCCATGAAGGGAATTTTGGGAACAATGGTTAAATTACTAGAACATACATAATTAGATTTATATGAGTTGACAAAAAATCCATACTAAGAATCTAATTGAGATATGAGTGGTGAAAGGAATAATTGCACGGTAACTATTTCTATGGAAGGGTATAGTCAAACCACTTGACTTTCCTGACATTTGGGTAGTCATGATGCCTAGCTAGAGGCCAATCATGACTTGTATAATAGTGTATCAATAATATCAATAGGGATTGATAAAATGATTTAAAGAAGTTTAAATCATGTGAGTTTTGAATGGAACTCATAATTACATATTATACTGCCACTATGGACAAGAACCCAATAGGTCACACACATATAGAGAAAAGGATAAAATGGTAAAATGACAAGGATAATAATATTTGATATTATTATGGGAATAGATAAGTGAATAAGAGAATAATCAATTAAAGAGTTTAATTAATTTTGATCAAGTAAAATTAATCGCGGAACTTTTAAGAAATGTTCTATAAAATTGGACCTAATTGAAATAATGTATTTCGTAATGAATTATTATTGGAATACAAGTGTTATAAGGCTGATATAATAATTAATATATCCATTGGAGGAATTACAAAGGCCTAGAGAAGTGAAGTTGGCGCAGAAACCCTCAAGAAGAAGGGCCACACGTCAACTCCAAACAGAAGACCTTAGAGGCCTATTTCTTGGACCAAAATAAATTAAATATGTTACATAAGTGTTATGAATCCTACATATTTAATTTGGTTGGATTTGGAATTCATTTGGGTAATTAAATCCAAGTATATGTACAAAGGGCCTAGTTTGTGGGTTTTGTGCATAGTCCTTTGTGAAAGGGCTTAAATTGAATTTAATTATCCCCAAATAATTATAAATAATTTCAAAAGCCCAATTAATAATTCTTCAGTAATTTTAAAGAGCCCAATCCCATTATGAAGTTGGATTTTTTTAACCTAACTATAAAAATCCAAGAGATGTGGAATTAGTGTTAAGGGTAAACAATTAAGAAAAGCTTATTCTCTCTTTTCTCTCAACCCTAGCCGCCACACACAAAATCCTTTCTAGGGATTTCGGCTAGCCCTTATTTCTCCCAATTGTTGGTTCATTCTTTCCTTCTCTATTGTGGATTACTCATTGGAGGTGTTCGATTTTGTACACTGTGGTTTGCGGCAACCCGATGAGAAGGAAAATCAACTGTACAACAAAAATCAAAGGTGATTTTTCTTATTCTCATTAATATTTATATTGTAAATTCATGGCAAGATTAGATATATTGGTTAAAAATTTTAAATTCTGCTTATGTATGAGATGCATGTAACTGATAATTCCCAACATGGTATTAGAGCCAGGTTTTGCCAAGAATATACAAATCTATATTTTTCTGTGGAATACGTTTTATTTTTGAGTTATTTATTTCATGAACTTTAAAATATTAGTTTTGATTGTTCATGAATGAGAAATATTAATTTCTGTATATATGTGATCAAATATATAAAACGAAAAATAAAAACGATTCTTTTGAGAAAACAACCATTGAGAATGGCGTGAATGGCTTTTATTTTTTTAATGAAGTTTAGGGGCTGCTCTAAATTAAATTTTTATAGATCCACTCTAAGATCATTTTTATGATAATTTATGTGTTTAATATATGATATTAAGCCATAGGATCAAACTAAATTAAAATCGAACAAGTTTTGCATGAAAACTAGTTTAGTTAAAAAGTTTGATAAATTGGTGTTCTTGGTGTGTTCTTGATGTGTTCTTGTTTAGAAAAATTTTTAATCTTCTAAATCTGATATATCTAATATATTAAAGTGTTTTTAATTAATTGGATTAATTAAAATGTGCCTTGAATTAATTGGATTAATTTTAATTCATTAAAATCACTTAATAGGCTTAATTATGTTTACGGACTTGATTTAAATTAGTAAATGACTTGGTTGGCCCAAAGAACTGATATAAATTAAATATTATAGACTTTAATTAAGTTTATTAATGGGTTTTAAGGGCTGGAGTTGGCTTGGCTCATTCCAAAAGGCCCAAATGGTCCAATATACACAAAAATAGTTTGTGTGTACACATTTAAGGTTTAATTTTGTGAGTTTCAACCTACCCTTTATCTTAAGTCCAAAATTGATTCTTTTAATATGATTAATTAATTAAATAATCAACTAATAATTAATTAATAATCAATTGGATTGATTATTAAGGCGAGAATTGTTAGAGAGTATGCCCTAGAGCCCATGTAAAAGGGATGAATTTCATATGTATGAATTTATATTCTTAAAAAAAGTCATTATTCATTTATTAATGCTATGTTTAAATACATGAGTTTGTAAGTATTATATTAATAAATAAAGTCCTTGATATTATAAACATAGTGTAAAGACAATCATGAAAGTGTTCATGATATGAGGTGTCTATTGCATGCAAATGTGTTAATATCTAAATATCCCTAGTCATAGAATTAACAAGATAGGACATTGTTAATTCGGACAGACTCGCACATGTTATGCTTCTTGAATGGTTCAAGCCGTGGTTCTCATAATTGTGATTATGGAAGATAATCAAAGCTAACATGTGGATACTTGTTAGAAGAACAAGTTCATTGGAGACCTACAAAGAGAATCCTCACATGGATATTAAATCTATGTCAGTGAGGAATCTCTTCATAGTGGTTGTGCAAGTATCCCTAGACTTGAGATCACCAAAGTTATCTTAAGTAGCAAGTGGTATATTTTGACTCCATAACTGATTACTTCCAACTGGGAGTGAACATAGTTAGGAGATTGGGTATATCATGACCTACTTGAAGATAGTTTAGTGATTGACAAAGGATTCAACATCCCAGATTTAATAAGAGAAGTTATCTCGTATGATTCTATAATTTCCTTGTTCAGAGAATCTCTGGCCAGAGTAATATGCCAAGATGGATAGAGATCCATGGAGGGCATTTTGGAAACAATGGTTAAATTACTAGAACATACATAATTAGATTTATATAAGTTGACAGAAATCCATACTCAGAATCTAATTGAGATAAGAGTGGTGAAAGGAGTAATTGTAAGGTAACCATTTCTATGGAAGGGTATAGTCAAACCAATTAACTTTCCTGACATTTGGGTAGTCATGATGCCTAGCTAAAGGTCAATCATGACTTGTATAATAGTGTATCAAGAATATCAATAGGGATTGATAAAATGATTTAAAGAAGTTTAAATCATGTGAGTTTTGAATGAAACTCACAATTACATATTATACTGCCAATATGGACAGGAACCCAATAGGTCACACACATATAGAGAAAAGGATAAAATGGTAAAATGACAAGGATAATAATATTTGATATTATTATGGGAATAGAGAAGTGAATAAGAGAATAATTAATTAAAGAGTTTAATTAATTTTGATAAAGTAAAATTGTTCACAGAACTTTTGAGAAATGTTCCATAAAATTGGACCTATTTGAAATAATGTATTTTATAATTAATTATTATTGGACTATAAGTGTTATAGGGCTGATATAATAATTAATATATCCATTGGAGGAATTACAGAGGCCTAGAGAAGTGAAGTTAGTGCAGAAACACTCTAGAAGAAGGACCACACGCCAACTCCAAACAGAAGGCCTTAGAGGCCTATTTATTGGAACAAAATAAATTAAATATATTACATAAGTGTTATGGATCCTACATATTTAATTTGGTTTGATTTAGAATCCATTTTGGTAAGTAAATCCAAGTATATGTACAAAGGGCCTAGTTTGTGGGTTTTGTACATAGTCTTTTGTGAAAGGGTTTA
This sequence comes from Excoecaria agallocha, assembly GCA_037975025.1. NCBI lineage: Eukaryota > Viridiplantae > Streptophyta > Magnoliopsida > Malpighiales > Euphorbiaceae > Excoecaria > Excoecaria agallocha. The sequence goes on from CM075815.1 coordinate 8,660,418, forward strand.
AATTGGATTTAATTGAGCCCAAATAATTACAAATAATTCCAGAAGCCCAATTAATAATTCTCCATCAATTTTAAAGAGCCCAATCCCATTATGAAGTTGGATTTTTAACCTAACTATAAAAATCCAAGTGATGTGGAATTAGGGTTAAGTGAACAATTAAGAGAAAAAAAAGTTTTTCTCTTCTTCAAAAACCCTAGCTGCCACTTCCCTTTGCTATCTCAAGGGATTTAAGCCAGCCCCTTGTACTTTTCTTTGTTGGTTCATTCAATCCTTTTCTGGTGTGGATTACTCATTGGAGGTGTTCGATTTTGGACACTGTGATTTACGACAACCCTGTGAGAAGAAAATCAACTGTACGACAAAAATCAAAGGTGATTTTTCTTATTCTCATTTATATGTATATTTTAAATTCATGGAAAGATCAGATATATTGGTTAAAAATTTTAAATTTCGCTTATGTATGAGATGCATGTAACTGATAATTCCCAACATGGTATCAGAGCCAGATTTTGCCATGAATATACAATTCTATATTTTCTGCGAAATAAGTTTTATTTTTGAGTTATTTATTTCATGAACTTTAAAATATTAGATTTGATTTTTCATGAATGATAAATATTTATTTCTGTATATATGTGATCAAATATATAAAACGAAAAATAAAAATGATTCTTTTGAGAAAACAACCATTGAGGATGGCGTGAATGGCTTTTATTTTTCAATGAAGTTTAGGAGCTGTTCTAAATTAATTTTTTATAGATCCACTCTAAGATCATTTTGATGATAATTTATATGCTTAATATATGGTATTAAGCCATAAGATCAAACAAAATTAAAATCACACAAGTTTTGCATGAAAACTAATTTATTTGAAAAGTTTAACAAATTGGTGTTCTTGGTGTGTTCTTGATGTGTTCTTATTTAGAATGATTTTTAATCTTCTAAATCTAATATATATGATATATTAAAGTATTTTTAATTAATTTTATTAATTAAAATGGGCCTTGAATTAATTGGATTAATTTTAATTCATTAAAACCACTTAATAGGCTTAATTATGTTTACAGACTTTATTTAAATTAGTGAATGACTTTGTGGGCCCAAGGAACTGATTTAAATTAAATATTATAGACTTTAATTAAGTTTATTAATGGGTTTTAAGGGCTGGAGTGGGCTTGGCTCATTCCAAAATGCCCAAATGGTCCAATAGACACAAAACTAGTTTGTGTGTGAACACATTTAGGGTTTAACTTTGTGGGTTTCGGCCTACCCTTTATCTTAAGCCCAAAATTGATTCTTTTAATTATTTAATATGATTAATTAATTAAATAATCAATTAATAATTAATTAATAATCAATTAGATTGATTATTAAGGCAAGAACACATGCATGCAAAAAGGTTTCCTAAAATAAAAGTTTTCAAAATGGAAAAAGTTTCCTAATTTGATCAAATCATTAAAATAACTCAAAATATTGTTTCAAAGGTTGAAACAAAGTTATTAATCCATTTCTTTATGCATTAGAAAGGCATATAAGGGTGTATGATTTGCATGATGGATAGTTATGGAAAAAGCCTAATGTGATTGAGCATTATGCATGTTTTGGCCCAATGAGGACTTTCATGTCCCGACCACTTGGTTTTGGTTTGTATTCATGGCCCAATGATGGAGACCACTATCAAGGAGCAAGATGGGCCAGATGGAGATCCAACAAGCTTGAAGATAATGTAATTATTTCTTATTTATTTGAATCATGCATACTACCTAGGTGTGACCTTTTGATTTCCCTTTTGTCTCAGGGAAATCAATGTAGTAAAGTCCATAACTATACCATATTTGTATGCTTATATTTATGTGATAGATATAGGATGCCAACCATGTATGATGGGACTTAATTAACTAAAACACTCAAATAAATACTAAGGTATATAAGCCTTCCATTAATTTGAGGAGAAGCAGAGTTCTTTATAGTATGGGTTGTTGACCACAGTCAAGCTCATATTATATCGAATATGTTCCAGTCTAATTAAATGGATCAACTTAACTAGCCCATTAGTTTATTGACCAAAGTCAAGGCTAATCGTTCTAGAGGCAAGATTAGGGAATGCATATATGATATGCATGTATCAAGAGTTGATAACCCAATGATCCAATAGTTGTGTAGAAACACAATTGGTATAGAGATACCTACCTTTCAAGTGTATGGAGTTTGGTTTGTTGACCACATTCAAGGTCAAATTACATATCAAGGATTGGATATTGTCCCACTAAGAAAACCATAGGGTTTTCTCGGATTAAATAGTGAGGGCTATTAATTCACAATAAAATAGTGGGAGTAAATAGATTGATTAAAGACCTAATTAATGCATACATATATATGAATATACTCTCATATTTTTTTTTCACATCAAAGGTCATCATCATGAGCACATCAAACATTAACATACGATCAATCTCGGTTAACAAGCTGGTTGACAACAACTATTCTGACTGGATCAGGCAAGTGAGAATTGTTCTTAGAACTGAAAAGATCCATTATGTCTTGGATAAAGATCCACCACCACTTAAATCAGATAATGCCATTGATGAGATCAAAGGCACTTATCGTAAATACATGGAGGATAGTGAAGCAGCAGCATGTTTGATGCTAGGTGCTATGTCCTTAGAGCTTCAAAAGCAACATGAGATGATGGATGCTAGAACCATCATTTTGCATCTAGAGGAGCTTTATTCTTCTTAGGCTAGAACTGAGAAATATGAGATTGCTCGAGCTCTATTTAGCTACAAAATGGTAGAAGGCACTTAAGCTACTACTCATGCATTGAAGATGTATGGGTATATTGAGCATTTGAGTAGACTTGGCTATGTAATGGATAATGATCTATACATAGATTTATCTTATACTCATTGGCTGCAAGTTATGCAGCTTTCGTGCTTAACTTCAACATGAACAAGATCCAAGTTACCATTCTTGAGTTAATACACATGCTCAAAATAGCTGATGATCATTTAAGAAGGATCCAAAAAGTGTCATGGTTGTCACTTCTACTAAAGGCAAGAAGCAAAAGAAGAAGAAGATAACCAAGGCGCAACCAAAGAATGGTGGGATCTCCAAAAAGAAGGTTGCCAAGAAAGATAATCCCAAAGGAACTAGATTCCATTGTGGAAAGGATGGTTACTGAAAGCGTAACTACAAGGCCTATCTAGATTCTCTCAAGGAGAAGAAGCATGCTGATGCTTATACTTTAGGTATTCATATGATTAAAATTAATACTTATTCTATTGCTTCAAAACAATCTTGGGTATTAGATACCGGATGTGGATCTCACTTGTGTAATGATCTACAGGGGCTTAGAAGCTTTAGAAAAGTTGGAAAGGCAGAGATATGTTTACGGACAGCTACTAGATAGAACATCTCTACAACGGTTGTGGGGACTTACCATTTGCCTCTTCCGAGTGGATTAGTACTGGAATTAAATAATTGTTATTATGTTCCAACTTTATCCAAGAGTATTATTTCTTTCAGTTATTTATTAAACGATTATGACATTTCTTTAAAGGACAAGTGTTGTTACATTTTTAAGAACAATATGTTTTATGCAAAAGCTATCATTAAGAATGGTATATTTCTTCTTGATTTAATTAAAAAAGTGTATAATATGGATACCAAGAGAATGAAACATGATAATCTAAATACCTCATACTTATGGCATTGTCGTTTAGGCCATATAAATGAGAAATGCGTGACCAAATTACCCAAGTCAGGTGATTTGGGATCATTTAATTATGAATCATTTGATACATACAAATCTTGTTTATTAGGAAAAATGAAAAAAGCTCCCTTTATTGGTAAAGGAGAACGAGCGAAAATGGTTTTGGACTTAATACATTTAAATGTATGTAGTCCAATGACTACACATGCCAAAAGAGGTTACTCCTACTTCATTACTTTCATAGATGATTATTCCAGGTATGGATACATCTATCTAATGAAACATAAATCAGAAGCATTTGAAAAGTTCAAAGAATTCAGAAATGAAGTAGAGAAACAACTTGGCAATAGTATTAAAACACTTAGATCAGATCGAGGTGGAGAATACTTATGCCAAGAATTTCAAGATTATCTTAGAGATAATGGGATTTTATCTTAATGAACTCTACCATATACACAACAACATAATGGTGTATCTGAAAGGAGAAATCAAACACTATTAGATATGGTTCGATCAATGATGAGCCGAGTAGACTTGCCTAAGTATTTTTGGGGATATGCACAAGAAACTATTGTTTATGTGTTAAATAGAGTTCCTAGTAAATCGGTTGATGTTACTCCATATGAGATATGGAATAATAAGAAACCCACGTTTTCTTATATGAAAGTATGGGGTTGTCCTGCTTATGTGAAGAGAACAATGTCAAACAAACTAGATGTTAAGTCTGACAAATGTTTATTTGTCGAATATCCAAAAGAAACCTGTGGATATTATTTCTATCATCCCTTAGAACAAAAGGTGTTTGTTTCAAGGCATGTTGTCTTCTTAGAAAGAGAATTTCTCCTACGAGAGGACAGTGGAAGTAAAATTGAAATTGGTGAAGTTCAAGACCCATAAATAGAAGTAGATCAACCGATTGAACCCGATACTGAATTTCATTATGATGAGATTACAGTTGAACCTGATTATACACAAAATCCTAGAAGATATACTAGGATGCATTCTATCCCTATGAGATATGGATTTCACGCTAATTTGGATAGAGGCATAACTATAGTAGAGGACAATGAGCCTACAAAGCTATCAAGAAGTTTTGAACAGTTCAGAACGTGATTTATGGCTTAAGGCTATGCAGTCTGAAATGGACTCCATGTATGAGAATAAAGTATGGACTTTAACTCAACCACCTGAAGGGATAAAACCCATAGGGTGTAAATGGGTCTTCAAAAAAAAGACCGACATGGAAGGTAATATAGTTACCTATAAAGCTCGCTTAATAGCAAAGGGCTATCGTAAAAAAGAAGGTATTGACTATGACGAAACCGTTTCTCCTATAGCGATGCTTAAGTCTATAAGAATACTTTTAGCCATTGCAGCTCATTATGATTATGAGATTTGGCAAATGGATGTGAAGACAACTTTCCTAAATGGAAATCTGACTGAGGATGTGTATATGACACAATCGGAAGGGTTCACATCAGGAAATGGCAAATAGGTATGCAAGCTTCAAAGATCCATTTATGGATTGAAGCAAGCCTCTAGGAGCTGGAACATACGATTCAATGAGACAATAAAAGAGTTTGGTTTCTCACAGAATGAAGATAAACCTTGTGTGTATAAAAGGGTCAGTGAGAGTGCAATTGTCTTCCTGGTTCTATATGTGGATGACATATTAATCATGGGAAATGATATTTCTCTTCTCCAATCTATTAAAATATGGTTATCCAAGCATTTCTCCATGAAAGACCTTGGAGAAGCATCCTATATATTGGGAATAAGGATCTATAGAGATAGATCCAATATGTTGCTAAGTCTTTCTCAAAGTACATATATAGATAAGGTATTGAAGAGGTTCAATATCGATCTCTCTAAGAAAGGGTTTATACCCATGGTGCATGGGAAACACCTTTCTAAGTCTATATGTCCGTAGACACTAGAGAATAGAGAGAGCATGAATAGAGTACCATATGCATTGGCAATTGGTTCTATCATGTACGCTATGTTATGTACACTTCTAGATGTAGCATTTACTTTAAGTGTCACAAACAAATTTCAATCCAATTTTGGAGAGGAACACTAGGCAGCTGTCAAGAATATCCTTAAGTACTTGAGAAGGACTAAGGATATATTCATGGTATATGGAGAGGGCAGTTTGGAAGTAAATGGGTATACAGATGCCAGCTTCCAATCTGACAAAGATGATTGTAAATCACAGTCTAGTTATGTGTTCATAATGGGAGGAGGAGTAGTTAGTTGGAAGAGTTCCAAACAAGAAACAACTGCTGATTCCACGATAGAAGTTGAGTATATTGCTGCTTCGGAAGAGGCCAAAGAAGCAGTTGGGATCAAAAATTTCATATCTAAACTAGGAGTAGTTTCTAGCATTATTGATCTGATTCCTTTATATTGTGACAACAATGAAGCCACTGCACAAGCAAAGGAACCACGGTCTCATCAGCGATCCAAGCATGTTCTCAGATGCTACAATCTCATAAGGGAAATAGTAGCTAGAAATGATGTGAAAATAGAAAGGGTCCCTACAGATGATAAGGTGGCGGATCCCCTCACTAAAGCACTTTGCCAGATAAAGCACGATCACCATATAAATAGCATGGGTCTGAGACATATGAGTGATTAGCTCTAGTGTAAGTGGGAGATTGTTAGAGTGTATTCCCTAAAGCCCATATAAAAGGGATGAATTTCATAAGTATTAATTTATATTCTTAATAAAAGGCATTATTCATTTATTAATGCTATGTTTAAATACATGAGTTTGTAAATCATAAATTAATAAATGAAGTCCTTGATATTATAAACACAGTGCAAAGACAATCATGAAAGTGTTCATGATATGAGGTGTCTATTAAATGCAAATGTGTTAATATCTAAATATCCCTAGTCATAGAATGAACAAGATAGGACATTGTTAATTCGGACAGACTAGCACATGTTATGCTACTTGAATGGTTTAAGCAGTGGTTCTCATAACTGTGATTATGGAAGATAATCAAAGCTAACATGTTAATGCTTGTTAGAAGAACAAGCTCATTGGAGACCTGTATGAGAATCCTCACATGGATATTAAATCTATGTCAGTGAGGAATCTCTTCATAGCGGTTGTGCAAGTATCCTTAGACTTGAGATCACCAAAGTTATCTTAAGTAGCAAGTGGTATATTTTGACTCCATAACTGATTACTTCCAACTGGGAGTAAACATAGTTAGGAGATTGGGTATATCATGACCTACTTGAAGATAGTTGAGTGATTGAAAAAGGATTCACCATCCCATATTTAATAAGGAAAGTTATCTCGCATGATTCTATAATTGCCTTGTTCAAAGAATCTCTGGCCAGAGTAATATGCCAAGATGGATAGAGATCCATGGAGGGCATTTTGGGAAAAATGGTTAAATTACTATAACATACATAATTAAATTTATTTGAGTCGACAGAAATCCATACTCAAAATCTAATTGAGATAAGAGTGGTCAAAGCAATAATTGCACGGTAACTGTTTCTATGGAAGGGTATAGTCAAACCACTTGACTTTCCTGACATTTGGGTAGTCATGATGTCTAGCTAGAGGCCAATCATGACTTGTATAATAGTGTATCAAGAATATCAATAGGGATTTATAAAATGATTTAAAGAAGTTTAAAACATGTGAGTTTTGAATGGAACTCACAATTATATATTATACTGCCAATATGGATAGGAACCCAATAGGTCACACACATATAGAGAAAAGGATAAAATGGTAAAATGACAAGGATAATAATATTTGATATTATTATGGGAATAGAGAAGTGAATAAGAGAATAATTAATTAAAGAGTTTAATTGATTATGATCAAGTAAAATTGTTCGCGAAACTTTTGAGAAATGTTCTATAAAATTGGACCTAATTGAAATAATGTATTTCATAATTAATTATTATTGGACTATAAGTGTTATAAGGCTGATATAATAATTAATATATCCATTGAAGGAATTGCAGAGGCCCAGAGAAGTGAAGTTGGCGTAGAAACCCTCAAGAAGAAGGGCAACACGCCAACTCAAAATAGAAGGCCTTAGAGGCTTATTTGTTGGACAAAAATAAATTAAATATGTTACATAAGTGTTATGGATCCTACATATTTAATTTGGTTGTATTTGGAACTCATTTGGGTAATTAAATCCAAGTATATGTACAAAGGGCCTAGTTTGTGGGTTTTGTGCATAGTCTTTTATGAAAGGGCTTAAATTGGATTTAATTTAGCTCAAATAATTATAAATAATTCCAGAAGCTCAATTAATAATTATCCATAAATTTTAAAGAGCCCAATCCCATTATGAAGTTGGATTTTTAACCTAACTATAAAAATGCAAGTGATGTGAAATTAGGGTTAAGTGAACAATTAAGAGAAAAAAAGTCTTTCTCTTCTTCAAAAACCCTAGCCACCACTTCCCTTTGCTAGCTCAAGGGATTTCAGCCAGCCCCTTATACACTCCTTTGTTGGCTCATTCAATCCTTCTCTAGTGTGGATTACTCATTGGAGGTGTTCGATTTTTGACACTGTGGTTTGCGACAACCTGGTGAGAAGGACAATCAACTGTACAACAAAAATCAAAGGTGATTTTTTTATTCTCATTTATATGTATATTGTAAATTCATGGCAAGATAAAATATATTGGTTAAAAATTTTAAATTCCGCTTATGTATGAGATGCATGTAACCGATAATTCCCAATAAGAACATATGCATGCAAAAAGGTTTCCTAAAATGAAAGTTTCCAAAATGAAAAAAGTTTCCTAATTTGATCACATTATTAAAATAACTCAAAATTATGTTTCAAGAGTTGAAATAAAGTTAGTAATCCATTACTTTATGCATTAGAAATACATTTAAGGGTGTATGATTGGCAAGATGGATAGTTATGGACAAGGCCCAATGTGATTGAGCATTATGCATGTTTTGGCCCAATGAGGACTTTCATGTCCCGACCACTTGTGTTTGGTTTGTATTTCTTTTTCAAATTGTAATATGTAATTAGATTACTTAGATTAGAATTAGTGATATAGATGTAGACCACTATCAAGGAGCAAGATGGGCCGGATGGAGATCCAACAAGCTTGAAGATAATGTAATTGTTTCTTACTTGTTTGAATCATTCATACTACCTAGGTGCGACCTTTTGATTTTCCTTTTGGCTCAGGGAAATCAATGTAGTAAAATCCATAACTATACCATATTTGTATGCTTATATTTATGTGATAGATATAGGATGCATACCAATGTATACCAACCATGTATGATGAGACATAATTAACTAAAACCCTAAAATAAATACTAAGGTATATAAGCCTTTTATTAATTTTAGGAGAACCAGAGTTCTTTATAGTATGGGTTGTTGACCACAGTCAAGCTTACATTATATTGAATATGTTCAAGTCTAATTAAATGGGTCATCTTAGCTAGCCCATTAGTTTGTTGACCACAGTCAAGGCTAATGTTTCTAGAGGCAAGATTAGGGAATGCATATATGATATGCTTGCATCAAGACTTGATAACCTAATGATCCAATAGTTGTGCAGAGACACAATTGGTATAGAAATACCTACCTTTCAGGGGTATGGAGTTTGGCTTGTTGACCACAGTCAAGGTCAAATTACATATCAAGGATTGGATATTGGCCCACTAAGAAAACCATCGGGTTTTCTCGGCTTAAATAGTGAGGGCTATTAATTCGCAATAAAATAGTGAGAGTAAATGGATTAATCAAAGAACTAATTAATGCATGCATATATATGAACATACTCTCATATGTTTTCTTTTTCATAGCTAGGTCATCATCATGAGCACATCAAACATTAACATACGATCAATCTTGGATAACAAGCTGGTTGGCAACAACTATTCTGACTGGATCAGGCAAGTGAGAATTGTTCTCAGAGCTGAAAAGATCCATTATGTCTTGGATAAAGATCCACCACCACTTCCATCAGATGATGCCATTGATGAGATCAAAGGCACTTATCGTAAATACATGGAGGATAGTGAAGCAACGGCATGTCTCATGCTAGGTGCTATGTCCTCAGAGCTTCAGAAGCAACATGAGATGATGGATGCTAGAAACATCATTTTATATCTAGAGGAGTTTTATTCTTCTCAGGCTAGAACTGAGCAATATGAGATTGCTTGAGCTCTATTTAGCTGCAAAATGGTGGAGGGCACTTCACCTGTTACCCATACATTGAAGATGTATGGGTATATTGAGCATTTGAGTAGACTTGGCTATGTAATGGATAATGATCTATACATAGATTTAATCTTGTATTCATTGGCTCCAAGTTATGCACCTTTCTTGCTTAACTTCAACATGAACAAGATCCAAGTTGCCATTCCTGAGTTAATCAACATGCTCAAAATAGTTGATGGATCCTTTAAGAAGGATCCAAAAAGTGTCATGGTTGTCACTTCTACTAAAGGCAAGAAGCAGAAGAAGAAGATAACCAAGGCGCAGCTAAAGAATGGTGGGATCTCTAAGAAGAAGGTTGCCAAGAAAGAGAATCCCAAAGGAACTTGCTTCCATTATGGAAAGGATGGTCACTAGAAGCGTAATTGCAAGGCCTATCTAGATTCTCTCAAGGAGAAGAAGCATGCTGATGCTTCTACTTCAGGTATTCATATGATTGAAATTAATACTTATTCTATTGCTTCAAAACAATCTTGGGTATTAGATACCAGATGTGGATCTCACTTGTGTAATGATCTACAGGGGCTTAGAAGCTTTGGAAAAGTTGGAAAGGCAGAGATATGTTTACAATCAGCAACTGGACAGAACATCTCTACAACGGTTGTGGGGACTTACCATTTGCCTCTTCCGAGTGGATTAGTACTAGAATTAAATAATTGTTATTATGTTCTAGCTTTATCCAAGAGTATTATTTCTTTCAGTTATTTATTAAACGATTATGACATTTCTTTAAAGGACAAGTATTGTTACATTTTTAAGAACAATATGTTTTATGCAAAAGCTATCATTAAGAATGTTATATTTGTTCTTGATTTAATTAAAAAAGTGCATAATATGGATACCAAGAGAATGAAACATGATAATCTAAATACCTCATACTTATGGCATTGTCGTTTAGGCCATATAAATGAGAAATGTATGATCAAATTACATAAGTTAGGTGATTTGAAATCATTTGATTATGAATCATTTGATACATGTGAATCTTGTGTATTAGGAAAAATCATAAAAGCTCCCTTTGTTGGTAAAAGAGAACGAGCTAAAATGGTTTTGGACTTAATACATTCAAATGTATGTAGTCCAATGACTACACATGCCAGAGGAGGTTACTCCTACTTCATTACTTTCATAGATGATTATTCCAGGTATGGATACATCTATCTAATGAAACATAAATCAGAAGCATTTGAAAAGTTCAAAGAATTTAGAAATGAAGTAGAGAAACAACTTGGCAAAAGTATTAAAACACTTAGATCAGATCGAGGTGGAGAATACTTAAGCCATGAATTTCAAGATTATCTTAGAGATAATGGGATTTTATCTCAATGGACTCTACCATATACACCACAACACAATGGTGTATCTGAAAGGAGAAATCGAACACTATTAGATATGGTTCAATCAATAATGAGCCGAGCAGACTTGCCTAAGTCTTTTTGGGGATATGCACTAGAAACTGTTGTTTATGTGTTAAATAGAGTTCCTAGTAAATCGGTTGATGTTACTCCATATGAGATGTGGAATAACAAGAAACCCACGCTTTCTCATATGAAAGTATGGGGTTGTCTTGCTTATGTGAAGAGGACAATGTTAGAAAAACTAGATGTTAAGTCTGACAAATGTTTATTTGTGGGATATCCAAAAGAAACCTTTGGATTTTATTTCTATCATCCCTTAGAACAAAAGGTGTTTGTTTCAAGGCATGTTGTATTCTTGGAAAGAGAATTTCTCCTACGAGAGGACAGTGGGAGTAAATAGAACTTGGTGAAGTTCAAGACCCACATATAGAAGTAGATCAATCGATTGAACCTGAGACTGAATTTCATTATAACGAGATTATAGTTGAACCTGATTATACATAAAATCCTAAAAGATCTACTAGGATGCGTTCTATCCTTGTGAGATATAGATTTCACGTTGATTCAGATAGAGGCATAACTGTAGTAGAGGATAATAAGCCTACAAGCTATCAAAAGGTTTTGAATAGTTCAGAACGTGATTTATGGCTTAAGGCTATACAATTTGAAATGGACTCCATGTATGAGAATAAAGTATGGACTTTAACTCAACCACCTGAAAGGATAAAACCCATAGGGTGCAAATGGGTCTTCAAAAAGAAGACCGACATGAAAGGTAATATAGTTACCTATAAAGCTCGCTTAGTAGCAAAGGGCTATCGTAAAAAAAAGGTATTGACTATGATGAAACCTTTTCTCCTATAGTGATGCTTAAGGCTATAAGAATACTTTTAGCCATTGTAGCTCATTATGATTATGAGATTTGGCAAATGGATGTGAAGACAACTTTCCTAAATGGAAATATGACTGAGGATGTGTATATGACACAACCGGAAGGGTTCACATCAGGAAATGGCAAAAAGGTATGCAAGCTTCAAAGATCTATTGATGGATTGAAGCAAGCTTCTAAGAGCTGGAACATACGATTCAATGAGACAATAAAAGAGTTTGATTTCTCACAGAATGAAGATGAACCTTGTGTGTATAAAAGGGTCAGTGGAAGTACAATTGTCTTCCTAGTTCTATATATGGATGACATATTAATCATGGGAAATGATATTTCTCTTCTCCATTCTGTTAAAATATGGTTATCTAAGTAATTCTCCATGAAAGACCTTGGAGAAGCATCCTATATACTGGGAATAAAGATCTATAGAGATAGATCCAATAGGTTGCTAGGTCTTTCTCAAAGCACATATATAGATAAGGTATTGAAGAGGTTTAATATGGATGTCTCTAAGAAAGGGTTTATACCCATGGTGCATGGAAAACACCTTTCTAAGTCTATGTGTCTGTAGACACCAGAGAATAGAGAGAGCATGAATAGAATACCATATGCATTGGCAATTGGTTCTATCATGTATGCTATGTTATGTACACGTCCAGATGTAGCATTTTCTTTGAGTGTCACAAGCAGATTCCAATTCAATTTTGGAGAGGAATACTGGGCAGCTATCAAGAATATCCTTAAGTACTTGAGAAAGACTAAGGATATATTCTTGGTATATGGAGAGGGCAGTTTGAAAGTAAATGGGTATACAGATACCAGCTTCGAATCTGACAATGATGATTGTAAATCACAGTCTGGTTATGTGTTCATAATGGGAGGAGCAGTTAGTTGGAAGAGTTCCAAACAAGAAACAACTGCCAATTCCAAGTTAGAAGCTGAGTATATTCTGCTTCGAAAGCAGCCAAAAAAGCATTATGGATCAAAAAGTTCATATCTGAACTAGGAGTGGTGCCTAGCATTGTTGATCTCATTCCTTTATATTTTGACAACAATGGAGCCATTGCGCAAGCAAAGGAACCATAATCTCATCAGTGATCCAAGCATGTTCTCAGACGCTACTATGTTATTAGGGAAATAGTAGCTAGAAATGATATGAAAATAGAAAGGGTCCCTACAGATGATAATCTGGTGGATCCCCTCACTAAAGCACTTTCCCAGATAAAGCACGATCACCATATAAATAGCATGGGTCTGAGACATATGAGTGATTGGCTCTAGTACAAGTGGGAGATCGTTAGAGAGTATACCCTAGAACCCATGTAAAAGGGATGAATTTCATATGTATTAATTTATATTCTTCTTAAAAGGCATTATTCATTTATTAATGCTATGTTTAAATACATGAGTTTGTAAATCTTAAATTAATAAATAAAGTCCTTGATATTATAAACACAGTGCAAAGATAATCATGAAAGTGTTCATGAAATGAGATTTCTATTGCATGCAAATGTGTTAATATCTAAATATCCCTAGTTATAGAATTAACAAGATAGGACATTATTAATTCAAACATACTAGCACATGTTATGCTTCTTGAATGGTTCAAGTAGTGGTGCTCATAACTGTGATTATGGAAGATAATCAAAGCTAATATGTGGATGCTTGTTAGAAGAACAAATTCATTAGAGACCTGCAAAGAGAATCCTCAAATGGATATTAAATCTATGTCAGTGAGGAATCTCTTCATAGCGGTTGTGCAAGTATCCCTAGACTTGAGATCACCAAAGTTATCTTAAGTAGCAAGTGGTATATTTTGACTCCATAACTGATTACTTCCAACTAGAAGTGAACATAGTTAGAAGATTGGGTATATCATGACCTACTTGAAGATAGTTGAGTGATTGACAAAGAATTCGCCATCCCAGATTTAGTAAGGATAGTTATCTTGCATGATTCTATAATTGCCTTGTTCAGAGAATCTCTAGCTAAAGTAATATACCAAGATGGATAGAGATCCATGGAGGGCATTTTAGGAAAAATGGTTAAATTAATAGAACATACATAATTAGATTTATATGAGTTGACAGAAATCCATACTCAGAATCTAATTGAGATAAGAGTGGTGAAAGGAGTAATTGCATGGTAATTGTTTCTATGGAAGGGTATAGTCAAATCACTTAACTTTCCTGACATTTGGGTAGTCATGATGCCTAGCTAGAGGCCAATCATGACTTGTATAATAGTGTATCAAGAATATCAATAGGGTTTGATAAAATGATTTAAAGAAGTTTAAATCATGTGAGTTTTGAATAGAACTCACAATTACATATTATACTGCCAATATGGATAGGAACCCAATAGATCACACACATATAGAGAAAAGGATAAAATGGTAAAATGATAAGAATAATAATATTTGATATTATTATGGGAATAGAGACATTAATAAGAGAATAATTAATTAAAGAGTTTAATTAATTATGATCAAGTAAAATTGTTCGTGAAACTTTTGAGAAATGTTCTTAAAAATTAGACCTAATTAAAATAATGTATTTCATAATTAATTATTATTGGACTATAAGTGTTATAGGGTTGATATAATAATTAATATATCCATTGGAGGAATTGCAGAGACCTGGAGAAGTGAAGTTGGCGCAAAAACCCTTCAGAAGAAGGGCCAACTCCAAACAGAAGGCCTTAGAGGCCTATTTCTTGGACCAAAATAAATTAAATATGTTACATAAGTGTTATGGATCCTACATATTTAATTTTATTGGATTTGGAATTCATTTGGGTAATTAAATCCAAGTATATCTACATAGGGCCTAGTTTGTGGGTTTTGTGCATAGTCTTTTGTGAAAGGGCTTAAATTGGATTTAATTGAGCCCAAATAATTATAAATAATTTTAGAAGCCCAATTAATAATTCTCCAGTAATTTTAAAGAGCCTAATCCCATTATGAAGTTGGATTTTTTTAACTTAACTATAAAAATCCAAGAGATGTGGAATTAGGGTTAAGGGTGAACAATTAAGAAAAGCTTCTTCTCTCTTTTCTCTCAACCCTAGCCGCCACTCCCAAAAGCTAGCATCTAGGGATTTTGGCTAGCCCTTGTTTCTTCCAATTTTTGGTTCATTCATTCCTTCTCTAGTGTGGATTACTCATTTGAGGTGTTCGATTTTGGACACTGTGGTTTGCCCCGGTGAGAAGGAAAATCAACTATACAAAATAAATCAATGGTGATTTTTCTTATTCTCATTAATATGTATATTGTAAATTCATGGAAAGATCAGATATATTGGTTAAAAATTTTAAATTTTGCTTATGTATGAGTGTATGTAACCGATAATTCCCAACAATGATGCTTTTAAAATTTCATTTCGAGATTGGATAATATATGTCATTGAGATAATATCACATGTTAATCATGTGTACTGAAATCATAAAGAAATATTATACATGTATTTATAACATCATCAATGTACCTAAAAGTGGCATATCCTTTTCATATATTCAAATTTAAAAAGTTCAAATAAAAAGAAAAAATATAATCCATGATAGAATCTAATCTAGTCTATTGGTATCACATCTCTCTCTCCATCTAGGTGCCTAAGATAAGATAGCCTGTTGTCGACTGCTGGATAGGTGACCCATTGCTTATACAAGGCAAAAGTGGCGAAGTCACAAGCACTAATCTTAGGAATAGTAGTCCTTAGAGGAAGCCAAGTCTAAATCCTTTGATGGTACTCCAATAGGAAGGGAACAATAAGTAAACCACCTCAAAAACCTAATGGACACCTAACAATGTCTTGTCGATCCTCGAACTGACGAGCACAACGAGCAGTGACATAGAAGGTAGTCCGACGTAATTCACATAGAGGCACAAATCCAAATACTCTATCTCAAACTACATAAGGAATGGGTAGCCAATGCACTTGAACATGATGTCATCATTTGTTAGATGAGCCAGCAAGTCAACTCCATCCTGGACTAATAGAAACTCGCATTGTAGGTGTTTAAGGATAACATATCTCACGGGGTAGGTGCCTATGGCCCTGACTCAAAAAGGAGGCTCTGACAGCATTTTCAACTTCTCACAAAGCCATATCTAAAAAAAGGCTGCTGGGTGAGTTGGATTCATCTCAAGGAAAAATAAGGCAAGGGAATACGTGAAAAATCTAAAAAGACATATTTTTTTATAAGAAAAGATAGTATGAAAACCCACAAGCGGTGTGCTTCCTTTAAAATAAGGACATACCTGACACATCATAGGGCTACCTGTGAGATGTGAATAAGGATCATGATGACACTAGACTAAAAAGTGGGCACGTCATCAAAGTCATCCAAAACATCCATCAAGGGCTCTAAAGAAAAGGTCCTCCCCTGAGGTATTAAACCTCTAGCCTCAGAAGGAAGGATACCGAGAGCATGGGCCACCTCCCTAGGATAGCTGGGAATGATGGAAGGTAGATATGGTTGAGTATCGAGGGCAAACCTAGCACTAACTATCTCAATAAATTCTTCTAGTAAAGGGAATAACTCTTGGTGTGTGAACCTAAACACATGGAACCTTGGGCCCTAATACCAGGCTGTAGAAAAAATTAGGTTTCTATCTAAGGATACCCTTTTCAGCAACCTCAAGTTGGAATACGAAGCTAAAAGAGGGTCCTTCTAGGTTCTCAGGTCATCCAATAATTGGTATAATTTTGCAAGTGCAAAAGTCATGGTAACAGGAATTTTCAAATGGTCTAAGTACAAAAAAATAGGGAAAATAAATAAATAAAAGAGAAATGACCCAAAAGGAAAGAAAAAGAGAAAGGGAAGAAAGAGAAAATACTTGGCAAAAGCTTCCTTGGGAAAGAGAGAAGTCAAAGGCACAAAGACCAAGGAAAGTGGTATTATATATAGAAAAGGGATGACAGACGACTATCCCTCAAGAAGTGAGCCACGGCCAGCACATCTGTTGCCTCTGGATGATCAAAATGCATTTTTCTGCATGTCCTATGCATTGCACATATATATAATTACATTTTATTTTGCTTTAATTTTTGTAGGGAATCCAAAATTTCCATAGCTAAGGTAGATAAATTCGAAAGATTTGGGTGCAAAAAGTGTCGAGATTCAAAAGGCATGATAAATTTCAAAGAGTATTTTGAGTTTTCAATAAATACATAAGGATAAAATAAAACATTTATGTACATATATAAATAAAATAAAATAATGTGCTTTTAGGTAAATAATGTAAATAGGGAGCTAAAATGAAGAAATAAAATTAAAAAGAATGAAAAAAGGTCAAAAAATTCAAAAAGTGGTGACAAACGGGATGTACTATCTAGCGATAGAAGGCCTTACCGTCTGTCTCTTGAAAAATTAAAAATAAAAGTCATTTCTTCTTCTTTTTCTTCTAAACCATAATTTTCGAAATTCCAAAGGTTCTCTCGATTTTCTTAAGCATTCTACCTTGTTTTTGGTCCTTTTTTTGAACTATTTATGCCCAAATTCTCCTAGGAGCAATGCGCACTTTAAGGAGTGGTCTGTTTCTGTTTTCTTTCGCATTTTGTTTCATCCTTATTCATATCCCAAGTAAGTATTATTTGAGATTTTTCTACAATTTGCTTATTATTGTGTTAGTTTAATTATATTTTAGACCTTTTTTGTATTTATAGACCTTTAGAGCTAGGCATAATATATGTAAGCATGTTGCCTTGTAGTTTAGGATTAAATATTGCCTTTGTATAATTTTAACTTGTAAATATTTTTTTTTGCATGGCATGCTAGCTAGGAACAGTCTTTGCATATAAGCATGCGAGTTGTAGATTTTTTAGCAACTAACATAGGTAGCCTCTACCTAGGTTTGTATTGTAAAAACATGTTGAACTTAGAGCTATAATTGTACTAAACAATTTAAGTTATATTGCTTGGTGGCCATTGATGGCCTGTGGATTGGTTTAAAATTCCTTTTTTATACTGGGGGCAGGCATATTCCTAGTCGGAATGCTGTTGAATTTTTGTTAGGATTTTTGTAAAAACTAAAAGTATTTATTATACCTCATTTGTCATGTATGATTGCTAGATCGTCTGATAATGGGCTTAGGATATTATACATTATATTATGGCACTTAGCGTACATTTCCATGCAGGTTGGCTATCTCCATTTCAAGCCAGCATGCTGCTGATATTTTGATTGAAACTAACACATTAATTTGCTTGTGTCCAAAGTCAACCACAGAAAATTAACATATAATCTTTTTTTGCAGGATGCCTCGAAAGGTCGCATGCACTGCTCCGGCCCTACCTATGCTTGCTCCATGACACCATAGTAGGATTTCAGATATCAAGCACTGCTACGAGTATAGTTCAGAGCTAATCATTTCATATCTAGGTAGTTCTTACAGCCTATCAGACTAATGGAGGAGATCGATCGATTACTAGCAGCAGCAACGTGGATGAAGTTCTTTGCTCCAACCTTTCAGACCTACCCAGATGTCACTAGAGAGGTCTTAGCCACTCTAGAGTATGAAGGCTTCTAGAGATTAGGCACTAAGGAGGGTGTTGTATAGTTTTAGGCATAGGGTGTTCACTATAGCATTACACGCCTATGATTTACTAAGGCTATGGGCCTTTCGATTGGGCTTGATGTGGTCACCCCCGATAGGATAGTGGACCAAATCAGATGGATGACAGTGGTAATTTTGAGGGCTAGATATCAGTCAGACACAGTGAAGAGCACGATGTTAACCACCCAGGCATATCGGTACATTCAGAGAGTATTGTCTACATCCTACTTGGGTTGTACAGGGAGCCTCGGGTTACTTAATTTAGCTAAGATCACTAGCTTGCGGGGGATGTGAAAACACAGGCATGTGGACATCACCCATGAGATCATTACCTCATTGGTCAGACTAAACACCCAGTCCACCACGTAGATCTATATAGAGGGCATTGTGACTCCATTATTGCTGTCATTGGGGGTACATGAGAGTAAATTTGGGAACCTTCTTTAAGAGGATATTTATATGGATTTACAGGCTACTCTTACCATGAAAATGGTAGAGCCGATTCAAGGATGAGAGGGTTAGTATTGGCTATTGACCATTCTAGAGACCAGAGAGAGGTGTGGTCTAAACCCCATAGTGCCAGATGCACTTGCAGAGGGAAACAATTAGGATTAGCCACCAGTAGCCTCACAGGTACCTCCAGTACACCTAGGGCATCATAGTGACTAGGACGATAAGCCTCAGAAGCATCACGGAGTAGACATTGACTCTGACTATGACCACAACATGCAAATAAACCTTCAAGATCTTCTGGGAGGCTTACTTCAGCCATCAGCACATCTCTGATCACCGATCAGACACTAACGATTGCTAGTGAGGAGGATAGGGAGGTTTTCTCCTTATAGACATCTAGGTGCATCCACCTCTATCGCTCCTCTACCATTTTGGGCATCCAGGTGTTTCTGTATCGATTGCTCCACTACTACCAGTACACCTAAAGGAATCCTCATCTGTCATGACACTAGTGCATCTGACGTCAGTCCCCCCATCTAATGACATCTATAGGAGATTGACCGCTATGGAAGAGGCTGTTAGGTGATAGTATTAGACGATACAGTTAGTGTTGGAAGCAGTACGGTCCCTGCAGTCTGATGTGTAAGGCCGTCACCGAGGTTGGCTAGGGATTAGAGCAACTAGCAGAGGTGATAGCACATATTATGTAGCCTTTGATAGTTGCACTGCTAAGATTTCATTTCAAATTTAGGCAGGATGATAAGCAGCCGCCGGCAATACCATAGGCCATAACACTAACTAGACCTCCTAAGCCTTCAGCCTTCAGACCTCCATCTGGGCCAACCTACTGCAAAGGACTGGGGCCATCTTAGTAGATTTGTTATTTTGTATTGAAGGACTTTAATACTTTGTTCAAATATTTTTGATGTATATAAAGCTATAATTTGTGTTTAATTTATGTACTTTTTTTATATTCTGATTATTTTATTCATGTTTAACATACCTGAAAAAGAGAAAAAAAGAGATTTCATAAAACTAACAATAAACATGTAATTAATATGCAATAACATGTCAAAATAAATGAATCAAAGTAGAAAAAACAAAAAAAAGAAGGGAACTTAATAGAATGAAAAAGAAAAAAGAAAAAAAAGAAAGAAAAACAAACAACAAACTCAAAAAGCGAAGCACTAATATTAAATCCTTCTCACAGGTACCTACAACCCCTATTAAGGGGATATATCTACTGCTTCAATGAAGGGACATGCTAAGACACCCATCCTAATTACAAAAAGTTGTTTGAATAGGTTGAAATTAAAAGAGACGCACAACAAAAAGAAGTGCAAATATTTCCTAATTTTAGAAGGATTTTATGTCCCTTTTTGCTTATTTAGAATTCACACAAACTGAAGTCATTTAAGATTAGGATCATACTCCTCCTAATATCTTTTAGACAAGGGAATTATTAAATCGAAAGAGGATTGCACCACTATATGGGGCATCAAATGCCTTTTGCTGGAATTAATAGGAAGTAAGATATAAAGTACAGTCACTGTGAACTTGACATGTATTTGCTTTTAGGTTTGAGTTATGGAAAGGCCACCTTTTTGAACCTTTACCATTGATTGCCTTGCAAAGTTTGGATTATCACGAGGTCAGAATGGAATACTGCCAAAGCCAGAGCTATATGATGGTCAGAATGCCATTGAGGTAGGCAATGTTCATTTGAGCTACAACCAAGAGAGCTCTTGGGCAATAAACCATACTTTTTAAAAGTATAGGATGTTTCGATCTGAGCACATAAGAAGTCATAAGACTGATGTTGACAACAAATAATTATTGGATAAGAGACGAAAGCCCGATGACAATGTAAATTCTAGAAAGACATAGAATAAAATAAGATGTGTCGACAACCTTGATGATGATGGTTTTTTTACATTGGTACCAATCTATAGAGTGGTGATATAGTCACTAGGAAGTGTAAAGAATCTAGCTAAGATCAAAATATTAAGCCAAAATATCTCCAAGACAGATATATACTTACAAAACACAAGCTTCAATCATGTCAATAACTCCTCACAATTACATATTTGCCAGAAATTCCTCAAGTGCAATGTTATTCCAAGAAGGGCCACAACCATCACAACTTGAAGGTTAGGTATGGCTACAGATGACACCAGCCAAATATTACTCAATCTTATTTGATTATGCATACCGATAAGCTAGCGCTGATCAAATATAACAAACTGTCTCAATTCTACATGCCAACAAGTTGGTGCTAATCAGACATATTTAAACAACCTGATTTTGTATGCCGACAAGCTGGCGCTAATTAGATTTAATCAACTAGTCTCGATCCTGCATATCGATAAGTTGGCGCTAATCAGAGAGCCAATCTAAGGTTAACACATTGATAAACTGATGTTAACTACTCAAACCAGGGTTAACGAGTTGACAAAATGACGATAACTACCAAACCAAGAGACTCACTGCCTCAGAAGGTACGTGTTTTAATCAACCAAGAGACTCACTACCTCAAAAGGTACTTGTTTTAACTAACCAAGATATATGCTGCCTCAGGTATGGATCTCTTTCTTTTTACTTTGAATTTTGGTTCATTTAGGCACTAGTGCACTAGTTTCCCAAAATTGAGGGTAGTTATAGACACCGAGACTTGAGGTAGCCTAGTTCAGGGTTATCTAATAATGAAAAAATAGTATATTACTGACAATAGGTGCGGATCTCAAAGCTTCGATTGTGAATTTCTCACAGTTTTCTCTAAGATTTTATGATTTTTCAAGTGTTTTCAAAAGATTTTAACAAAAGAGCATGAAAAACCATGATTTTAGCCTTCAGTGGTGATAAACGGTCGTCTGTGGCCATCTCTCTCTTATACAGGTCATATCAGGGGCATTTTTATGAATTCTAGATTTTTGCTTGAGGGACGACCGTTTGTGGTTAAATACCCAGATTTTTCACGTTTTTAAAAATTAAAAAATGGGAAGATAGAGTTTTAAGGGGAATTTTCAATCTAAATTTTGAGGGATCAATACCTCCAAGCTTGGAGAGTTAGAGTCGGAATTAAACTCCAACTCTACCCTAGGTATAACAGTAAAAGAAATTAGGGTTCCAGGGGAGAATCATTCCTTGATTACAGAGTAAATGTAACACCCTCATACTGCTGTACAGTATATACGATAATCGGATGCTAAAACCTATACATGAATCAGTACATTTTTTTGTAATACCTATAAACATACTCATAATATAATTACCTATATAAACAACTGTGTCTCAATATTTTACAAGCATACATCATGTACCATAGTCATGTGTTTATACAATTACTATACTTTTCATACCTACATATACATGCCAAATTTAACTCCTATCTTGATCTTTATCCTGCTCTTGACTATCCTCACAACACCGGCCACTTGAAATATTAGTATCTTCACAACCTACGCGCAGTCAACAAACTACGCGCTGAGCATCAAAATGCTCAGTGGTGGATACGTATCTCAAACTTTCCATAATAAATCACATACACACATACAGACACACTTGCATACAATTACTCAAACATACATTCATTCACACATACATACCTACTCGCATACATACATTCATATACACAGGCATACATACAAGCATACATACATTCATATACATATATACATACATCTCATGCATACTTATACATATGCATACATTACATGCATACATATACATACATTACATGCATACATATACATGTGCATACATTACATGCATACATATACATGTGCATACATTACATGTATACATATACATATACATACATTACATGCACACACATATACATATACATACATTACATGCATGCATATACATATACATACATTCATGCATACATACTCATATACATATATTTACTTGCACATGCATACATGCTCACATACATAAATTTACTTACACACAAACATACATTTACACACATGCATATATATACACATACATACATTCATATACGTATATACATACATTACATGCATACTTATACATGTACATATATTACATGCATACATATACATACACATACCTTACATGCATACATATACATATACATGCACTACATACACATGCATACATGTTCACATATGTGCATTCTTATATACATGCATACATATACATATACATACATTACATGCATACCTATACATATACATATACATATACATATACATATACATATACATATACATATACATATACATATACATATACATATACATATACATATACATATACATATACATATACATATACATATACATATACATATACATATACATATACATATACATATACATATACATATACATATACATATACATGCATACACGTTCATATACTTGCATTCTCATATACATGCATACATTAGATGCATACATCTATATATACATACATTACATACACACCTATACATATACATACATTACATGAATACATATACATATACATACATTGCATGCATATGTAGTTACATTTACATACATGTATACATAGTTACATTTACGTACATGTATTTCTTTGTTTATGTAAACTGCCCCCAGTAATAGTCCAATAGAAATCTCGGATTGGATACACGAGACAAGGATCCTAAAGTCCTATATGTGGGGTGACCGCAAAGGATCACAAACATGAACATAAACATGGTACTTGTAACGTGAACATATAACATCCTATACATATACATATACATATACATATACATATACATATACATATACATATACATATACATATACATATACATATACATATACATATACATATACATATACATATACATATACATATACATATACATATACATATACATATACATATACATATACATGTTCATATACTTGCATTCTCATATACATGCATACATTAGATGCATACATCTATATATACATACATTACATACACACCTATACATATACATACATTACATGAATACATATACATATACATACATTGCATGCATATGTAGTTACATTTACATACATGTATACATAGTTACATTTACGTACATGTATTTCTTTGTTTATGTAAACTGCCCCCAGTAATAGTCCAATAGAAATCTCGGATTGGATACACGAGACAAGGATCCTAAAGTCCTATATGTGGGGTGAGCGCGAAGGATCACAAACATGAACATAAACATGGTACTTGTAACGTGAACATATAACATGGGGTAGACCATTATTAGCCTACCAAACTGAGCCGCTAGGACCCGAACCGCGGTATAAGTATCCCTATGGCTAGCCAACTATATCCTTAACTAGATTTACTACTAGACTACTAAGGACAATATTCCACGTTCTGTACTTACATTTATCCATTTCATATAAATTTAGGGTCATCACATGACAACTTAATCTATTATAATAATCACGTTTGTTCTGTACATGCGTACTTAATTCATCTTAGTCATACTTATCACATAATTGCTTGCACATTCATACATCATATACACATTATCTTTATGAGTCATACATATATTTGTGCATATACCATGCATATATATTTATATACAAATGTTCATTTACATCTAACATGTTGAAGAATTTGTTTATCGATCATTATATTGTTAATTTAATATTATCAAACTTATTATTTATTACTAATTCAACCTTAGATCTTAAATTTTAAATCTTCTTAGCAAATACTTTTCTTTTACGTATTATTAACTATTTTACATATTAATCCTTTACCATTTTATTAAATTACAGTTATGCCCTTTTATTTTCAATTTATTTACCAAGATGCCATTATTTATTCAATTAATACTATTAATTCAATATTTGTCCCTAAACTTGCTAAATTACCGTTAAGTCCCTCAAATTATAGTAAATTATGAAAATACCCTTCAATTCATTTAACTTACCAAATTGCCATTAATTATACATTTTACACTACTAATTCCATATTCATCAGTAAAATTTCAATTTGGTCCCTAAACTTTATTTCTTTCATAAATTCTCATTTAATACTTATTTTATTATTCATTTTTTTCTAATTTAACCTTTATTTCACTTAAACTATATTTTTCCTCAATATTTGACAATATTATAATTTTACCCCTAAATTTTTTAATCCTTTCATTTAAGCCCTTTTTGGATTCTAACCATGTCATTTTTCATTCTTTTTATTTCTCTTTTTGATCCCAATTAACTAATTGGTTAGGATTATTTTTATTTATGTAATAAATTCAATTTATTTCATTAAAATTCAATATTCTTACCACAACATAATGTAACGTTTAACTTAAAAATGTTCTACTAAATTCAAAAAATTCCAATTAAATTAGTATAGTATCAAAATTACACTTACATTTAATTTAAGTTCTCAAATTTCATATTTATAATATTATTTATAATTTATCACACATAATCACACAAATTACACATATACATAAGTAAGTTCTCATACAAAAATTATGAAAATTAAGTGATAATGTATCCATTAACCTTGAGTTCATCTCCTCCACACTTTACTCTTCCTCTTCTTTTCCTTAATCCATATAATTATTTTTTTCTCCATGCAAAATTTTGGTTCAATTAGAGTCAATTTTTGGTCCGATTCGCTCAAATCAGTCCGATTAGCAAATTTTTGGTGTTACCAAAGATACTTTTCACTACTAGACAATTTTAAATACTTGTTAGAGCTCAACTGGAAATTATTGCAACCTTTAGAGATCCTTTGCTATTTTTAAAGCCCCAGTCAAACCTATGGTCAATAAATTACTATTCAAAATTAAATCATTATTTTTCTTTTACTTTTTGAGTTCAAACCTTCTTAAAAATACTTTCTTAACCCTCAAAATATATTTATTAGGCTCTATGAGTATTTTTGAGTTAGTCAAAGTTTATTTTTCGGTCTGGTTCACTTTTACTAGTATGATAACTCAATTTTTAAAGTCATCGAAAAATTAATTTTTTTATTACCATGTGATTATACATCTCATTTGATGTAGATCTTAAAATTCTGAAAATTTTTAGAGGTCATTTGTTATTTTTTTAAGTTCAAGTAAAACTTTCAGTCAACTCGAGCACTGTTTGAGGCGAAATCGTAAAATTTTATTATTTTTGACTTTTGGGGACTTATTTGATCTCATTTTCATTCCAAATTTTACCCACATGCTCCTGCTAACTTGCTCTTTCCAATGATCAAATAAAATATCTTTCGACTATAGGGATACTATTTATCCCAGTATTGCTATTCACCATTGGAAAATACTATTTTCAACTAGCCCGGTATTTGGGCCACTACAAACAATTCTTAAGGAAGAAAAGATTAGTTTTTCTCTCTCTAAGAAGAAAACTCTTTAACAAATTCATTTGATCCAAACACATATATACACAAAAATCATTTAATTTTCTGAAATACAAGGATTACAATCGGAGTGGAGATCTAGACTTCAAGAGATTTAGAGTCAGAATATCTCCCAAGGGTAATATTCTAGGCTCCTCTTTTATATTTTCTCTCTTTAAAAAATAATCATGCATGATCATGTTAATTACTATTGAAATAAATGTATTTGTGTGGTGATTTATTTATTTACATGTTTAAATTTAATGATGTACGAATCTGGATAATAAGTATATGATAATGGCATGATTAAATTATGATTTTCTCCATTGTAGTATATCTTTAAGCTTTATTTTTGTTTTGTTATTCTGGATTTTAACAAGTTTTGATATAGTTAATGCATGATTTAAGGTTATAATATTAGTTTGGCATGCTTTGGGCTTTAATATTTGAGTGTTTATGGTTTATTTGCAATTTTGTGTGATTTTTTGGTATTTTTTAGCTTTCTGTTCTTTTTTGCAAGTGATAGATAGGAAAAAGATCCCACCGATAACCGTTTGTCAACACAACAGATGGGACATTGCGGGAGTTCCTTCTCATCCCATCCCTCCTTCAATTGTGGCCGGCCTTCACCTTTCCAAGGACATATGTTGCGGGTCTTTATTCATGTGTTTTATGCATTCTCATTATCTATATTGTTTCTTTGCTCCCCAAAGTGTTGATTGGTCATAATTCTGTATGTATGATTAATTAAATAATTTTCTTTTATGTATTTTATTATTTATTTGAATTTTCCTCATAATGCTAGTTTATTACTTTTTTGTGGTTTTATGTGAGTATGTAACTTCATTCGCTTTTGGAAGACTTTGTGAGGCATTTTGCATTGGGTGTCATGCACCCCCTGATTGGCTAATGACTACCACTTGTCTATCCGATTATTTCATTCATTTATTATTTAGTTTATTATTTTTAATTATTTATTTATTTTGATATTTTTTGGATGTATTTTATTTTAGGGATGTAATAGCTAGTAAAAAGGTTTTTGTGCACGTTTAAAGGAAAAGGAACTTAAAATGATTTCTATTAATTAAACTGGGTTTTTCTTTAAAACTTGGAACAATGTCTAATTTTTCATCCAAAAACAAATAAAGGACAAAAGGGATTTTTTTTATAAAATATACATGAGAGAACCAATATTTCCAATCCCAAATAAATATCCCAATTTATGTATGTATATCATTTTATTTTTATTGTTGGACAATTTGCTTTTGTAATAAGGTTAAGTAGTTTGATTTAATTTATATGTTTGTTTACCACTTTTACTAAATTGTTTGTGATGTTTATTTAATTTTATAGCTTTGCATCGTGTGAGAGAGGAGAATGAATTCATATTTAAAACTCAATTATAGAATAACACATAACCAAAGTGCCAAATAAGAGTGATGTCTCGAACATCAATCTCTATTTGGGCATCAAAAAGGTCAAGAATCATTTTTCAATATTCTGTTGGGTGGTGACTTCATGACATCTATCTCTTTTAGGCCCATTAGTAGATGCTTTATGGGTTGACTAACGATAATAATTTGGGTTTGATCCCTTTTTATTGTGAAGAAATATTTTATTGTGTAGGTTGATGATAGGAACTTGCCAGTTCAAGTTTTATTAAGAAACGTCCTATGTAATTTAATTATATAGAAGAATCTTTTTCATTATTAGAAGCTAATTTTTACATGTGAGTTTAACGGGTGAGAAATAGGATATTAGTCCAATTTCATTAATGAATAATCCCAATTTTTATTATAAGTGTGTGTGTGTGTATATATATATATATATACATCCATAATTTGGTTAGCACACTATAGGCAATTGTTCCTCTTATTTTATTTAATAATTTAGTTATATTATATTTTTATCCCCCTTAATTTTAAATCTTGAATTCGTCACTGTATATATATATATATATATATATATATATATATATATATATATATATATATATATATATATATATATATATATATATATATATATATATATATATATATATATAATCTTGAAGAAAATATATCCATTTAGCAAAAATTAATAGTAGTTTTCCCTTATACTAATTTTAATAGTTTTGACTTGTTGCAATTGCATGCCCTTGCAAAATTAGGCAATTAAATTCTGAAGACATTGCATGAAGTTAATTGAGTTATGATTAGCACTCAATTTATGCCACTACCACAATTTAATCAGGTCACATTAATCATATTAAGTTTTAAGATTGTCAATACTATTGAAAGCATAATATGATCTATTATGTTAATTATTCGTATTCTAAGTAATTTTTATTATTAACTATATGAGATTCTATATTAAATTAAAAAAATTTTAAAATATTTGTAGGAATTTCTAAAAAAAAGTTTAATAGTAGTTTGCTTTACAAAATTGTCAAATTTATGTTGTATAGAGTGTTTTGTTTAAATATTTAGTATTTTTTTTTATAAAAAATTGCTTTTGAAAGACATACTTTGTAACACTCTTATCACTCCTAATACTGTATCGGTGTACCCGAGGTTGAAAATTTTTTTTCCCAACTTATTCCTAACATTACATTCCATACACTTAACTATTTGATAACAATTCGCCGATGACCTATAACTGTTTAATTTACTATGCATTTAATAAAATTTTTGTAATATAACGACTATACATAGTACTAGCCCCCTGAAATGCAGACAATTCACACAGTCTCTCAGAGGCACAACAATCAAAAATGGCAATTATCATCATTCATTCCATCTCATTCATATCCAAAGTATAGCTTTACTAAAATAACTTCTATTTAACATTTACATATCCAAAGGTAAAGTTTATATATATACATGCCAAAAAGATTTAAAACTCTATATTCATCAGAAGAAATCATTCAGAGAATACTCTTGCTTCCGCTCCGGCAAACCTGCGCACAGTCACAACTACGCGCTGAGCACTTGACATGCCCAGTGGTGACTAACAATCAAAATATTTTCTATACTTAACTTAAATAGTTCATTTATGTAAGAATTCTCAACTTTAACTTTTATTCAATTTAGTCCCTTTTATTGTTAAATTACGAGTTTAGCCTTTTATGCTTCTTTTTGACATTTAAGCTATTAATTAAGGTACTCAACCTCAATTAATACTTAGTTAGACATTTTTATGCAAAATTATGTTTTAGTCCTTGCTGACCATAAAACTTCATTTTAATACATTTTAACCATTCATTGACTGTTTTATCCTAAATTAAGCAATTCTTAATTAATTTGCTTAATTTTTATTCTTTTAGGAAAAATTACGATTTTGCCCCTAAACTTTCTTTTCCTTTCAAATTAGTCATTTTTCACTTTTAATTTACATTTTTCACTTTCTTTTCCTATTTTTCACATTTTACTTTCATTATGCCCCTAGTTTCGGACCCGACAGAAAATCTCAAATCAGTTACACGGGACGTAGACCCCACAAGGCCATAATAGAGATAAGAAAATGATCCCCAGAAGGCCAATTCTCACAGAGCATAGGACAGAGACAAAGAAGCCATGGTGATTAGAGATCCAATCCATAGCATAGCAAATCGCCATGACTTGTACCGCGGTACAGAGATATCCCTATGACCAGCCAATTATATCTTGAACTAGTTTTTACTGCCTGCTTATTTTTAAGGGCATTACAGCATATACTTTTACTCGATTTCACTTATTTCAATGTCTTCATAAACTTTTTCATTTCCAAAGTTTTCATCAAATGAATTTTTCACTTACTTTCCAAATATAGTTAATTAATTCATATTAATTTACCACTTTTTACCCTTTTACTGAATTATCCATTCATAAATCAATAACTTTCACTTATACATATTACATAATTTATTTTAAAAATATTTTAATATTGCACATAAATTTTTCAAAATTTTATATGCACACTTTTTACCTTTATTATAATTATTTCTTCATTTTATTGAATTATATTCCTATAGTTCAATATTTTTTATTGAACATATTCAATATTATAATTCTCATTTATTCATATAAAGTCCATAAATTCCTTAAAAATTTATTTACACATTATTTCACATTTACTACTCAAATTTACTTAAATCATGAATTATTTCTTTATGATTCATCAATTTCACTACTTATATACACCATTACCAAGCTTTAAAAATTTTTAATAAATTCCATAAATTACTTAAAAATTCATGGATGCTAATGATGATATTTATAATTAATTTAGGCTATTATACATCAATTTCATGCAAAAATCAGTATTTTTCCCCAAAGGAAAAATTCGGGCCTCTTACTAACATAGCTGTAAAAACTTTTATACTCCATTTTAAACATTTAACTAACCTCATACATGCTCTAATTATATTTTCCTCACATCAATTGCATTATTTAAGATATTTAGCAATTTTTCCCTAAATTCATAAAGGAAATTAATTCAATAAAATAGAAAATACTTAGATTTATTAGCCACATACCAATTTTTCTTGTTCAAGGGTGCCTAGACTTCCTTCCCTTTGCCTTTGTCCCTTGAAACAATATCTTCTCCTTCCACACCTAACCTGACCAGCCAATAAACCTTATTTTTATTTATTTTCTTGTTCTCAAATGCAAAATTCAAGCTCATAATCATATTCTACACCTCAAAATCTATGGAAAAACATTAAAGAATCAATTTAAATCACTTAATTTCTCAAGATCAAACTTACCCCTTATTCTTTTTCTACTTATTTTCTCCACTTTCTTTGCTCAAATCAATCAACAAGGGCTATTTTGGTGATCTAGAGAGATGGAACTACAACTCTTAAGTTGGGATCCAAGGAGAATTTTGAGTGATTAAGAAGCAAGAGAGAGAGAGGAATGGTGGAAGGTGAATTCGACCAAGAGAAGAGATAAGGAAGATGAGCCAATTTCTAAAAATTTCTCTAGATATTTAGCTCTTATATACTCCTATAATGGGCCTAAAGTTGGGCTTTGTTCATGGGCTTAGCCCAATTAACTCTTAAGGCCCAATTTAGGCCCTTAAAAGCCCAATCCAATTTTTTTCTCTTTCAGCCATAAAATCTCTCCAAAAATAATTCCATCACTCTTATCACATCAAAAATAGCTAGCATACAAATTTTTGGCTCAATCGGAGTTCGTTATCGGTCCAATTCAAAGTTATCGGTCCGATTCGATAATTGCCGGTATCACCGAAAAATTTAATTCTCATTACCAAAATATTCTACATAAAAATTCATGTAGGTATACAAAATTTGCCAATTTTTGGAGTTTGGTTACTATATTTAATTATTTATGCAAAATCAAGTCACCTTCCCTATCGAAAAAATTGACTCTCTGCCTTTTTCGTATTTTTAACCTTTAGAGACCCATTTGACCTCAATTTCACTTAAAATTTCAACCCTGGACTCATCATGACCAATACTTCCCGATGGTTCAATAAAATATTTTTGATTTCCGGGTGTCCTTTCGGGCTCGAAAAGCATTATTCACCATCGAGAAGTATTGTTCACGGCTGACCCGGTGTTGAGGCCATTACATTTTTCCCTTACTAAAAGAAATTTCGTCCTTAAAATTTACCTGAACTGAAGAGTAGAGGATACTACTGTCTCATGGTCGTCTCAGGTTCTCATGTAGCTTCCTCTACATTATGGTGATGCCATAAGACCTTCACCAACGGTATCGGCTTATTTCTGAGCTACCAGATTTCTCTAGCCAAGATTTTCACAGGTTTTTCTTCATAAGTCATATCATTTTGCACCTGAAACTCATTTGGTGCTATTACATGGCTCGGATCCGACCTTTATTGACGGAGCATAGATACATGGAAGACATCATGTATCTTTTCTAAAGCAGATGGTAGCTTCAATTTGTAGGCTTCGAGACCCACTCACTGAAGTATCACATATGGGCCTATGAATAACTTGCCCTTCTGAACAAACCTCAAAACTTTCTTCTATGAAGATACCTTCAGAAAAACCTTGTCTTTGACCTGAAACTCAATATCGTTTTTCTTCAAATCTGCATATGATTTCTGACGGTCCATTGCTTCTTTCAATTGGCTTTTAATAATTTGGACTTTTGCTTCAGAATCACGAACCAAATCTAAACTCAACAACTTTCTCTCACTCAGTTCAGTCCAGCATAATGGAGTTATGCACTTTTTACCATATAAAGCTTCAAAAGGTGCCATTTGTAAACTGGACTAGTAGCTATTGTTGTATGCAAACTCAGTCAAGGGAAAATGCTTTTCCCAGTTGGTGCCAAATTCAAGAACACAACATCTAAGCATGTCCTCTAATGTTTGAATCACTCGCTCTAATCGGCCATCAGTTTGAGGATGAAATGTTGTGCTAAGAAGAAGTCTAGTACCCAGAGCATCCTAAAATCTCTTCCAGAAATGAAATGTAAACCTAGGATCCCTGTCAGAAACAATCGATGTAGGCACTACATGTAACCTAACCATCTCATTGATATAAATCTCTGCTAGCCTGGTCAAGGAATAATCCATTTGTACTGACAAGAAATGAGCAGACTTAGTGAGCCGGTCAACAATTACCCAGATAGCATCATGCTTCCTCTAAGTCACAGGTAAGCCAGTAACAAAGTCCATGGTTACTTCATCCCATTTCTATTCTAGAATAAAAAGTGGTTGAAGAAGTCCTAAAGGAACTTGATTCTCTGCTTTCACCTATTGACATGTCAGACATTTACCCACAAATTTAGTCACATCACGCTTCATGCCTGGCCACCAGTAGTTGGTTTTCAGATCTTGGTACATTTTATTACTTCTAGGGTGCATAGCATAACTACTATGTTGTGCTTCTGTCGGTATTTTCTTTTTCAATTCTTCCTGAGCGGGAACACAAAGTCTTCCTTTGTAATAGAGACTTCGATCACTGGACAGAGAGTAGTCACTTTCACTACTATGCTATAGCTTATTCACAATAGCCATTAAACGATCATCTTCCTTCTAAGCCACTTTTACTTTATGTACAAAGTCTGGTTTAACTCATAACTCGGCTACTACAGCTCCATTTGGTGCCAAACTCAGACTGGCATTCATAGCCCGAAGAGCTGCAAAGATCAATATTAATCATTTACACTTATTAATGCCTTATACAAGTTTATTCAAAAGCATTAACATTATCTAACATAAATTTTCAGCCGAGTGCATCAGCCACTACATTTGCTTTTCCTGGATGGTAGTCAATATAGCAATCATAGTCTTTAATCAACTCCAACCAGTATCTTTGTCTGAGGTTGAGTTCTTTTTAGGTAAGCAGATATTTCAAACTTTTATGATCCGAATAGATATAACATCTCTCACCATACAGATAATACCTTCATATCTTTAATGCGAAAACAATAGCTGCCAACTCTAAATCATGAGTAGGATAGTTTCTTTCAAGAGTCTTGAGTTGTCGGGAGGCATAAGCAATCACCTTGCCTTCCTGCATCAGAACGAAGCCTAAACCATTTCTGGAAGCATCATTGTAGATCACAAAATCCTTGCCTAACTCAGGTTGAGTAAGGATAGGAGCTTTTATCAACATAGTCTTTAGCTTCTCAAAGCATTCCTAACACTTGTCAGTCCACACAAATTCGACATTCTTCTGTAGCAGTTGTGTCATAGGAGTTGCAATGGTGGAGAAGCCCTTGATGAATCTCCTATAATACCTGGCCAATCCCAGAAAACTCCATACTTCAGTCACATTTTTGGGTGGCTTCCATTAAAGGATTGCTTCAATCTTTGAAGGATCTACTTTAATGCCCTCTGCAGAAATGACATTGCCCAAAAAGGATACTTCATTTAGCCAAAAATCACATTTGCTGAACTTAGCATATAGCTGCTTCTCTCTCAGAGTCTGTAGCACAATCCTCAAGTGCTTATCATGATCTTCCGGTGTCTTTGAATACACCAGGATGTCGTCGATGAAGACCACCACAAACTGATCCAAGTAGGGGTGAAAAACTCTATTCATTAGATCCATGAAGGCTGCTGGTGCGTTTGTAAGCCCAAATGGCATGACCAAAAACTCATAATGGCCATACCTAGTACGGAAAGTAGTCTTGGGCACATCAGCTTCTTTTACCCCCATTTGATAGTAACCCGATCTCAGATCTATTTTGGAGAAGACACCTGCTCCCTTAAGCTGATCAAATAAGTCTTCAATGCGAGGGAGGGATATTTGTTCTTTATCGTCACTTTATTCAGCTGCCTGTAGTCTATGCACAATTGAAGATTCCTATCCTTTTTCTTTACAAATAGGACAAGTGCTCCCCAAGGAGAAGTGTTGGGTCTGATAAACCCCTTATCGAGCAACTCTTGAAGCTAAATCTTTAATTCTTTCAATTCTGCAGGTGCCATTCTATACGGAGCAATAGAAATAGGAGCAGCACCAGGAGTGACCTCAATGGAGAATTCCACCTCTCTGTCAGGTGGTAAGCCTGGAACTCATTTGGAAACACATCCTGGAACTCCCTAACAGTAGGCACATATGATAACTTTAAGCTATCCTTCTTCGCTTCTAATGCATAACACACATATGCTTCACAACCTTTCCTGATTAGTCTTTTCGCAGTAGTAGTTGATATCACATCAGACAAAAAATCATATCTCACACCCACAATTGTGATTTCATTACCATTCTAAAGCTGTAAGGTGACCCTCTTCTTTTTGCAGTCAACAGTCGCTTGGTGGGCGGATAGCCAATCCATTCCCAGAATCAAGTCAAACTCACGAAAGGGCAAATCGATAAGATTTTTCAGGAATACATGTCCATGGAAACCAATAGGACACTGTCTATAAATTTTATCTACTACTACACTATGCCCTAGAGTATTACTCACCAAGATGTCCTGGCCCAAGTATGCCTCTTTCATCCCTTTTTCCCGTGCCAATTCTATGCTAATGTATGAGTGTGTGGAGCCAGTATCAATCAAAGCATATACTGAATTAGATAACAAAACAAACTTACCCACAATCACATTGGGAGCATCCTCCTCTTCTCGGACCCTGACAGCATATACCTGTCCCCTTAATCGCCTCTATCCCTATGAAGACTGGCCAACTGGTCTGGAGACTGAAGTATTAGGGGTTGCTCCCCTACCACATCCTCGCGGAGCTGATGACCCCATACCAGATACTGGTGAGGTGGTTGGGGTAGTCTGCTGCAAAGGACAATCTTTGATATGATGATCTTGAGACCCATATCTAAAACAAGCTCCAGTCAGCAATTTGTACTCTCCAGAATGCATCTTGCCACAGTGGTCATATAATACTGGTATCCCACTATCTCTGCCTCTAGGTGTATTGAAAGCTGTAGTGGTTGTAGATTTGCCCCGGGATGCACTGCCCTGACCCCGACCTGTTGGTGGGTGGCCCAAAGGTGCCTGCTGACCCTTCTTCTTCTTACCCTATCCAGACTTACCACTGCTTTGTCCCTGCTTTCTCTTCTACTAAAATCAGGATTGTCTCTCTGCTTGGTCGGCTTGAGTAGCTTCTAATTTAAGAGTTGCATCATTCATGGACCGCATATTAGGATAATGTTGGGCCCCAATAATCTGTCTCAACTCTGTGTGCAATCCTCTCTTAAACCATTGACATAATCTTTCTTTTGTGGCCTGGCCCTCATCTAGGTAGGCGCTCAAACTCTCTGTCATACTCAGCCATTGTACGGTTTCCCTGTCTCAATCTCCAGAAGGCATCCTGCATGGCAATCTTGTACTCAGACCCGATATACTTCTTCCCAAACTAATTAATAAAGACTCCCAGTTCAAACGGTCTACAGGTGTATGCCTCCTGAATGAGTCCTATCAAATGAAAGCTGGACCCTGTAATAAAGCAATGATACCCTCAAACTTCTCCTCTAAAGGACTGTGGGTGATCTCAAATAATCTCTTAATCTTGAATAACCACTCCTCTGCAGCTGCTGGAGTCAAGGGATCATGGCCTGAAAAATCCTCAGCCCTTAATCTTTTTAATTGCTAAAAAATAGGCTTCTTTCTAGGCAGAGCAGGAGGCTGAACCTGAATCACTGGCAGTGGTGCCTAAGCCTGTGCAGCTTGGAGTCACTGCTGAATGTAGTCTGACATCAAATTAAGAAAATCTAGTTGAGGAGGAGGAGGTGGAGGAGGCGCTTCTAGTGGGGGTGCCTGTTGCTGTGGAACCTCTTGTTGCCCCATATTACTGGAGGCCTCACTCCTATTGTCTCCAACCTCACGACTCTGCTCTCCAGACATCTTTTCACTATAAAACTGAAGGGAGCAAGAATACATTAATTCCAAAACAACTTCTCAAAATAACCATTAGCATGCATATAATTAATTTAAATCAAATATTACACCCACTCTGATCTTAAAACCGTCTAAATCACTACTCTGATACCACAAAATGTAACACCCTTATCACTCCTAATACTGTACCAGTGTACCCGAGACCAGAAAGGTTTTTTCCAACTTATTCCTAACATTACATTACCATACACTTAACTATTTGATAACAATTCGTCGATGACTTATAACTGTCCAATTTATTATGCATTTAATAAAATTTTTGCAATATAACGGCTGTACATAGTACTAGCCCCCTGAAACGCAGACAATTCACACAGCCTCTTAGAGGCACAACAATAAAAAATGGCAATTATTATCATTCATTCCATCTCATTCATATCCAAAGTACAGCTTTACTAAAATAACTTCTATTTAACATTTACATATCCAAAGGTAAAGTTTTCATATATATACATGCCAAAAGATTCAAAACTCTATATACACCATAAGAAAATCCTTCAGAGAATACTCTTGCTCCCGCTCCTGCAAACCTGCACGCAGTCACAACTATGCACCTAGCACTTGACATACCCAGTGGTGACTAACAATCAAAATATTTTCTATACTTTAAATAGTTCATTTATGTAAGAATTCTCAACTTTAACTTTTATTCAATTTAGTCCCTTTTTATCGTTAAATTACGAGTTTAGCCTTTTATGCTTCTTTTTGACATTTAAGCTATTAATTAAGGTACTCAACCTCAATTAATACTTAGTTAGACATTTTTATGCAAAATTATGTTTTAGTCCTTGCTGACTATAAAACTTCATTTTAACACATTTTAACCATTCATTGACTATTTTATCCTTAATTAAACAGTTCTTAATTAATTTGCTTAATTTTTATTCTTTTAGGAAAAATTATAATTTTGCCCCTAAACTTTCTTTTCCTTTCAAATTAGTCCTTTTTCACTTTTAATTAACATTTTTCACTTTCTTTTCATATTTTTCACATTTTACATTCATTATGCCCCTAGTTTTGCATCCGACAAAAAATGTCAAACCGGATACACGGGACGTAGACCCCATAGGGCCACAACAGAGATAGAGAATGACCCCTAGAGGGCCAATTCTCACAGAGCAGAGGACAGAAATAGAGAAGCCATGGTGATCAGAGATCCAATCAATAGCATAGCAAGTCACCATGACTTGCACCGTGGTACAGAGATATTCCTATGGCCAGCCAATTATATCCTGAGCAATTTTTTACTGTCTGGTTATTTTTAAGGACATTACAACATATACTTTTATTCAGTTTCACTTATTTCAATGTCTTCATAAACTTTTTCATTTTCAAAATTTTCATCAAATGACTTTTTCACTTTCCAAATATAGTAAATTAATTCATATTAATTTACCACTTTTTACCCTTTTATTGAATTATCCATTCATAAATCAATAACTTTCACTTATATATATTACATAATTTATTTCAAAAATACCTTAATATTGCACATAAATTTTTCAAAATTTTATATGCACACTTTTCACTTTTATTATAATTATTTCTTCATTTTATTGAATTATATTCCTATAATTCAATATTTTCCATTGAATATATTCAATATTATAATTCTCATTTATTCATATAATGTTCATAAATTCCTTAAAAAATTATTTACACATTATTTCACATTTGCTACTCAAATTTACTTAAATCATGAAATATGAATTTATGATTCATCAATTTCACTACTTACATACAACATTACCAAGCTTTAAAAATTTCAAATAAATTCCATAAATCACTTAAAAAATAATGGATGCTAATTATGACATTAATAATTAATTTAGGCTATTATATATCAATTTCATGCAAAAATCAATATTTTTCCCCAAAGGAAAAATTTAGCCCTCTCACTAACATAGCCTTAAAAATTTCTATACTCCATTTTAAACATTTAACTAACCTCATACATGCTCTAATTATATTTTCCTCACATCAGTTGTATTATTTAAGTAATTTAGCAATTTTTTTCCTAAATACATAAAGGAAATTAATTCAATAAAATAGAAAATACTTAGATTTATTAGCCACATATCAATTTTTCTTGTTCAAGGGTTCCTAGACTTCCTTTCCTTTACCTTTGTCCCTTGAAACAATATCTTTTCCTTCCACACCCAACATGACCAGCCAATAAACCTTAGTTTTCTTTATTTTCTTATTCTCAAATGCAAAATCCAAGCTCATAATCATATTCTACACCTCAAAATCTATGGAAAAATATTAAAGAATCAATTTAAATCACTTAATTTCTCAAGATCAAACTTGCCCCTTATTCTTTCTCTACTTGTTTTCTCCACTTCCTTTACTCAAATAAATCAATAAGGGCTATTTTGGTGATCTAGAGAGATGGAACTACAATTCTTAAGTTAGGATCCAAGGATAATTTTGAGTGCTTAAGAAGCAAGAGATAGAGAGGAATGGTGGAAGGTGAATTCAGTCAAGAGAGGAGAGGAGGAAGATGAGCCAATTTCTGGAAATTTCTCCAAATATTTGGCTCTTATATAATCCTCTAATGGGCCCAAAATTGGGCTTTGTTCATGGGCTTAGCCCATTAACTCATAAGGCCCATTTAGTCCCTTAAAAGCCCAATCCAATTTTTCTCTCTTCCAGCCATAAAATATCTCCAAAAATAATTCCATCACTCTTATCACATCAAAAATAGCTAGCACACAAATTTTTGGCTCAATCAGAATCCGTTATTAGTCCGATTCGACAATTACCGGTATCACCGAAAAACTTTTTTTCATTATCAAAATATTCTACATAAAAATTTATGTAGGCATACAAAATCTGGCAATTTTCGGAGTTTGTTTACTATATTTAATTATTTATGCAAAATTAAGTCACATTCTCTACTAGGGAAATTGATTCTCTACCTTTTTCGTATTTTTGACATTTGCAGGCCCATTTGACCTCAATTTCACTTAAAATTTCAATCTCGGACTCACCATGACCAATACTTTCTGATGATCTAATAAAATATTTTTGACTTCAGGGTGTCCTTTCGAGCTCGAGAAGTACTATTCACCATCGAAAATTACTGTTCACGGGTGACCCGATGTTGAGACCATAACATACTTAATTGGTATCAAGTGTATTTATTTAAATTCATATTATTTCTGAAGAATTATCTAAATTTCTAAAATATATAATTTCTTACATAATAATGTCTGGTTAAGAATATTATATTGATCTTATAATGGACAATACATTACAAATTTCTTTAGCATTTTCTTTATTTTTCTCTCTAATATATAATTTGGAGTCTTGATAAATTAAATGTATCATCATCATCATCATCATTATTATTAAATATGGGTGTTTAAAAATGAGTTGTGTGAATTATAATGAAACTTGAATCTGATTTATATAATACATTTTGTTAGATGATAGTTCAACTTTCATTTTTTCTTTTAGATAAAGCCTAATTGTAACCCGTTTAATCCATTTTTAGACTCCTATTATTACAAATGGCAATCATACTGACACATATAAGGAAATTAAGAGTTTAATAATCATATTCACTACTTTAAAAAAAAGTTAATGTACTGTAAATTTATAAAATCCATAGCTATGTATAAATAATTAAAATCTTTATCCATATGACTAATATATATATATATATATATATTTTTTTTTCTTATTTTTTTTAATTTTTTTAAGGAAAAGATACAGTTTGTAATTTAACTAGACATAGCAACAAACTATAGTAAATTAACCACCAATTCTTTGTCTTTATTTGTACCAATTTCGAACAACATTAAAATTTGACTTGTTGCCGCCAATTTCTTCATTAAAATTTGACTTGTTGCCGCTAATTTCTTTAATTTGATAATATACCAAGTTTTGGTATTTAAATAAATTTTATCTCTCAACATAATAAATCAAATTTTTCTTTATTTTTTTCAAGAATATAACTATATATTAAAAAGATAATAAAAGTTACAAAGGATATAATTAGATTGGACTGCTACATTATGAGAAAAACCAACATCTAAACCTTTTCTTGCTAGTGAATGAGTAGCCACATTTGAACTACGGGGGATATATTTATAAGTAACATCACAAAAGGGTAAAAGGTAAAAAATATCAACTAAAATTGGCCTTAAACAACTTCGACTATCAGATATTCGTGTAATAGCTTGGATCATACTTAAGAAATCTGTTTCAATATGGAAGGTCAAATACGCATATGATTTTGCAAAAATTAAAGCTTCTCTAAAAACCATTCCTTCCAATAATAAAGGATCTTAAGGAGAGGAGAAGGCTTTAACCTTCTAGGTAATTGGCTGACCAAGGTGGTTACACACTATAAGGCCAATGCTATTAGTATTTTTTGATAAGGAAAGAGCCGCATCTATATTTATCTTGAAAGACAAAAAAGGGGGTGGCTCCCAAACAGAAAGAGATAGGGGGATTACCTTAAAAGATCAACTTATTGCGAGCATTCCAAATACCCCAAAGAATATAGATTAAAAGAGGAGGAATGTGATTAGAAATGGGTTTTCTTGAAGAATTTGGAATTAATTTCCAAACCTCTTTAAAAGAGAGAGCAACGCTATCATAAAAATTTTCCAAAAGAAGACATGGTCCAAACTTGTTATGCCACAGGGCAATGAAAAAATAGGTGACCCAATGACTCAACTATACCATATGCTGGGCATATGTCAGAAAATATAAAAAATTGTTGATTTAAATTTATATGCACCGACAAAGCCATTGAAGTACAATTTCTAAAAAAAATACCTTTAGTTTATGAGGGAGCTTTGAGATCCAGAAATTTTTCCAATGAACCGAAATCAAAGAAAATGATGTTGAATCCCAATCTAGGCCAAGGTGTTAAAGTGCCACATAATATTCTGATTTAACTAAAATTTCTCCAAAAGAGGTATGATGCCAAATTAAAGAATCCCCGCTTGAAAAAATGGCTAAAGACTTATTTATCCCAAAGCAGCAAGGATATTCTTATTAAATCGATTGCACTAGCAATTCCAATTTACACGATGTCTTGCTTTAAATTACCCTCTAAGCTTTGTGATTTATTATCTACAAAAATTATTAATTTTTGGTGTTGTTCATCACATAGGGATAAGAAATATCATTGGATAGATAAATCCAAACTATGGCAAAGAAAATGGGAAAGTGGCATGGGTATTCATAATTTGGAAGCTTTTAACCTTGCATTATTAGCCAAACAATGCTGGCGTATCTTACGATCCCCTCATTCTCTTTTAGCATGTGTTCTAAAGGGGAAATACTTTCCCAGAGGTGAGTTTTTACAGGTTGACCCTTTTTCCAATGCTTTTTGGGGATGGCAAAGTATACTTCAAGGTTTGGAATTAGATAAAAGGCTTATACCTAGCCAGATGCATATCTCCAAATAGAGGGAGGTTGGATTGCGTTTGGTTTAAGGAGCAAGAAACATAAAAGTCTGAAATAGAATCAACAAGGAAGGAGCCAGCATCAAACAAAGCTAAAACATCATCAAACTAGTCATCCACACCAAATGAAACCTTTTCAAGATGCAAAGAAAGAGATGGAGGTGTTATCCGAGAGGAACATAGAGACCCATCTTGAAAATCATGGCAAATTAAAGCATCTATGAGAATTGCCTGGGAACCTGCAAAAGAAGAGGACAAACATGGAATAGAAGGCACTATAGGATAGGCAGTACTGGAGACAGAGACAACCTAAATGGATCCTAAAGAAGAACCCAATGAATCCTCTAACTTTAAATGCATCTAGGTATGTTTTACAGCACATATGGTCTCTATCAAATGATTCTCCTTGATTATCGGGAC
Organism: Excoecaria agallocha; assembly: GCA_037975025.1. NCBI lineage: Eukaryota > Viridiplantae > Streptophyta > Magnoliopsida > Malpighiales > Euphorbiaceae > Excoecaria > Excoecaria agallocha. Next base: position 8,703,126 of record CM075815.1, read on the forward strand.
AATAGTGAGAGGGTCATGTATCACAGTATCCTTATCAATGGTAGTAATAGATGAGCCTAACTTAAAATTAGAAAAATCCATAATATCAACTAGTTTCAGAATTTCCAAAGGTTTGGGGACACAACAAAAGTAATCAGAGAAGCAGAGTATTGAAGTTTTTGAAATATACCAGTTTTATATTTCAACACATCCATATCTGTAGGACAACTAGAATTTGAGTGACCTAACCTGTAACGTCCCCGGATGGCCGCTTGCTGATATTGTCCGCTTTGGGCCTTAGCCCTCACAGTTTTATTTTTAGGTCTCCCCAAAAGGCCTCGATAAGGGAGAGATATCCATAGCCTTATAAGGACTACTTCGTTCTCCTCTCCAACCAATGTGGGATCCTTTGACTGAATCCACCTGTATGTGGGAGCCTTTGATTGACTCCACCCCCCTAAGGCCCAAAGTGGACAATATCGGCAAGCGGCCATCCGGGGACATTATAGTTGGTATTAGAGCTGGTGTCGGATCGGTGTGTTGGCCATGGGGTCGGGCCTGATGTGCCAGCGAGGGCGCTGAGCCTCCTTAGGGGGGTGTAGTAAGTCAAAGGCTCCCACATACATGTGGATTCAGTCAAAAGATCTCACATCGGTTGGAGAGGAGAACGAAGTAGTCCTTATAAGGCTATGGATACCTCTCCCTTGTTGAGGCCTTTTGGGGAGACCCAAAAATAAAACCGTGAGGGCTAAGGCCCAAAGCGGACAATATCAGCAAGCGGCCATCCAGGAACGTTACAGTTGGTATCAGAGCCAGTGCCGGATCGGTGTGTTGACCATGGGGCTGGGCCTGATGTGTCAGCGAGGGCGCTGAGCCTCCTTAGGGGCGGTGGAGTCAGTCAAAGGCTCCCACATACTGGTGGATTCAGTCAAAGGATCTCACATCGGTTGGAGAGGAGAATGAAGTAGTCCTTATAAGGCTATGGATACCTCTCCCTTGTCGAGGCCTTTTGTGGAGACGCAAAAACAAAACCATGAAGGCTAATGCCCAAAGCGGACAATATCAGCAAGCGGCCATCCGGGGACCTTACATAGCCTCCCATAAGAGATGTAGAAATCAGCCATACGTTCATATTTGAGCTAAATAATTAAATCTTTTCCTTGGTTCAGTGAATGAACATAGCCTAAAGGAAGAGGCTCATCCATATTAATCAAAATTTTTATATGTATAAAAGAACATAAAGTAAGAATTTCATTGGAGACATCATCAATATGTAGGAATCCTAGAAATTGAAAATTTTAGTTGCAAAGCATTTTCATTACTAAGCATATTGAGGGGAAAACCATGCACCTGAACCCAAAAAGGCAAAAGCTTAAGGATTGGATTATCTAAAGGACAATCTTGATCCCAATCTGTGATGAGGAGATGATGGCACTTCATAGACCAAGGTCGACCCTATAAAACTATGCTAGCATCTTCAGTAGATTAGAAGTGGAAAGCAAACACGTTTGTATTTTTAGGTTGCAAAGAAAAACCCCATTGAGTATGCCATATAATTTTGAGGACCTCCTTCAGAATTTTAAGGGAACATTTCAGATCAAAAACTATCCTGCCAATCAGCAATTTAACATCTATTGGTGAGGGAGTGCTAACAGTGAAATTAGGTGTGTGGCATCCTGATAAATCTGAAAACAAAGTTGTAGAGGTTGAAGAATAGAGAGCTATAAGGGAAGACAACACGTACATAGGTTAAAAAAGAAAAAGATTGGTACGCAGGGTGGAAAAGAAAAATAACCAACTGCTATAAATCCAACACAAAGCAAACAAGAGATAGAAATTAAAGTAGTACATATGAGGGATACTAGACAATAGAACAAAACCTAGAGTATTAAGTCCAAAAACCATCGAAAGGCAAGAGAAAAAGATAAAAGCATATACTTATTTGTCTAAGAAAAAGACACCTGGCAAAGAAACACCTTTACCAAACCAAAGCAAACCAAACAAACTAGATCATAACCACTTGAAATTGGATCAGCGAAGGAAAATAAATAAGAACATAGGTAGAAATCATCAGAAAACCAAAGGATTGATGAATAAATGGGGGATGATTCAATGTGAGACTTGCTGATGCAGAGCGTGTTCCCAAAAAATCTCGTGTTACTTCCTGTGCTGCTTTTGTTGTGGTGGAGGTGACTAGCCTGAAATGGTCCCAACATTCATCATGAGTTTATTATTTTGGAACTGCTAAGGGTTGAGGAATCTCTAAACAGTCTTTCATTTAAAGAGTTTAATCTCTCACTATTCCCCCCTTTTTTGTTCATTTCAGAGACCAAGAGCAAAAAAAGGTTTTTACAATCCTTGTTAGCTAGGTGCCATTGTAAATATTATAATAAATGTTTAGTGGAACTAGTAGGCCTAGCTAGAGGCCTAGTAGTCTTGTGGTGCAAAAATGTTAACTGTTCTGTGATAGCTGCTACTCTTTTGTACATGTAAAATTACTGGATTCTACTACTAATAAAGAATGGCACCTTGTTTCTTGCTATTTGAGTTCTAACTTTCAAGATCGTTTGTCTCAATTTTTTATAGTTGATTATAAAATATGTTTAGGTTCTCATGATATTTTGATGGGTGATTTCAATTCTATATTGGAACCTTCGAAAAGGATTGGCGATCTTTCAACAGATACTTCAAAGATGCAGTCTTTTCGGGACTTTGTTAACAATATGGAACTTGTAAACCTAGGCTTTATGGATCCTCCTTTTACTTTGTCTAATCATAGACAGAGGGAATGGATTGAGGAACAACTAGACCGAATTTTAGTATCATCATCTTGGCTCTTATCCTATCAACATGCCTCGGTAAAACAATTGGATGTGTTGGGATCTGATCATAGGCCTATTTTTTTTAATGACCAATCCTCCTATCCCTAGAGGTAGAAGATACTTTACATTTGATAAAAGATGGCTCCTCTATCCAGCTCTTTCCTCTGTAGTATCCTGTGCTTGGTCGTCATTCGAAACAGATAACTCTAGTCTGTCTATTTCTGACCACACTGCATCATGTCACCGTGGTATTTCTTCTTGGGCCAAGACTTTGAACTCAAATTCAACATTTGTAATCCCAATCAAGAGTGAATTTTTTTCTTATTAAGTCGTTGGAGAAACAATTGGAATTTGAAGTTTTACAAGAGGAGGTATATTGGGCTCAAAAAGCTAGGCAAACTTGGCTTTCACAAGGAGATAAAAATACTGCCTATTTTCATGTTGTCAACATAACAAGAAATAAGTTTAATTGTATTAAAGGACTAGAGGATGCACATGGGTCTTGGTGTTCTTTGTAGGAAGGAATGGCAAATATTTTGCTCAATTATTTTCAACAAATGTACACTTCCACTGCACCTATAAATGTCAATGTGCGAGAATTTTTATAACATGTTCAGTGTATGGTTTCAACGCAAGTCAATGAATCATTGGTAGCTTCTATCTCAGAGGATGAGATTTTTTATGCAGTCCAATCCATTCATCCTACAAAGGTCCCTGGCCATGATGGGTTCACTGGCACCATCTTTCAAGCTTTCTGGCCTACTTTGAAAGATTGTATTTGTAAAGCAATTTGGGATTTTTTTGACTTTGGAATTTTGTCTGCTTCAATTAACTATTGTCATTGCTTTAATCCCAAAAATGGCCAATGTAAGTTTTCCTAACCATATTCATCCTATTGGTTTATGCAGTGTTCTTTACAAGATTATTGCTAAAATTTTTGTTCATCGCCTTGGGTAGATTGGGCAGTCTCCAATTATCAACACCCACCATTACCGGAACTTCCTTCCAAATAAAATCAGAACCTGCTGTACAAGAACACCTAGAAGTAGCAACAATGATATCAATTGGAGTGGCAAGAGAAGTGGAGCAAACTGTACTTGCAAATTTTAGAGAACGTTATGTAGTGTGATTCTTTGTTTTATTTTAGTGGGGTAAAAATTTTCTTTATTTACTACGTAATTTCTCATGAATCAAAATTTTCTCTCAATTAACAAAATAATTTTCCATTTGAACTTAAAGGGTATGTCCTTTAACTTGAGCATGCAAATTTTTTCCATTTGAACAAATTTTATTTCTCTAGCATAAAAAAAAAATCAAACTTTCTTAATTTGCTGTATAATTTTCCATTTGAGCCTAAATCACGTGTTTAAAACTTCAAATTAATATGGATTAAATTTTTTACCATTATTTTATCATCTTGTAGTTTGAAGTTGGTATGTTCCGGTTGTGAAAATTGAGACTATATAAGAAGTTTGGTTGAGAGCATCAATATGGTATTTTACTTAGCAGCGAAAGCTATCCGTGTTTTGAGAACTTACTAGCTGACGTTTTTGCCTCAGAATCAGATAGTTTAGCGTTAAATCCGTTGAAACCCCTTTCGTAATTTCTCATCAATAAATCTTCTGCAGAGCTAGAGACACAAAAAGAGTGGTTGAAATTCAAAAGAAAATTAAAGAAAGGTTGAAATTGAAGCTGTAGAAATGGTACCTGCTCTCAATAACTCCTTGAAGCAAACCCAAGTGATGAGATGATGGTGAGTATTTCTCTTCAGGAAGTGGCCACATGTAAACAATGTAGAGCTACACAACAACATTATTTAATGATTCATTTATATATAATCAAAACTAAATTGAAGAGAATTATATAGAGATTGAACATCAAATTAAAAAGGCTGATTTTATATTAGCTGCTTTCCTTCCTATCTCCATCTGCAGAGACACGGTATAAGTTTGTAATGTATATCACAAAAATGCCAAAATGAAGCAGTAATGTTAAAGAATTGGCCATTATTCATTTCTTGAGATTGAGAGGCAGAAAATTGTAATTTTATTGTGTAATTTTCTATCCATTTAAGGAAAATATTAACGCTTTTGGTTCAACTATCTAAATTCAGGAAGTTGTAATTAAGGCATGAAAACCATTGCAAGTTTCTGAATTTGCTTGAATCGCTTCCTTAGAAGGTAAAAGAGGAAGCATAAAATTGCAATAATTTAATTAGGTTTTATATAGGCCTTATTAGGACAAAATCATCTAATCTGATGTTGTGCAGGCCTAATTAGGACATAATCTCTTCAGTCTTTTCACGTAGGCCTCATTAGATTTTATCAGAGAATTGGAGATTTGTTCAACCAATAATAATTCCGATGGCTGAAAATTAATGATTCCGGTGGTTAATATTCCAAAAGAAAAAGGATTTATTTTGTCCCCAAATTTATATTTCAATTATTTTATGAAGAGGAAAAAGTAAATCGCTTTTTACACCGATACCAAACTTGAAGATGAAGGCTGTCTGACTCAAAGTGAACGCCATGGACATGCTCTTGCTTTCTTCTCCATCTCGATCAACCCTTAATTTAATTTATCAACGTCGTTGTCGTCTTTTTCTTCTTCTTCTTCTTCTATCAGACGCTCTCTCCCTCTTTCTAAATATTATCCTTTCTTTTTCAATTTCAAAGCTACCAAAAATTCATCACCTCTTAAAGCTTCCTTTCAATCCTCGCAAACCCTAACTCCTTTCCGCTTTTCCCCGCAGTCTGCCCCCACTACCACGACAGTAGCGGAGGCCGATTCCATTGGGCTGTTGATCAGAGAGAGGATTGTTTTCTTGGGAAATAATATTGATGATATGCAGTTTGAGGATATTTGTGCGTGCGGCAAAGAGAGCTTGCTACAGATCTGTGCTAATGGCTGCGACTGCTTAATCAATACTGATACACTCTGAAAACCTTTCAAATTCAGGTTAGTTGTTTGTTGCTCAGTAGAATTGAGTTATGAAGATCATCTTCAAATGCTTTGTTGTTCAGTTCACATAATTCTTTCACAAAATTGATTCAATATGTGGGACAATTGAACTATATCGTGTAAGAAATTGATACAGAATTGCGACAACAAAAGGATTACTTAGTTGCTCAGTAGATTTTGTTTTTGGCACCAAAATTCTGGTCCGATTAAATTTTTCAAACAGTTTTGTTCTTTATGGAGTTTATCCCCCCATATATGCGGTTCTTTTGGAGGTGCCCTTCTGATTTTAGGTCTTGTGTTTTGGATGATGTTTCTTCTTTTCTTTCATTGATGAAATTGCATTTCCAAAAAAAATAAGAAGGAACTTGTGTGCAATTTCAAAACCCGTTGTCATATTGTTAATACTTTTCGTTGGTATCTAGAATATATCAGATGAGGGTTTGGCTGCTCATATTTGTTTTCATGAGATTTGCTCTCCTAAGAAATGGGAGCATGGCTTCATTTCTGCAGCTTCTGGTGCTGTTGGTCAGCTTTTAGGGCAGTTTACAAAATTAGCGGGCTGCTATATTATTAGAAGTGCTGGAAGCAAAGAAAAGGTGAGTACGCTTCATGAACATTCAGTTTGTCAACTAAATCCATAATTTTTCCTGTTCTTCTTCTTCCCCCCTTTTTTTCCCTTTACTGAGGTATCGATACTTTCTGTTTATGTCCAATGCATTTTTTTAAATTAATGTTTGTCTGTCTTTTCTGTTACTGTCTGGTATAGTGTATTGAAGCAACAATCTGCACAGAGCCTTTACTAAGAAACCTTTTTTTGTTGGCTTTCAAAATAATGCGCAACTAATGAATCTAACACTTTTTTGGCTACTTAAAAGTCAGTTTATTCTTTAAAATAATCGAGAAGAATTGGAATATTGGTTTTTGTTTCTTTTAATATGCTTGTTGGAATTTGCTAAACAGCAAATACAATATATGAAATAAATGATGTAGGGGGAGGAGATAATTATGCATTAACCTATTGTAAATGTGTTCTTACAAATCTCTGAGGGAAAGGGTGCATCATATGTCAATCATAATAACTAGATGCCATCTGGTATGTGAATTTTGATTCATAGTCATTTGATTGACAGTCTTGTAAGAATATGTTCTTTTTTTTTGGGAGGGGGGGGGGGGTTTATGTTAGGTTTAATTCTCAACAAATGATGGATTGAACAATAAATTCTGGGCTGAATCCCAGAATAGAGATTAGGAGTAGAGTTTGAGAGAAAGAATAGAAGATTAGAACGGGAGAGAGAGCAGAAAAGAGAGAGAGAAAAGAAAGGAGGAAGAGAGAAACATGGGAATTGCCTTTTTCTGATTTTGGTAATCATTAGTGGTCCCAAAGGACTAGTACAAATAGGCATAAGCAAAGCATGAGCAAACAACTTTTCTGCTGAGGTGCAAAAACAGCCAAAATGGCGTGTGCACCTAAAAAAGAAAAACTAAAGTAATTCTGAAATAATAAACTAACAGCCAATAACTAACTTAACTAACTTTTGGCAATTTACACCTTTGCCCTCCGGGTATACCTAACAATACCCTCCCCTTTTGCACATTCTTGTCCCTAAGAATGATGAAAATCTGGGAATTGTTGCTGGATGAAAGCACTGTCTTCCCATGTAGCTTCTATAGTTGGAAGGTGTTGCCATTTGATGAGGAGTTGTGGGATGGGAAAGTCATTAATCAGAGCTGTTATTGTGTTAATGACCTTTTCTGGTAGAACAACAAATTCAGTCTCATTGTGGGGAGGGAGAGTGACTTGTACTGGATTATTGGCTTCCACTCTCTTCTTGAGCAGTGAGACGTGGAAGACAGGGTGGATTTTGCAGTTGGAAGGGAGTTCCAACTTGTAAGCTACCTTGCCGACTCGTTGGAGCACCCGGAATGGCCCATAGTATCTAGCAGCAAACTTGAGAGACCTTCTTAAGGCTAGGGTAGTCTGTCTATAGGGCTGAATCTTAAGATAAACCCAGTCCCCTATAGAGAATTCCCGCTCAGTTCTTCCCTTGTCAGCATATTGCTTCATCTTGTTCTGGGAGTGTGCCAAACGATCCCTTAGATAGGTTGTCAGAGAGTCTCTAGCTTGTAGGAAGTCCTCCACTGCTGCTATTGAACTGGTTTCGGTTGGTAGATTGGGTAGAGTAGGAGCATAGCCATAAACAGCTTGGAAAGGACTCATGTTGATTGCTGAATGGTAACTGGTGTTGTACCAGTACTCTGCCAAGCTAAGCCATTTGAACCAGTGGGTGGGGTGGTGGAAAGTCATGCATCGTAAGTAGGTTTCAAGGCACCGATTCAGCCTTTCTGTCTGGCCATCGGTTTGGGGGTGGTAGGCTGAGCTAAAAAGCAATTTGGTGCCTAGAAGCTTCATCAGCTCTCTCCAAAATCCTCCTGTAAACACCTTGTCCCGATCCGTAACAATTGAGTGAGGCATCCCATGTAGCTTAAAAATATGATCCAGGAATAGTTGAGCCACTTCAGCAGCCGTGAAGGGGTGTTTGAGGGCAAGAAAGTGGCCCATTTTGGAAAACCTGTCAACTACTACTAGGATAGTATCCCTGCCAGTCGATTTAGGAAGCTTCTCAATGAAATCCATGGAGATATCTCGCCAAATGTGGGAAGGTAATGGTAGGGGTTGAAGCAGTCCCGGGTATGCCACTGATTCAGACTTACATCTCTTGCAAACATCACACTGTGCTATCCATTTTACCACCTCCCTTTGCATGCCAGGCCAGTAAAAAGTCTGCTGCAGCCTTTGGAGTGTGCCCCTAACACCTGAGTGACCACCTATGGGAGAATCATGGCAAGTAGCAAGAAGCTGCTGCCTAAGGGATGTTGAACAACCAATGTACAGTCGGCCTTTGTACTTAACCAGGCCCTTAGAGAAAGAGTAATTAGGAAGTTCCTGGGGTGTGATAGATAAAGTGGTAATCAACCCTTGAAGGACAATATCTCCTTCATAAGAATTGAGAACTTCAGTTAGCCAACTTGGGGTGTATGTAGAGAGAGTGAGGTGATGTATGGAAGACCCTTCATGATGTCGAGATAGGGCATCTGCCACTTTATTTTCAGTCCCTTTTTTGTAGTGGATGGTATAGTCCAAGCCGAGCAATTTAGAGATCCCCTTCTGCTGGATATAATTATGTAACCGCTGCTCTAGTAGGTGCTTTATGCTTTCATGGTCAGTCTTGATGATGAAACTAGACCCTTCTAAATAATGCCTCCATTTGGTCACAGCCAGTATTATGGCCATTAATTCCCTCTCATAGGCAGATAATTGCTGGTTTCTAGTACTCAATGGCTTGGATATATAGGCTAAAGGTCTTCCCTTCTGCATTAGAACAGCCCCCAAGCCAGTGTTACTAGCATCACATTCTAAAACAAAAGGCTCCCTGAAATCTGGTAGTGCCAGCAATGGTGCTTGGGTCATGAGGTTCTTTAGTTTCCCAAATGCTGTTTGGGCAGCTGAGGTCCATAGGAACTGATCCTTTTTAAGTAGATCAGTGAGGGGTTTGCAAATAATCCCATAACCAGCAATAAATCTTCGGTAGTACCCCGTGAGTCCCAAGAATCCCCTTAAGGATTTCAGGTTTTTAGGAGTAGGCCGTTGGAGCATGGCTGTGATCTTGCTAGGGTCAGTAGAGATTCCTTTAGAAGATATCACATACCCCAAGTAATTGACCTTGTCTCTGCCAAATTCACACTTGGACTCCTTAGCAAATAGCTGATGTTCCTGCAGCTTATTGAAGACTAGCTGTAGGTGTTTGATATGGAACTCCAAGGAGGGACTATAAACTAGGATATCATCAAAGAAAACCAACACAAACTGCCGTAGATAAGGCTGGAAAATGTGGTTCATGAGTGACTGGAATGTTGCCGAGGCATTGGTTAGGCCAAAAGGCATAACCCGAAATTCATAATGCCCTGAGTGAGTCTTAAAGGCAGTCTTGAAGGTATCCTCCTTCCACATTCTGATTTGATGGTAACCAGACCTCAAGTCTATCTTGGAGAAATAGGCTGCCCCATGTAGCTCATCTAGGAGGTCCTCTATGATGGGAATGGGGAATTTGTCTTTGATGGTATGCTGGTTGAGCTCTCTATAGTCAACACAAAACCTCCAAGTACCATCCTTCTTCTAGACTAACAAAACAGGAGAGGCATAGGGACTAGTACTTGGTTGGATGATGTTGTTCTCCAACATTTCAGCTACTAGTCTTTCAATTTCAGTTTTCTGTTGATGTGAATACCTGTAGGGTCTGATATTCACTGGCTCCGTGTTAGGTTTGAGTGGGATTTTGTGGTCATGTGATCTAAGGGGGGGAAGGATGTAGGCACTTGGAAAACAGCCTGGTTTTGCTTCAGCAACCTTGAAATTTCCGTAGGAGTGGCACTCGCTTCATGCTGCACCTTCTCCTCGATGCTAGGCTTCAAGCTGATGACAAACAGCTTAGTAGTGAGACCCTTCCAGCCATGTTGAACTGCCTTGGAGAGACGTTTGGCTGTAATTGCCTTGAGGGACACTTGTTCTGTCATCCCTTTAATTCTAAAAGGTCTGCCGTCCTTCTTGATTGTTAGTTCATTGGCATCATAGTCAAGGGTTACTGGAGAGTGACACTTCATCCAATCCGACCCTAGTATGATGTCATACTCTCCTAGTTCCAAGGGTCTCATATCAAACTCGAACTTGCTGCCTTGCATTAACCAGCTCACTCCCTTGCATTTGACTGCCACTGTGACTCTCCTTCCATTTGCCACTGCGACGTTAGCAGGAGGTACTGTGGTGAATGAGAGTTTGAGACTCTTAGCCACCTTAGAATCCACAAAGCAGTGAGTACTTCCACTGTCAATTAGGATCATTACCGGTTTCCCACTGAGCTGCCCTTTAACCTTGATCGTGCAATCGTTGAGTACCCCTTCAAGAGCATTCAAGGACAGTGCTATGTGCTCATTAGAATGCTCTTCCATGATAGGCGGCTCCTCTTCTTCCACTTCCTGCCAATCCTCATCACCCGATTCATCACCTTCCATCACTTGCACTGCCCTCAATCCCCTAGGATTGCATTGGTGGCCTGGTCTAAACCTGTCTCCGCATTTGTAGCAGGATCCTGGGGTTCTATTCATGTTGGAGGGGTTGGGTTTAGGCTGTGTATAATGGGTGATAGCAGTGTTTGGTTTATGTTCTTGGGGGGTTCTTGGGTTAGTAGTTGATGGGGGTTGGTTGTGTGGTCTAGGTGTGGGCATGTTTGGAGGGAAATTTCTGCTGTGGAAAGTCTGGTTGTTTGGGTTCCATGGTTGGTTGTTGGGTTTGGAGGAATGTTTAGGTTTAAGGGCCTCCAAATGAGACTCTTGCAGCTTGGCTTGTTCGATGGCAGTATACAAGTTTGGGGGTTTGAACATCTTAACAAGGGACCTTATCTCATCCTTAAGACCTCCAATGAAGCTGTAGACATAGTAGTTTTCAGGCTGGTTGGGGTATAACCTCTCCATTTTGAGCTTAAGGAGCTCAAATCTGTCCAAATACTCATCAACCGAGGTGGTTTGTCTGAGAGTCTTTGCATCTCTTCTACCACATTATCTTCCCCAATCTCTTTAAACCTTTTCGCAATTGCCTCCGCAAATTCATCCCAGTCAACTGCTCCCCTTTGTCTACTCCAATTCTGGTACCACGTTTCTGCCCTTCCTTGTAGATACAGGCTAGCTAATTCCACCTGCCTCTCGGGGATAACTTCATACACAAGGAAATACTTCTTGTACTTAGAGATCCAGCTCTGGACATCAGTCCCTTCAAAGCTATGCAAATCCAGCTTTGGTAGTAACTTATTATAATAAGTTTTGGCAATTTAAACCTTTGCCCTCCGGGTATACATAACAATTTACAAAATGTGTTTAGTTCCTTTGTTCCTTAGTTTATTATAACTTGCTTAGTCTCCACTTTTGGAGCTTAGAGTTAGAAATGAAGCTCGAGTAAGAAATTTGGTAGTGTATATTGCTATTCTGCAATGAGCTTCAATTATCCTCTGAATTGAATTGCTCAAAATTGTAGACCTGGGAGTAATTTTTTTTTTTTAATTTTTAATAGAATCGTAAATTCCTCAACATAGCTCATCATGATCAATTTATAATGCAGATATATAATATATTTTTTCAAATGTATGAGGTTGCTCAATATTCTTTCCAAGCATTTTTAATAGAATTGTAAATTCCTCCATCATGATCAATTTATAATGCAGATATATGCTATATTTTTTCAAATGTATGAGGTTGCTCAATATTCTTTCCAAGCAAAGTGACCAGAGTGTACATTAGATCTATATGTTGTACTGCATTTAGTTTATTGAGCTAGCTTGTATAAATTTTCTGAATAACCCTAACTCCTTAATCATGATCTTACTTGAGACAGAGCAGCATCTCCTAGAAGCAAGTAAAATTACAAGTTGATAATAAATATATCCTATACAATGTTTGTCTCTTGGATAATTGTCATCAGGGTATATATTTTTATTGTCAAATTCAGCTGGCAACCTCATTAACTGGCTTTTAGTTTTTGTTTGCTACAAGGATGTCAAGACCCTACTAAAGATATTTGCCCTTTTATCAATTATTACTAGTGGTACTCTTAGGTAAAGTTTCTGTCTTTTTTGTTTTTCTCTGTGGGATTAGCATCTGAAATCGAAATACTGCTCTGACCATAACCTCTTGTTGGTATAACCTCTTGTTGGTCTACATGGTTAGTTCCAAAAATTCTTTGTTCCACTCTATCTTAAAATTGCAGAACATTTGATTATAGTAATCTGGCTGGTAGTTGCATGTTCAAGTTCATATTATATGCATCAACTTTTACCCCAAGAAAGCATGTTTATGATGATTATTGTGATTGTTTTTCCTGCAAAGCTGCTTTTCTGGTAGCGTTTTATCAATAGAAACTATAGTCATTTGATTTTAGAAGATCCTGTGATTTTAGAAGACATTTGGGGTTCTTATTTTACAATCACAGTTTTATGGTGCTTTCCACATAATTTTTGTCTTCCTCTATCCTAAATCAATTAAATGGTAATGTAGATAAGATCTGAACTAACACATTTGCTTGTTTTATTGGAAGCAACAAATTGAATTTTCTTATCGTTTTCCTTTGTACTAGACAGTGAATATGAGAAATTAATATGAAAAGGAAAGAAATCAACAAAAGATGAAAAAATTAATATGGTGAGGGAAAGGCATGAAACATAAAGAAATAAGAGTGGCATCTTCTAATTAAATATTTATTAATATGAAAAGGAAAGAAATCTATAAAAGATGAAAAAAATAATATGGTGAGGGAAGGCACGAAACATAAAGAAAAAAGGAGTGGCATCTTCTAATTAAAGTGGCATCTTCTAATTAAATATTATAGGTCTTTAACAACCGGATTTTGACTTTTAATGACCTTATTTTTCTTCGTTAGGGGCATTTTTCTTGTAGTGCAAATTATTAATTTGAAATTAATCAACTTTTTGACAAATCATTAATGATTATAAAAAAAATTGACATAATATAGGGCCAACCGATAGAGAAGAAAAAGATAAATTTTATCAACCAATCCAATAATGCACTTCCGTCTATAGAAAATTGATTAAAAAATATAAAATAAAATAGTGGTCATTATGTGAAAGTGGTAATGCACTATAAGTTTGATGCATACAATTTGTATGAATCGAATACCTTATTCTTATTTATGATATATTAGCAGTTTTTAATATTTCAGCATTTAATACATAAAATCAATATTTTGATTTGTAATTTTTTTTTTAAATGGGTCAAAATTAAAACAATATATATTAAAGCCTACCGATCCTTTCCTTGTCCTTTCTCAACTTTTTTTGTGCTTGACAATTTGCCCATGAAATGCATTTTTTGGTCAGGCCTCGTCGCCAATTTGGAGTCTTTGCTAAATTGACTTGACTTTGGAGTAATATACAGAACAAGGATGTATAAATTAATTTGGACCAAAAACATTGATATATCTCCAGAAGAAGGGCATATAATCTTGTAGCTGTTAACACCGCTCTCTCTCTATCTCTTAATATAGCAGGTATTATTTACTGCTCTCCCATTTAATAAGTTATTGTATTATTCACTTACATTAATTAAACTATAACAATTCATATTTATTTGTTCTTTGATATATACTTATATGTCATGGATAAATATGTCCATTTCGATAATTTCATAAGTAAAAATTACTTTTAGAAAATAAATATATCCCTATTTTTAAATAATTTAGGAATAAAAATCGATCAAATGATACATGAGTAAAATTGTTCTATTTTGAATACTTTATTGAAAAAATAAAACATTGTTATTCCTTTTTTAAATAATAAATAGAAAAATAAATTCTTATTGGATTTAATTATTGCTATATATATTTTAGTAATAAGAATGATTAGTTTTGTTACTAATAATCATCTTGATGTGATTTAGTGACAGTATGGAGCCATCTACTGAGCATACAATTGATATCGACCGGATAACAAGTTCAATTGAAGATGAGCTGAATAATTTGCGACCATTATCAGATGAATGTTGCATCTATAGATTTCCCAAGACAATTCATGGGTTAAACGAAGTTGCCTACAAACCTCAAGTAGTCTCCATTGGCCCATTTCACCACGGCAGACCAGAGCTAAAACAAATGGAGGAGTATAAGAGGAGATATCTCCAAGAATTTCTGGAATTAAGCAAGCAAGAATCGAAGGTATTTGTTAGCATTATCAAGGAGAAGGAAGAAAAACTTCGAAATTGTTATGCAGAAAATATTGAATTAAATAGCGAAGAGTTTGTGAAGATGATGTTAGTAGATTCTGCCTTCGTCATTATGATCATGCTGAAATTCAGTTGCCAAAAATTGCAAAGCAAAAATGATCATATATTTTCAAGACCATGGAAGGAAAACAGCATTCGTTATGACATGATATTGCTTGAGAATCAAATCCCCTTCTTCATTCTTAAAGATTTGTACAAGGAATCTAATCTCGGGTTGCTTCAAAAAGTTGAATTGATCCAGATTACACATGCCTTCTTCAAAATAAAATGGGGTTCATGGGTCAGAGACTATATTCTTGACTCGCAGAAACAAAATTTATTTGATGCACAACATATTCTTGACTTCTTGAGGATATGTCAACAACCGACACCAAAATCTCAGGTAAAAGATTCCCACAAAAGGAGGACGCCATTAGCATGGTATGCACCCAGTGCCACGGAGCTTAAACAAGCTGGAGTCAAATTCGAGCTCAATTCAAGTCCAAATAAGCTTGAAATGGAATTCAAGGATGGAATTTTGAAAATTCCATTTCTAAAGATTACTCATAAGACCGAAATTTTATTACGAAATCTCCAGGTATTTGAGCAATGCTATTGTGATGTGAAGTATATTAATGACTATATTGGGTTTATTACTATGCTTGTGAAGACTAAAAGTGATGTGGAAATTGTTGCTAAAAAAGGAATAATACATAATAGATTACGGAGTAATGATAGCTTATCAAATGTATTTAACTACCTTGCTAAAGGAAATGCTGTGTCTCGTAGTAGGTTTTACTTTTCAGATATTGTTGAAGACTTGAATTTATATTGCGGAAGCTGTTGGCACAAGTGGGAGGCGACCTTGAAACATGATTATTTGAATACTCCATGGGCTGGCGTTTCTGTTCTTGCTGCTTTTACTCTCCTTTCACTTGCTGTCATACAAACAGTTTGTGCTTTACTGCAACTTTAACTTTTCTACTCATTTGCTTCTTGTTCTTGTGTGAACATTAGATTAATATTAGTGTTGAAGCAGCAATATTTTTATTGGATATTGAAGATTTGGTAAAGTAATGGTTTGCTTGGTTGGTTGTATTGTTTTCTTGCTTAAGTTGTTAATTTAGATATTTTGGGTGCATTAAGTGTAAAATTCAGATATTTTTGCCTTGTAATATGTTATTAGTTATATAAGCATTTTTTATCTCTGTAATTGTTTTGTAGAAAAAGAAAGTAATTGTTAAATGTATTTTCATTGTCTTTTTTTCTCTTATATATCTTTGTTTGTACCTATGTTCTAAACTCTAACAATCAGTGCGATGTAATTCTAAAAAATAATTCTGCAATTTAAGCTAAATGGTGTAGTTGAAATTTAATTTTAGAGATTTCAGACATTTAATGAAGCTGAAAATTTGTACTAAATAAAAATTAATATATTTTTTACTAGTTTTAATAGAATTATTAACAAATTAATTTAATTGAAATATTCTAAAAAATGTTAGTGGTTTACTTGTTAAATTTAAAAAAAAATAAAAATAATTAAGTTGTAACTTAGTCTAAATTGTAAATTTGAAAAAATAAAGATAACGAATAATATTTAGTTATTCGAGTTTACCGAACCTTTTTCTACATTAAAATAAAAAGCCTATACGATAAAAGTGAGTTCAGATATTTAATTTATACTAAAAATATTTTATCTGATAGATTTAAGAATGGGTTTTGCCAAGAAAGGATATAGATCAATCAATTTGTTTGGCATTTTTGTCTACTTAAAATCATATGACAAACTCAGTTGCATTTTTTCATCTGCCATTTTAGGTTTCCACTGACAGCATTTCATTCGTTTGAAAAAGTTTGAGAGAGAAAAATTTGTTGCTGTATTATTAATATTTCTAAAATTATACCGACGGATTCTTAATATTAATTACAAGAAACTCACATTTTGAATCTTAACAACATTCACAGCATAGTTGCCCGCTTAATATGAACATTAAAAAGATACAAAAAATGGAATAATAATTATCAACTCTACCTAATCTTCTTGTTTTTTCTTTCTTAAAAATCTGGTTATTGGCTGTATTTTATTTCGGTTTAATTGCATGACCATCAAACTTATACTAAATTATAAAAAAGTAATAATTTTTTTTTTTATAATAATTACTTAACACTTGTGCATAAAAAAATAACTTCAAACGATTTTAGGTGAGCATCTAGCCGAAAAATCAAGCTGGCATGCTTAATCGCTAATTCTTGCACACATGGCATTCCATCTAAGGTCACATTAGCATACCACATGGCACAATGGTCACGTATGCTAGCGCGTGGACTTGTCACAGAGTGTGCTGCCACGTTGCAGTGCTACGTGGATATGTCTATATTGCATTTACCCGACCTAATAACTAATCAAAATAAAAATGATTTTTTTGATTAGGTTCCCGAGGCTATTATTAGCATTTTTTGGCTGAATTTTTACTTGAAATTGGTTAAAATAATTTTTGTATATATAAATACTAAGTTCAGTAATTATTATAAAAAATTAATTACTTTTACATAATTTAATATAAGTTAAGTAACTATAAATGAAATCAATCATTTTTTTTTTCCTTTTTCACATGGACAATAATAATCCTCACAAAATTCAAATGTTTAAATTTGGATTGAAAATTAATCATTAATCAAAATATTTGTAACAAAGCCATAAAATATATCAAAATTCGTTAATTGAACATGAAAAAGGAGAGCATTTAACATGTTTTTCATACATGTTTTCACCCACAGATGTGGCTTTTTTTTTCTTTTTTAAAATATCTCCTTACAATACTATAGTAATCAACATAATCAACTGGATTTTGGTGGATATTTCATATGGTAGAAACTACATACTAATTGGTGTGGCCCCAAATTAAATTCATTATTTTTAATCTAGTTATACCTGTGTAATTTCATTAACTAAGTTATTTTGTGTGGCTCTTCATTAGAAAAAATAAAATTGTGATAATGTATTATTATGATAATTTCATTTTTCAGTGTCATATATTATTTAGATTTTAAAATATGAATGAAGTAGGCAATACTATGCCTTATATTCCTAATAAGATCTTTATAAATTAATTATATCAAATATAATGAATTTAATTGGGGACCACATTGATGATGGAACGAACTCTTTGTTGTGACCAAGTACCTGAAAAGATACATAAAAAATCGGTCAGGATATTTCAACAAGGGAATTTCCGATGGTCAAATTAGTAATTTTGTGATCAAGAAAGATAATGAGAAAAAGTTTGTGTTTCATACCTGATCCGAGCTTTATATATGAGCCAGGAGTTCTTCTTTGATTAGGAAGCTACCAGTGGAGTTTCGTTCCTATAAAAACTTTTATTCTCCCTGAATGGGATAATCCTCCTCTTTTCTAGTTTTAAGGAACAGATTTGGATTCTAGACGATGCCAAACATATCCTCTCAATGCCTAATGAACCGGGCTAGTGGTTCTTTATGAATAAATTGGGTTGTTGTTAGGCCCTATTATCATAAGTCCCACATCCTCTCCCTCCCCCGCCCCCCTCTAAGTTTATGACATTTATGTCACATATGTTACTTGAAACGTCTGCTCCAAGAGTCAATAAAGTAATGCCTCAATCCATGTTGACACCTTAAATGGCCATTAATCGTGGCACCTAGATTGTCGCGAAATGGTGATTGAAGGATGTACCTGACAAGACACTGGCGCTTCGGCTAATGCACCAAGTAATTATGAATATCCAGACTGTCACTTGGGGACGAATACCTGGCCTCCACGTGTGCAACAGTTAGGGGTCCATTCTTGCTATATATATAAGCCCGTTTTTTATTTTTAGTTTCCATTTCTTCGTTATTTGTCCCTGTTCCTATCTCTGTTCACTTCTCTGCTTCTTCTTCCCATTTCCTCAGGCATTTTCATTTTCGTTAAAGATTCCCTCCATTCCCTTTTGCTTCTCCACGAATCTCGCTCAACAGGTTTGTTTTGCATTTTTTTTCTTTCCTTTCTTCTTCTTTTTATAATTTAAAACACATCATGAGCAGCACCGAGGCTTTCAAAACTTTTGGAGAGGGAGTTAGGGTAGGCAAAGGGTTGTTGGGAGATAGCACGCTAAGCTCTTCTAACAGGTGTTTGCCTTCCTCCTCAAACGACCAGCCTACAAGGGCTACTTATAGTTTTATAGTGAACGACCTTGATGGTGGCTCACCTTTTCAGATGTATAGAAAGTCCCTGCTGCTATTGTGGGCTCTGGTGGGAAGGACCTTCGAACTCTTACTGTCGAGGTTATTGAGTTCTAGAATAAGCAGGATGCTGGCTATTCAAAAAGGAACAACAATTTTACCATGTTTGTACACTTCTTCTCCAGTGTGCCAAGTGAAGTGGCTCCCTTTACCACCTGAACACCGATCAACTCTCTTTGTCTATAAAGAGGCATCAGGTTGAGGAAAGGCATTGTTGATTTAACATTTTCTCTATTTTACCTTTTTTGTCTAACTTTTTCCTTTGGTAGGGGTCATTGATTGCGGGCATTGCTATCGCCAAGATGAACTCCCTAATTAAAAAATGGCACCGAGCTAATTAGGCTTCGACTAGTTCACTCACCAAGCTGAATGAGGCTGACCTTAAAGTTACCGAGGCTCAAGAGAGGGCTACTACGACTAAAAAGAAGGAAGTAAAGTTAGAAAGGTCTCTTGCTCAAGAGAAGGAGGGCGTTTGGGTCATCGAGCTAAAAAAGACCAAATCAGAGAAGACAAATCCAAAAAAGAGATGCTCGGAGTTGGAAGAGAAATCGATTGAAATAGTAGCTGATAAGTGTTTAGCTTATAGTGTTAAGTTATTTTTTACTATAAAAGGGAAATATCCCGACCTTGAACTGTCTCGGCTGGATGAAGTGTATTCGGATGACGACTAATTGTATTTGTCGTTACTATTTTAATGAAATTTTCTCTTTTTCTTCGAACTTTATTTGTTTGCCTTGAGTACAAATTGCTCATTTTGCTAAACTTAGATCGATTTATACTTTTGATTAATTTTGTGTTCTTTGCAAAAAGACTGAAAGAGTTTGTTTGTTTATCAGAATCATGCTCGGTTAGCGAGAGTGTTGATGAGCTTATGTACAAGAGAAATATTACTGATGTGAAATAACTTTTTATTGGATTTAACATTCTAGGCAAACATATGCTTGGTGGGCGGTACTACTAGTAAGCTAGAATTTATTAAAATAAAACAAATTGAAATGGCATTAACGCCTAACATACTTATGAAAAAATAAATTAAAATGGCGATGATGTCAAACTACTGGTAGTACAACTTAAAACTCAAAATATTCCATGAGCGTGGTAAAATCTTACCTGAGAGATCTTTGAGCCCATAAGCACCTCTGTTGATAACTTCATGAATTTGGTATGGGCCTTCTCAGTTCGAGTTTAGCTTATCGACCCCTGCCGAAGTCTATACTGCAATAACCTTCTTGAGTACAAGTTATCCTACTTGAAAGCTTTTTGGCTTCACTTTTCGATCATGACACAATGCCATGTGCTGCTTATATGCCGCTGACTAAATCCATGTGAGTTCTCTTTGTTCTTCTAGTCGATCTAGGAGATAAAGAAGATTGGCTTTATTTTCTTTATCGTACTAGGAGGTTCAGATACTTAGAATTCCTATCTCGCAGGGAATAACTGCTTCAACCCATATATGAGAGAAAATGATGTTACTTTAGTTGCTGCTCGAAGTAAAGTTTGGTAGGCCCATAGTACATTATTGAGCTCATCCATCCAAGGTCCTTTAGCTTCATCTAACCTCTTCTTTAGCCCTAGTAAGATAGTTCGGTTGGTAACCTCAGTCATTTTGTTGAACTGGGGGTGGATATCAAAGTGAAGCACAACTGGATATTTAACTCTAAACAAAATGCATTGAAAGCTTGGCACTCAAACTGCTTCCCATTGTTTGTGATAATGGAGTGCAGGATCTTGAATCTCGTTATGACATTCTTCTATAAGAATTTGATCACGTTAGTAGGTATGATAGTGGTAAGGGGTTTGGCTTCTACCCACTTAGTAAAATGGTCTACTACCACTACCAAAAACTTTTGCTGCCTGGTTGCTTAGGGGAAAGGCCCTAGAATATCTATTCCCTATTGGATAAAAGACCATGGACTATGAATTAGTTTCTGGTAAGCGGTGCTTTGGTGTTTAGCATTTGCAAACCTTTGGCACTTGTCACACATTTGAATAAAATCCTTTGCTTCTATTTCCATTGAGGGCTAGTAGTATCCTTGTAACAAAGCTTTTCGAGCTATAGCTTATGCTCCTTCGTATGTGCAACATATGCCTTCATGTATTTCTCTTAGGATGTAATCTCCTTCTTTTACATCCAGACACATTGTCTAGAGGTGTGAGAAAGACTACTAGTATAATTTATCATCTAGTATCACATAAAGGCTTGATTTCTTAATGATGTTTCGGGCTTACACTTGGTGTTTGGGTAGATTTCTTGAAGTCAAGTACTAAAAAGTAGGGAGATGCCATCTATCCATCAGCTCCTATAGTTGAAGTTGATATGTTTCATAAGTTGGTTACGAGATTATCACCCAAACAATATTTGTTGTTTAAACCTAGCTTCTAAGGGTAGCCTATTTTGCTAGGGCATTTACTTTTTGATTCTCTGCTCGATGTATCTATGTGATTGACTAAGAACTTCCAATTACCTCTAGCCTGGCTAGGAGTGCCGATGAGAGTCCTTTGTATCGAACCATAAAGTCTTTCCTTAGTTTTGAATTTGCCCAATAGTTGGCTCACTACTAAATGAGAATTTAGTGAGTCTGATTTGGCCTCAATCGCCATCTATAAGCCAAAACATAAGGCTTCATACTCTGCTGCATTCTTAGATGCTGGAAAAGTTACATGTGCCATCCGCTGAACATAAATTTTTCCTGGGTTGATTAATACCATGCCAACCCTTGCTCCTTTTGAATATTCAACCCCATATACGTACAAGCTTTATGAGAATTTGATTGGCTTGGGTGGTGGGGTGTGCAATGACCGGATGCTAGTAAGTGTACTAGATCGGCTAAGTAATATAAGGAAATATAATTATGATCCAAAATATCGAACCCAAGGGAAACTTATGTTTGTATGTGCTATTTTAATTTCAAAACAAATTTTGTGTGTAGAAGAAAGAAGAGAAATCCCAAAGTTGTGATGATTGAAGATTAAAACAAAACGTAGTATTTTAAAACTAAAATAAAACAATTGAAAGAGTAAAAATAAAAGCAAGTAAATTAAATGAGGTAAAAATCAATATTAAAAGCAACTTTCACTAAAAGACTAGCCACCTTAACCAATATTATTATGACTTAATCAAAAAGTAAACACACAAGTGATTATGGAGAATTCAGATTAATAAACCCAGATAACTTAATTCAAGATTATCATTCCAAGCATTAAAATTCCCTTATTCAGAACAATTCAACACTTAGCATAAATACTTGAATTAATTCTCCTAGATGTCTATTAAAGCCTTTTTCAAGAGATTTAACTTTCACCTATTCTTAGTTACACTTTTCTCAATCTCAATTTACTTAAATCAACACAAAATTATAGCTTATTCAAATTATAATAATGTATTAACCTAAATAAATCAACCCAAGAACATGCAAATCAATAATCAATTTAAACTAATTAATTAACCAATGCTTAATCAAGTTAACAATCAATTTAAAATTGATTAAAGACAAGACTATGTTTAAGAACTAAGAAATAATCAACTTGCATCAAATTGAAGATCAAACTTAAGTCATAACAATACAAGTTAAGGATTCAAGTATCCTTTAGCAAAAGTTAAAGAAAACTACTCACAAGACATACTTAAAACTAAAACAAAGCTTTGAAGAAAAAACAGTGAAAACAAAAGCAACGTAAAATAAACTAAGCTTAATTCTAAGATTGGATGCTTTCTCTGGTGTTTTAGACTACTATTTATAGGCCAAAGTCATAGTGGAATCCTTCTTAAACTCCAGAAATTAATTAGGAAGTGAACCATGCTAAAACAGGAAGCTTGAGAAAATCCTTCGTCAAATGGGAGACTTCAGCACGTGGCCACGTTTCTTCATGTGTAAATCCACACGTGGTCACGTGTCCCTCTAGTTGTTCTTAACACGTGGCCACGTTTGGTTCTTCTTTGCTTCACACGTGGTCATGTGTCCTTCATATGTTTTCATTCACTTGTCTTTCACGTGGCCATGGGTTAAATTTCTTCATCATTTCATGTGGCCATGCTTCCAAGCTGCAACCCTTCACGTGGCCACGGGTAGATTTCTTCATTGATTTCACGTGATCACGTGAAAACCTTCTGGGCTGGATGCTCACTTTCTCGTTTTAATTTCTCATATTTGCAGTTTTGGCCCCAATCTTTGCCTTTTTTGCCATTTAAACCCTTTTCTAGCAAATTAAACCTGAAAAACAACCAAAACTTTTAATTAACCTTAAAAACACCCAAATTAACAATTTAACTCTAAAATAACCTAAATAACACCAAATTAACTAAATGATAACGCTTAAAACATATTAAAAATCATATATAATTCACACTTATCATGCAACTCCATGACAAAATCTACTAGGATTTGTACCTTTATTGCAGAATGTGGCTCATATCTTATGTCAAATTCACCTAATCGAGCTATCCATTTTGTCAACCTTTTTGAAGCTTTCGGTCTTTGTAATACTTTTCAAAGGCTTGAGTTGGTCAGGACCATTATAGTGTGTGCTTGGAAATATGGTCGCAACTTTATTGGTGAGGTGACCAATGTGAAGGCCAACTGCTCTAAGATTGGATAATTTAGTTCAAAACCTCAAAGAAATTAGCACTGAACCTACAACACCATTAGAAATAGCTAAGTACATATACAGAATTTCACCAACTTAGGGGCGACTTAGTAGTGGTGGCGATGTAAGGAATTACTTCAGAGGTTCCAAGGCTTGCTGGCAATCTTCTATCCATTTAACATTTTTTAGATTTTTGAGATCCTGGTAGAAGGGAAAACATCAGTTAGCCATAGAGGATATAAATCTTCCTAGGGTTGTGATTTTACCGTTGAGCTTTTGTATATCCTAAACTATCTTAGGGGGCTCTATATCTAGAATGGCTTAGATTTTTTGGGGGTTAGCTTTTATCCCTCACTTTGAGATCATACAACCTAAGAACTTTTCGGAATTTACTCTAAAGATGCACTTCTTAGGATTTAGCTACATAAATCTCCATCTTTCTCCCTAATTGGTCGGTGAAGAGTTTGTTCATCAGCCTTTGATATGTTGCTCTTGCATTTTTTAACCCAATGGGCATGTCCCAATCGCAATAGGTACCTTGATGGGTGATGAAGGCAGTATTTTCTTCATCTAAAGGGTTTATTGGTATCTACTGATAACCTACTAAAGCATCTAGGAATGCATACTCCTCAAACCCTATGGTAGAGTCAACCAATAGATCTATGTTTGGCAATGGATAACTGTCATTAGGGTATACCTTATTTAAGTCTATGAAGTCTAGGCACATCCTCCATTTTGCGTTGGCTTTTTTCACTAGTACCATATTGGCTAGCCAGTCTAGATAGATTATTTACCTGATGAAGTTGTTCTTCAACAAGGTGTTTATTTCCTCCTCCATGGCTAATTGGCATTCAGGAGTACGATTTCTCTTCTTTTGCTTTACTAGCTTACACTCAGGTAGTATATTTGAAGAGTGAGTTATCAATTTTTAGGATATACCTGTTATGTCCGACGGTAGCCAAGAAAATACATCTATAAACTCTGTTAGGACTGACACGAGGGCTTCTTTATCCAACCTTATTTTACCGACTGATATCTGTATCTTTTTTCTAGGAAAAATTTCAATGCTTTGTAATGATTCTCCTATTGCGGCCTTCTAATCTCTACTATTTGGGGCATCCAGAGTGTTTAGTGGTAAGGCTTGATTGATTTCTCTCAGCATTGTGTTATAAGTTTCTCGAGCTATTTTTTGGTTTTCTCTGAGCACTATTATTCCCTCCTCTGTTGAGATTTTAAACACCAAGTTATTCATAAATATACAAGCTATTGTAGCTAATAAAGGTTGGCAAAAAATTACATTCTATGAAAGGGCAATGTTAGCTATCATGAACTTTGCTTTGCATGCCCTTACTATCGTATCATCTCTGAGTTGGATAGGTAGGCTCACTAATCTTGCCACCTTGATCGGTTGCCCTAATATGCCAATGAGAGGAATGGTGACATCTTCTAAGAGGTTGTTAGACACTCTTAGCACTTTAAAAGCTTGTAGTGTAATTAAGTTGTCTGTACTCCTTGTGTCTACCAAGATTTACTAGACCAAGGAGTCTTTGATGAGTGCGTTGACCACTAAGGCATCCGTGTGTGGTTGGCAAATATGAGATCCATCTTCAGTTGAGAACTAGACAGTGTGTGGATGGGTACATGTGCGTGTCTTGACAATGAAGATCTCCTTGGCTTTCCTATTCTTAGAATTGCTGGTTTCACTGTAATGTTTTCTCCCTACTATAACATGAATGAACCCCATAAGTGCTCTTGTTCTACTGGGCCATTTGTGATTTGTGTCTTTTTTCTCTTTCATTTTGCTTCATGAACTGTGACAAGCTACCCTTCCGAACCATATGTTCAATCTCTCACTTGAGTTGATGACACTCTTCTATTTCATATCCTTTATCTTTATGAAAAGCACAGTAGAGGCTCTAGTCTCTATTTAGATCTTTTCTCATTGGTCTGAATGAGCTAACTCACCCATTATATTTTATCCATGTTAGAATCTTTGATCTAACAGTATTTAGGGGTGTGAACTTATCTTTCTTCCTATCCTCAGGGTGAGCGGTAGGGATCGTATAAGCCCAGGTGGAAGAGCTATTGCCCCTGTTAGCTTTTAATGCATTTCAGCCTTTATTTCCCCTATCTTGGCTTGTTCTTTAAGTGTCATCCCTCTCTGTGCTTGTCTCATTGTATATATTGTATTGTAAATAGTGAGCTTTATCCATCCTAATATACTTATGAGCTCAGGATAGGAGTTTGGTAAAATCATTTGGAGGCTTCTTGCTAAATGAATCATTGAAGTCTTGGCATTTTATGTTCCAAATTAATGCATTTATGGGTTCTATATGTCCATTGCCACCATTTTGAATTGCTCTACTTAAGCTTAGAAGGGCTCCCCTCTTTCTTGAAGTACCTAGTATAGATCAGCCAAGACTTTTATAGGTCAGATGGTAGCTACGAACTTTGTGATGAACATATCGCTGAATTGTTCAAAATTTTCCATGTAGTGCTTGAAAAGGTTTTGAAACCAAATTTGATTAGAATTTATCAACGTCTGCTGGAAAATTTTACATAGTGTGGCATCATTTGTGGTCAATACTAGCATTATATGATGAAATTGATCCAAATGGGCTTGAGGGTCAATGTTTTCAGTATATTTGGATAGGTTGGGGGGTCAAATTTTTAGGAAATGAGTGGCTAGGATTTCTTAGCATAGAGGTGATAAAAAACTGCCTTGGTATTATAGGGTGTTCCTATTTTGGTATTTCTACATTTGCTCTTCAAAAAACCCCTCGAATTGTTCATCTGTTTGGATAATTATGGATCTAGGTACAAGGGCACTGATTGAGTGGAATGGGTCCATGGTGAGTGGTTGGAAAGGCTACAAGGGTGCAGTCTTGGGTGCTTAGGGGGCTATAGCTGACAATGTCGTCAGGAGAGATTGTGCTTTTTTATGGAATGAGGTTGGAGATGTTAGGAATGGCCAATGTGGGGGATGTCAGGTCAGAGCACTGGCTAGCAAAATGAGTTACTATGTGGGAAAGAGAGCTTGTTGACTTGTTTAGTCAGGTTGGTCCTCTGATGAGGTAGGAATAAGACTTTAATTTGGGAAAAGGTCTATGTTCTATGATCACCACACCAAATGATAATGGGACGAACTCTTTTATGTGATCGAACACCTGAAAAGATACAGAAAAATCAGTTGAGGTATTCTGACAAGGGAAGCTCCAACGGTCAAGTTAGTAATTTTTTGATTAAGAAGGATAATGAGAAAAAGATAAGGTTTCATACCTAATTTATTCTATATATATATAAGCCAGGAGTTCTTCTTTGATTAGGAAACTACCAGTAGAGTTCCTTTCCTAGAAAAACTTTTATTCTCCCTAAATGAGATAATCCTCTTCTTTCCTAGTTTTAAGAAGCCAATCTGAATTCTAGATGATACTAGACAGATCCTCTCTAATAAGACCTCAGTAAGTGTACTGAATTAGTAAGTAATATGGGGTGTTAAAATTTAAGACCCACGAATATCATACCTAAGGGATTGTAGTTGAAAATAATTAAAAATTAAGAGTATGCTAAAAAATTCCCAGATTTTAAGTGATATGCTGTTTAAATTATTAAAATTGCGAAAAAAGAATAACTAAAATAAAACTTGCTAAAATTTACAATAACTCAAGCAAAAAAAATAATGAAAAGATGAAAATTAATGAAACTAACAGTGTTGCTTAGGTTTATTCATTCTCCCCATATCCAAATGTGAAATTAATTAATCTTAAGTTATAAAGATTGAATTGGGATAACCCTCTATACCCAAGTGTCCCATACCGAAATAAGTTATTCTAATCATAAAACATCCCATCTTGGAGCAAATGTCGTGATTAGCTTATGCACGGGTCTAACATCCTAGGTTCAGGCTACTTTCCCATCTTGGAGCCAACAACCTAAGATCCCATCCATTTTACTCCAAACTCTAGTCCTAATACCATAAAAACTACAACTTAACGAGTCGCATTCGAGAGCAATCTCAAAATTACATCTATTATGATAGAAAAATAGAGCATAGATACATTTATGGCATTTAACATTCAAATCAAGAATCCAAACTAGATAAAATCATCCATCAAAATCAGATAATGTGATCAAAACATAAAAACAAATGAATTAACATTCAAGATCCAGTAGAATGAACTATTCATCTATATATAAAATCAAATAAGTTCAATATTTAAATTAGGTATTAGGGATTTAAGGTTCCTCTAAACAACTAATTGACTACTCACAATCCATTACAAAAGAGATAAAAAAGAGGAAAGAGTAAACTGAGAAATTCATGTTGAGATGAAAACCCAGCTGGTTCCAAAGTTCTTCTTCTCCAATCTCTAATGAAAGATGAGCTCCAAATGAGAATAGGAAATCAAATATCTAAACTAGTGTAATTTTAATCTATTTGCAAGTATTGATCTGTAGAAAATGTATAAAAAAAACTAAAAAATGAAAGAATAAATGAAAAGAGAGAAAACTAAATCTGAAAATTCTAATCCCCTTACTAAATAGCAAATCTGCCTTTTCCAGTGACTGTGAGGTGCTTGAATAATTGCTTCTGAATTGAAATATACCACAGTCATAACCAACTCTTGCTGACCATGAGATGCTCCTTAGTTCCATTATATACTGAAAGCTGAATACCTCACAGTGGCAACTAAATCCTGCTGATCGTGAGATGTTTATCATATTGATTTTATACTGAAATGCACTATGTCATGGTGACAAAGAATTCCTGCTAACCATGAGGTGATGAAACTCTGTGTTTTGACATAAATTCACTAGGTCACGATTATAACCAATTAGTTGTCATCTTGAGGTACCTAAAAATTATGCAATTCAACACAAAACACCATTAAATGCTCTCCAAAGTGTATAAAAGATAGAATTCACTAAATTTGATAGGACTTATTGAAAATAACCAAAACAAAGTAACAAACACAGAAAAGACACTTAAAACTAGACTAAAAATGACTAAAAACTAAGTACTGAATTGGAGTTATCACTCTCAATGTTTAGTGAACTAGGCTAGTGGTTCTTTATGAATAGACTGAGTTGTTGTTAGGCCCTGTTATCATAAGTCCCCCTCCTCCAAGTTTATGACATTTATGTCACATATGTTACTTGAAAGGTCCACTTCGAGAATCAATAAAGTAACACCTCAATCCGTGTCAGTGCCTTAAATGGCCATTAATCATAGCACTTGGATTGTTGGGAAACAATGGATGGGGGATGTACCTAATAGGACAGTGGTGCTTTGACTTATGCACCCAGTAATTATGAATATCTAGACTCTCACTTATGGACGAATACTTGGCCTTCACGTGTGCAGTAGTTAGGGACCCATTCTTAGTATATAAGCCATCTTTAATTTTTAATTTCCATTCCTTTGTTATTTGTCCTTGTTCTTGTCTTTGTTCACTTCTCTGCTTCTTCTTGCCATTTCTTTAGTCATTTTCATTTTTTTTGAAGATTTCTTCTATTCCTTTTTGCTTTTCCATGAATCTCGCTAAACAGGTTTGTTTTGCATTCTTTTTTCTTTCCTTTCTTCTTCTTTTTATAATTTCAAACACATCATGAACGGTGCCAAGGCTTTTGAAACTTCTAGAGAGGGAGTTAAGGTAGATAAGGGTTTATTGGTAGATAGCACACCGAGCTCTTCTAACAGGGGTTCACCTTTCCCTCAAGAGGATCGACCTTTCGATTTTGGCTGACCCATAGCCAAGTGGCAAAAAAAGCCTCGACCACTTTTGTGAGTTAGGAATGTGAGCTTGTTTGTGAGTGAAGATGAACTTCTCACATTATCTGAAAAGTTAGGGCCCTCGGATTAATATTTTATAAGTGTTCCCAGTTCTACACAAAAGGACCAATATCAATTTTGCTGGCAAGCACAAGATCATAATATGCAAGGTGGACATCGAGGCTCATGTTTATCTTCCTTTAACAGGGTTTGAGGTAAATGTGTTGAAATTTTAAGGCATGACCATCGGCACTTCTAATATAGTTTTTAATTGGTTTGTTCCTTTGTAGTTATGAAGAAGGGAAATAAATTGAGTGCAACCAAAGTCATGAGAGCTAAGAGACAAAAGGCCAACTGCTCGACTGATGCTACTCAGACTATGCCTGAGCTGCTAGTTATTCTAGCATACGAGGAAATACCGACCCCTCACTTTGTTGAGGTTACTCACAACTAATCTATAGGAATCACTCGTAGTTATGTAGTGAAGGTCCTTAATGGTGGCTCACCTTCTTCAAATGTACAAGATATCTCTACTGCTACTGTGGGATATAGTGGGAAGGACCTCCGAACTCCTACTACTGAGGTTATTGAGTTCTAAAATAAACAGGGTACTGCTTATTCAAAATGAAATAATGATTGTACCATGTTTGCATAGTTGATCTCTTGTGTGCCAAGTGAAGTGGTTCACCTTACCAACTTTAACACCGATCAACTCTCTTTAGCTATAAAGAGTCAATAGGTTAAAGTAAGGCATTGTTGATTCAGCATTTCCTTTTCTTTATTTTTTTCTAACTTTTTTCCTTTGGCAGAGGCTATTGATTGTGGGTGCTACTATCACAAAAATGAATTCCTTGATTAAGAAATGGTATCAAGCTAATCAAGCTTTGTCCAATTTACTCGCCAAGCTGAATGAGGCCAAGCTTAAAGTTATCGATGCTGAGAAGAGGGCTGCTAAGGCTAAAAAGAAGGTAGCGAAGCTAGAAGGTCTTTTGCTCTAGTTAAGGAAGGCATTTAGGTCATCAATTTCGAGCTAGAAAAGACCAAATCAAAAAAGGCAGAGCTGGAAAAGAGATGTTTGGAGTTGAAAGATAAATCAGTTGAAATAGTAGATGATAAGTGCTTAGCTTATAATGCTAAGTTAGTTTCTATTGTAAAAGGGAAATATCTCGACCTTAAATTATCTTGGCTGGATGAAGTGTATCCGGACGAGGACTAATTGTATTTATCATTACTAATTTAATGAAATTTTTTCTTCCTCTTTGAACTTTATTTGCTTGCCTTGAGTATAAATTGCTCATTTTACCAGACTTAGATCGATTTATACTTAGATTAATTTTGTGTTCTTTGTCGAAAAGACCTAAAGAGTTCATTTATTTATCAGAATCATGCTCAGTTAGAGAGAGTGCTGATGAGCTTATATACAAGAGAAATATTACTGATGTGAAATAACTTTTTATTGGATTCAATGTTCTAGGCGAACATATGCATAATGGGCGGTACTATCGATAAGCCAAAATTTATTAAAATAAAACAAAATAAAATGGTGTTAAATTCTAACATACTTGTGATAAAATAAATTGAAATTGCGATGATGTTGAACTACTGGTAGTACAGCTTAAGACTTAAAACATTCCATGAGTGTGGCAAGATCTTGCTTAAGAGATCTTTGAGCCTATAAGTGCCTCCGTTGATAACTTCATGAATTTGTTATAGGCCTTCCTAGTTTGGGTTTAGCTTATCAACCCGTTTTGAAGTCTATACTGTGATGACCTTCTTGAGGATAAGCTGTCCTACTCGAAAGTTTTTTAGCTTCACTCTCCAATCATGATACAATGCCAAGCGCTATTTATATGTCATCGACTAAATCTGCATGAGTTCTCTTTGTTCTTCTAGCCAATCTAGGTGATAAAGGATATTGGATTCATTTTCATTGTTGTACTGGGAAGTTTGGATACTTGGAATTCCTATCTCGCAGGGAATAACTATTTTAACTCCATGTGTGAGAGAAAATGACGTTACTCCAGTTGCTACTCATAGTAAAGTTTGATAGGCCCATAGCACATTATTGAGCTCATCCACCCAAAGTACTTTAACTTTGGCTATCCTCTTCTTTAGCCTCAATGAGATAGTTTGATTGGTAACCTGGATCATTCTATTGAACTAAGAGTGGTATACCGAAGTGAAGCATAATTGGATGTTTAATTTTAAGCAAAATGCCTTCAAAGCTTAGCAATCAAACTGCTTGCCATTGTCTGTGATGATGGAGTACGGGATCCCAAATCTTGTTATGACATTCTTCTATAAAAATTTGATGATGTTAGTAAGTATAATAGTGGTGAGGGGCTCGGCTTTTACCTACTTGGTGAAATGGTCCACTACCACCACCAAAACTTTTATTGCTCGGTTGCTTAGGGGAAAGGTCCCAGAATATCTATTCCCTATTGGGAAAAAGGCTATGGACTGTGAATTAGTTTCTGCTGAGCAGAGCTTTAGTGATTAACATTTGTAAACCTTTGGCACTTGTCGCACGACCAAATCCTTTGGGTCTGTTTCCATTGATGACAACTAGTATCCTTGTAATAATGCTTTCTGAGCTATAACATGTGCTCCCTAGTGTGTACTGCATATGCCTTCATATATTTCTCTCAGGATGTAATCTTTTTCTTTCACACTTAGACACAGCATCTAAGGTTGTGAGAAAGACTGCCTGTACAATTTGGCATCTTATACTATATAAAGGCTTGATTTCCTGATGATCTTCTGAGCTTACACTTGGTGTTCGGGTAGAGTTCCTGAAGTCAATTACTAAAAAATAGGGAGGTGCCATTTTTCCATTTGCTCCTACAGTTGAAGTTGATATGTTTCATAAGTTTGTTGTGAGAGTGTCCCTAAGATAATATCTATTGTTTGAATCGAGCTTCTAAGGGGTGTCCATTTTGTTAGGGTGTCTACTTTTTGATTATTTGCTCGATGTATCTGTGTGGTTGACCAGGAAGTTCCAATTCCCTCCAGCCTAGCTAGGAGTGCCGATGAGAGTTATTTGTACAGAACCATAGAGTATTCTTTAGTTTTGAATTTTCTCGATAGTTGGCTCACTACTAAATGAGAATTGAAGAAAATTTCTAATGAGTTTGATTTGATCTCAATTGCCATCTACAAGTCAAAACACAAGGCCTTATACTCTACTACATTGTTAGATGCTGGGAAAGTTATGTGTGGCATCCCCCAAATGCAAATCTTTTATGGGCTGATTAATACCACGCCAACCCCTACTCCTTTTGAGCATATAGCCCCATCTACATATAAGCTCCATGAGAATTTGATTGGCTTGGGTAGTGGGGTTTGCAACTCCATGACAAAATCTGCTAGGATTTGCCTCTTTATTGTGGGATGTGGCTCATATCTTACATCGAATTTGCCTAAACGAGCTGCCTATTCTATTAGCCTTTCCAAAGCTTTCGATCTTTGCAATACTTTTTGAAGGCTTGAGTTGGTCTGGACCATTATGGTGTGCCCCTAGAAATATGGTTACAACTTTATTACTGAAGTGACCAATGCAAAGGCCAGCTGCTCTAGGATTGAATACTTTAGTTCAGAACCTTGAAGGACTTTGCTAGTGTAATACACCAGGAACTACAAAATACTTTAGTTCAGAACCTACATCACCATCAGAAATAGCTAAGTACATATACAAAATTTCACTAACCTTGGGACGACTTAGCAGTGGCAGTGATGCAAGGAATTGCTTAAGTGTTCTCAAGGCTTGCTTGCAATCTTCTATCCATTTAAAGTTTTTAGATTTTTGAGAGCTTGGTAGAAGAGCAAACATTGCTTAGCCAAGGATTATATGAATCTTCCTAGAGTTGTGATTCTACCTTTGAGCTTTTGTATATCCTAAACTATTTTAGGATGCTCCATATCTAGAATGGCTTGAATCTTTTTAGGGTTAGCTTCTATCCCTCGCTTTGAGTTTATAAAACCTAGGAACTTTTTGGACTATACCTTGAAGGTGCACTTTTCAAGATTTAGCTTGAGACCTGCTTTTCTAAGAGTAAGGAATATTTCTCAAAGGTTTTTGGGTAAATCTGCTGTTGTTTTGCTCTTTATGATCATGTCATCTACATAGATATCCATGTTTCTCTCTAATTGGTTAGTGAAGAGCTTGTTCATTAGCCTTTGATATGTCGCTCTTACATTTTTTAACCCGAAAGGCATGTCCCGATAGTAATAGGTACCTTAGTGGGTGATGAAAGCGGTCTTCTCTTCATCTAAAGTGTTTATCGATATCTAATGATAGCCCACCGAAGTTTCTAAGAATGCATACCCTTAAACCCTACAGTAGAGTTAACTAGTAGGTCTATGTTTGGCAATGGATAACTTTCCTTAAGGCATGCCTTGCTTAAGTTTGTGAAGTCTGTGCACATCCTCCACTTTCCATTGGTTTTTTTCACCAATACCATGCTGGCCAGCCAGTCTGGATAGAGTATTTCCCTGATAAAGTTATTCTTTAGCAAGGTGTTCATTTCCTCCTTCGTGGTCAACTGGCATTCGGGAGTATGATTTCTCTTTTTTTTGCTTTAGTGGCTTACACTCAGGTCGTATATTCAAATAGTGATTCATTAGTTTTTGGGATATACCTATTATGTTCGATGGCAGCAAAGCAAATGCATCTGTAAACTCTATAAGGACTAATATGAGGACTTCTTTATCTTACCTTATTTTACCGGCTGATATTTGTATCTTCTTTCCTGGAAAGATTTCAATGCTTTGTAATGATTCTCTAGCTTCGACCTTCCAATCTCTGCTGTCTGGGGTGTCCAGGGTATTTAGTGGTAAGGCTTATTTTCTTTTCTCAGCATTGTGAAATAAGTTTCCTGAGCTGCTTTTTGGTTTGCTCTGAGTACTGTTATTCCCTCCTCCGTCGAGATTTTAAGCACCAGGTTCTGCATAAATATAGAAACATCTACTGCAGCTAATAAAGGTTGGCCAAAAATTACATTATGTGAGAGGGGAATGTTAACTGCCATGAACTTTGCTTTGCATGCCCTGACTATTGTGTCATCTTTGAGCTAGATAGGTAGTCTCACTGATCTTTCCACCTTGATCGATTGCCCTAATATGCCAATAAGAGGAATGGTGACATCTTTTATGAGGTTTTCAGACACTCCTAACACTTTAAAAACTTGTAGTGTAATTAAGTTGATCGTACTCCCCATGTTTACCAAGATTTCCTAGACCAAAAATTCTTTGATGAGTGCGTAGACCACTAGAGCATCTATGTGTGGTTGTCGAACACATGATCTATCTTCAGTTGAAAAATTGACGGTGTATAAATGGGCAAATGTGTCCTTTTTGATAATGAAGATCTCATTAGCTTTCCAATTCTTATAGTCGCTAGTGTCACCGTAATGTTTTCCCCTACTATCATGTGAATGATCCCTACAGTTGCCTTCTTACTCGAGCTAGCTCGGTTATTATTTTACTAGGATGTTTTTGATCTATCTTTTTTCTCTTTCATTTTGCTTTATGAACCGTGACAAGATACCCTTCCTAACCATATGTTTTATCTCTCTTTTGAGCTAGCGACACTCTTTTGTTTCATGGATTTTATCTCTGTGAAAAGCACAGTAGAGGCTCTGTTCCCTATTCAGATCTTCTCTCATTGATCTGGGCTAGCTAACTTGCCTATTCTATTTCATCCACACAAGAATCTTTGATCTAATGGTGTTTAGGGGTGTGAACCTATCTTTCTTCCTATCCACGGGGTAAGGGGTAACAACTGTATAAGCTTGATTGGAAGAGCTGGTGCCCCCTGTAAGCTTTTTGTTCACTCTGGCCTTCATTTCCCCTGTCCCAACTTGTTCTTCTCATGTCATCCCTCTTTGTGCTTGTCTCCTTGTATGTGATGTGTTGTAAATGATGAGCTTTATCCATCTTAATATACTTATGAGCTCGAGATATGAGCTCGGTAAAATTATTTAAAGGCTTTTTGCTCAATGAATCCTTGAAGTCTTAGCATCTTGTGTTCTGAATTAGTACATTTATGGCCACTTTGAGATTAAGATTTTGTATGTCCATTGCCACCATGTTGAACTACTCCACGTAAGCTTAGAAAGGCTCCCCTCTTTTTTGAAGTACCTGGTTTAGATCAGTCAAAAGTATTGTAGCTCATATGACAGCTACGAACTTTGCAATAAACATATCGTTGAACTATTTGAAATTCTCCACGAAGTGCTTAGTAAGGTTTTAGAACCAAATATGAGCAAAATTCATCAATGTTTGTAAGAAAATTTAACATAGTGTGGCATCATCTGTGGTCAGTACTAACATTATATGATGAATTGATCCAGGTGGGCTTAAGGGTCAGTGTTTCCATTATATTTGTGTAAGTTAGGGAGTTAAATTTTTGGGAAAGGAGTGGCTAGGATTGATGGAATATGATGTGATCTATATATGATGATTATGCAACGAAAAAATAATAAAATCGATCATACATACCACGCAATCCATAAATAAGAATCGAAAACATGCGATTTTAGGGTTTTAAAACTTACAACTTTAGATGCACTTCAAGATTTGATTTTGATGATGAACAGCAACTAAGAAGGATTTATTTACCTTAGATCTTCACCACCAATGCCAAAGGAACAGCCTCTACGCCACTCCTCTCAATGTTCACACACACAATTGCAATGAAGGCTTAAAATTAAGAGTGCTAGCTCTATGTGTAAAGTAATTGTCAATGGTAATGGATTGAAGCAACAAGATCTTATCTTGTTCTTATTTTTGGTTGCTATTGCTGCCCAAGAACACAATAGAATAAGGAAGAATCCTTTCCCTTGTGAAATTCGGCCAAGAGTGAGAGAGAGATCAAATTCACGCCTAGGGTTTTTTTATGTTTTAGTTCATTTATATATCTCACTAATTTAGGTAAGTGTTAAATCCGAATTTTACTATTTTTTAGCTAGTAAATTCAGCCTCCATCACTTCCTAATTAAGTGATATACATTAACTCAAACTTCTTTAAATTTTAAATTCAAATTAATTCAAAATAAACATAAGACATTTATTCAAAATAAATCACTTAATTTAGGGATATGGTTGCCGAAATTCCTATTGAATTTATCCTTGGATTTTTGGTTACCTTATCTCTATTTAATTAATTTATTTTGATTTAAATGTCATTAAGATTTAATACTCAACTAACTTAATTAATCCAAGATAATTAATTAATTGAAATTAATCCTATTAGGCCTAATCTTTCTCTCTCATGGACCAAGGTCCAATAGCAATTTTAATACCCATTACATACATTAATTTGACTTTAATTAAAAGCCCAAATTAATGCCCAATCTTCAATTTGAATATTTTAAGCCCAATGCTTTGTGTACGATCCTATAGGTCCATTTAATATTGGCAATGAATTAATAAATTAATCCAAAGGCTATATATACTCTCTAGCAAGATATTTTAGCATTCCAAATTAAATGAAAATGCAAATGGTATTTAGTGACATAATGCAATTTTGCATAGTCCCTTACCCTTAAATATCAGAATTAATATAAGGCATGGAACCAGTCATCCTTATATATACTAATTCCTTTCTTGATATTCCAGTGACACTAAACTCTCAGATAAATAATGATTACTCATTATTTTATCTTGGTATGGCCATACACTTCTTAGTTCACTGATCAAGTGGCCGATGATATTTTCTCTCTTATCGAGAGGAGTAATCCCTTCACTTCTCTAATGCTCTCTAATATGGATTAGTGCATACCCATATTTGTCACCCTATTACGAGCACGTTAGGTGTATGTCAAAGTATACAGTAATTCATAAAGGGTTTCATAGAGATTTTAGGTTTAAGAACTTCGATGCAAAACTTGTACATGAGAAACACTTATGACTTGTACCATGTAGTATTCTCATGAACGGATTGAATCTAGATACCATGTTCTAAACATGTATCTATGATCTCTGATTGACACTGTTGTCCTTATGATCCGTAAGACATAACTCATCTTATCAGAGAGAGCATACTAGTCTTAATTCATTTGTTACTCCCATAACAATGACTGACTAGGGATATTTAGAATGAAGTCTCATTTATTTCAAGGTCTTACAACCATGTGCCTCATACATGATAACTTAAACTGAAACAACATTCTTGGATAATTCTATCAATTGATATGCACAGGAATACAATAGATAAAACAAATGCCTCCTTTATTAAATTAAATGCTTTTAACAATGTATTGGGGCTAGGGCTTACACTAACAAGGATTTCTTGGGATAGAGGTGATAAAAAATTTCCCTGGTATTGTAGGGTAGTCTTATTTTTGTATTTTTACATTCGTTATTTAAAGAACCTCTTAAATTTTCATCTGTTTGGTGATGGTGAATCCAAGTGTAGGGGGAATAACTGAGGGGAAAGGGTCTTTGGTGAGCATTTAGAAAGGTGGCGAGGGTGCAGTCTGAGTTGCTTGGATGGTTATAGATGATAATGTCACCAAAAGAGATTGTGTTGTTTGTGAAGTGAGGCTGAGGATTTGGGAACGGCTATTGCGAGGGATGTCAAATCTAGAGCATTGGTTGGAAAAATGCAATGTTGTGTGGGAGGGAGAGCTTGTTGACTTGTTTGTTTAGGTTGGTCCTCCGATGAGGTAGGAATAAGACTTAAATATGGGAAAAGGTCTATAGTCCACTCTCACTTCACCAAATGATGATGGGATGAACTATTTGTTGTGACCAAACACTTAAAAAGGTATATAAAAAATTGGTCAGAGTATTCCAACAAGGGAAGCTCCGATGGTTAAGTTAGTAATTTTATGATCAAGAAGGTTAATAAGAAAAGGCTTAGGTTTCATACCTGATCTGTTCTTTACATATAATCTAGAAGTTCTTCTTTGATTAGGAAGCTACCAGTGGAGTTCCTTTCCTAGAAAAACTCTTATTCTCCCTAAATGGGATAATCCTCCTCTTCTCTAATTTTAAAGAGCAAATATGGAGTCTAAACGATACCAAACATATCCTCTCAATGTTTAGTGAACCGGGCTAGTGGTTTTTTATAAATAAATTGGGCTATTGTTGGGCCCTGTTATCATAAGTCCACCCTCACCCCTAAGTTTATGATATTTATGTCACATATGTTCCTTGAAACATCTGCTCCAAAAATCGATAAAGTAATGCTTCAATCCGTGATGACACCTTAAATGGCCATTAATCATGGCACCTAGATTGTCAGGAAATGGCGGCTAGGGGATATACTTGACAGGACAGTGGCATTTCGACTTATGCTCTAAGTAATTATGAATATCTAGACTGTCACTTAGGGACGAATACTTGGCCTCCATATGTGCAATATTAGGGGTCCATTCTTGCTATATAAGACCTTTTCGATTTTCAATTTCCATTTCTTTGATTTTTTCCTTGGTCTTGTCTCTGTTAAGTTTTTTGCTTTTTCTTCCCATTTTCTTAGGCATTTTAATTTTTGTTGAACATATCCTCCATTCCCTTTTGTTTCTCCACGAATCTTGCTCAACAGGTTTGTTTTGCATTCTTTTTTCTTTCCTTTCTTCTTTTTTTTTATAATTTAAAACACATTATGAGGGCACCGAGGCCTCCAAAACTTCTGGAGAGGGAGTTATGATAGGCAAGGGGCTGTTAGGAGAAAGCATGCTGAGCTTTTCTAACAAGGGTTTGCCTTCCCCCCCAGAGGTATAGACACTAGGTCCTAAGGTAGCTCCTGATTAGGGTTATCTAATGAGGAAATGGTTCATCATAAATAGACAAGTAATGGAAGTGCAAGGCTTTCTTTCGGGTTTTATGGTTTTAAAATACTTCTTAAGCTCTCTTAAAATGTTTTAGGAGTGGAAGGGAGAGGGTTAAAAATATAATTTTGAGAACTTACCCCTTTTCTCTTTTCAGGCGGGCTGCAAATGCATGCTTGAAGGGCTAAATAAGAGACTCAGAGCTGAGTCATGGTTTTCACTCACGCGTCAAGCCCATGACTTACTCCTAAGTCACGGCCCTCTAGGTACTTGTGATTCACGTGCTATCCCTTGTCACTAGCACAACTGGGTATGAGTCATAGCCTCAACTCACGGGTCAAGACCATGAGTCAAGCCCATGACTCACTCTAGAATGCATTTTGTATCTAGAAATAAGGGAAAACATAAAAAAAAACTCTGAATTTCAATCCTCATCCAAACTAACTGTTTGGGGGATTTTTATCCCAAAATAAGGATAGGAAATAGGGTTACTGGCCCCTAGCTCTCCTCTTCCTACTTCTCTCTCTCTCTTTGGCTTCTTTTTTTTCTTCTCTATTTTTAACTTATAGAGGAAGGGAAAAAAGGGAAAAAGGCCAAAAGCACTCACTCTTGATTTCTGAAGGAACCTACAATAGTGGTAATGTTCTTGAGCCCAAAAATCAATCCAATCCAATGTTAGATTCAATTTATAGTAAATGATCTCTTTTCTCTTTTTTGTTTATTTTTTGCTAATTATTTGATTTCTTGCTTTAATTTGTGTTTTTAGTGTATAAATCTTGTTCTTTATGCTTAAAAACGAGTTTGGGATTGTTTTATTACATCGAAATGCCTTAAAAATGAGTTTTAGGAGCTTGGTTTGGCCTTCAATGGTATTTCTGGTGTCTGTTCATCTTCCTGGGCTAATTCACGGTATTGAATCAAGAGCAATCATAGTTTTGGGCTGTGACTTGCCCTTGAATCGGCCTTAAGTCGCTTTCTAGCCACATGAGTTGGAAGCAAGTCATGATTTTGGTCTGTGACTCGCTCTTTTAAGGTGTGACTCATCGCTTTGCCATGTGACTCATTTTCTCTTTTGTTTTATAGGTATGAATCATTACCAAATCATAGTTGTAGGTTGTGACTCATTTCTTTTAGGCGTGAGTCAACCTTTCTGGCTTGAGTCGCTCCCTTCTTCCTTCTTTCCTTGGTCTATTAGCCACCTCCTTTTGTCTTATTCTTTCTTTGTTTTTTCCTTTATTGTTTTATTTTATTTTTTTTATATTATTCATGTGTGTTATTTTTATTGTAAAATATTGTTATTAAAGTTTTATTATTTTAATGATAATATTTATATCATTATTATTAAATATTATCATTAATTTTATTATGTCATTTTACTTTTATTGCCATTTTCATCATTATTCATCTGATCATATTTTTAACATGTGCAATTCCCCTTATGGGTCAGATTGGAATGTGAGACTAGGCAAACTAGAGTATGATTTATTTCATTATTTCTTTATTATTATCCAGGCCTGTAATATTATTTACTACTTTTTATTTACCTAATTGTAATAGCTAGTAAAAAATGGTTTATTAGCATGATAATTAGGAAAATTCACTTTAAATATTTTTTACCTAATTAAATTGGGTTTTTTCCATAAAATGGACCAATGTCCACTTTTACTCCAAAAATCACACTAAAGAATTTTATTAGTACGTATAAGGGAACTAATGCCCCCAATGTAATAAATAGCCCAATTTACATATGCTTTTCTTTCAACATTATTATTCTTTTATTGTCCTCTCATTGCACATAAATGGTTTTTTTTAACATTAATTTAAAAGTTCACCAAATAATTTCTACTTTAAAATTATCAATTAATGCGATTCATTTCTTTCAAGCCACATAGGTTCAACACCCTCTATTTGTCCAAAATACACCTCAAAATTTTCCCTTTTTACAAATATGCATGCAATGATCAATATCCTCATTCAAATGAACTCAATTAATTTCCCGATTTATGTATGATTTTATCTTTACTTTTCTTCGTTTATTCTTTAATGTTTTCAAATGCCATGCTTTTCTAGCTTTCCTTATACATTCTTTACAGCTTTTCAACGTGCTTGAGTGCACTTTATTTTTCTAACATAGCTCGTGTAAGAAAAAAGATAAAATAAATTAATTATTAAAACTCATATGTATAATATTAACCAACAGTATAAATAGAAGTTTGAACTATCTCTGATTTCACCTTCATGAGGTTAGAATTCATTTTTTTCAATATTTTATTGGGTGGCGACTCCATAATACCTACCTTATGGTGACCAACATACTCTCTCATAAGTTGATCTCTAGCAAATGAATGGGGATACCCTGAGACACTATCTCATGCCTTTTTAAGGCTCGAGGTATTACGAATTGGGTTGAATCCCTATCCATTGTGAAGCGACCAACCTTCATGAGTTAAATGAACCTTGATTCGGTCTCTTAAAAATGGGAGTTCAAAAGCAAGCCAAATGCCTATGAGGTTCGATACACGTCATAGTGGCAACTCCGTCGAGGACCATGAGATTTTGCTCTGAAAGTACCTTTGGTTAATTTAATATAAATGAGTTTAGTGATTAATATGTTTTATCTCTTTTCAAAAAATTACACTGCATTCATGTTATTGCCTTAGAGTTAAGTTAGGCATCCCCCTATCAACCCCAGTGCAATCCCAAAACATGACGTTATATTCACTCAATGTAGGGAAGTGTCAAAGAGGACCACCAGCCCAAGCCTCGTATCTTTTGGTATATCAAATGGTGACCCAATCGGTCGTTATGCTCATGATGAGCTAGACATGTTGGCAAGGACCATGCTTGGGTAGGCCTAAAGCTATATTACTAGACTGAAAGCCTATTAAATGGTATATACACTTCTACTAGGGGACATGCTCCAAAATACATCGCTTGTGATGTGGGCCTTTATATATTGAATAAAGGCCAATAAATTTAGATGTTTACTTATCAAAGGCTTTCATATCTCGGTAGGTGCATTTCAATTTAT
Source organism: Excoecaria agallocha (assembly GCA_037975025.1). NCBI lineage: Eukaryota > Viridiplantae > Streptophyta > Magnoliopsida > Malpighiales > Euphorbiaceae > Excoecaria > Excoecaria agallocha. The sequence continues at coordinate 8,745,126 of CM075815.1, forward strand.
TTGGATTATTTAAATACACAATGGCCAAAATCTACTTACATGAGCTTTAAATAAAGAGAAGTTATGCTGCTAGTTTTCCACCATTCACCATACGCGTTCATTGGGTTCCCTAATAATCCATGAGCTAATCCCACCTAAGAAAGAGACCGCACGACCTCTTGTGTGGGAGTAATAAGGCTGGAAGGGTTTTTTCCTTTCTTTTGCATATGTGTTGTCTATGTTGCATACACATGACCACATTTTTAATAGAATAACAAAAATAATGGTAGTAATAAAGTGTGCATGTTTTATGTGCATAGACTCTTAATAACTGTGTATCTCATCTCGTGTGCATGATTTTTTCTTGCATAAAAATAAAAACGTGTAAATCTTGTGTGCATAATTTTGTGCTATAAAAATGTGCATGTGTATTCATCTCACTTCATGCATAAATAAAATAACAAGATGAGAACGTGAAACAAATGCATTCTATGTGTATGTTCTCTTTACCATAAAAATGTGTATGTTTCATTCTGTGTTCTATAAAATGAACATTTGGCATTAGTTTGCATGTCTTGATTTGTGCATGTAATTCTTCCATGCATTAATGCATGTCATGCTCATGTATCGCTTGTTTACTACACATTATTGTGTTCTATGATAATATTTGAGTCACACAACATGTGTATGCCATTCATGTATATTATTCTCATTTATTGATGTGCAACATGTTCACCATGAATCATATATATAACACATTCATACATCATGCATCACACATATGCCATGCACCATATGTGTGCTTAGCATGTTCATGTGACATGTGTATCTTATGTATCACACATTATCACATGTATACACTTTATGTTTATCCATTCGATGCATCAAGTGTATGGCTGACAGGCTCATGCATCACACATAATATATGTATCATTCACATTTCATACATTAACAGACACAATATATTATGCTCATACATCATTGTCATAATGTGATGATTGATCCATATATCTCTAACATATTCATTCTCATACATCATCCTATATACATAATTACCATATGAAAAGGTGTGAATAATGATAAAATAATAATGTATTAACATTACCATTGTGTGAACATATATCCAGTGTGCATTTACATATTAATGCATGTTATAGCACGTGTGTATTGACATGCATAATGACACGCACGTATGCCTATCCTATATGTACATCGTGATGCTTGTCATGAAATGTACGTATTAAATACATTATGGCATGTGCACAGATATTCTCTATAGCATCTACCATATGTAAATTTGCTAGCACATAAAGGTATTCATTGTCACACACATTGATGAGTATCTGGACATACATTATGATATGACATATATCTATCACGCACGTGTATATTGACATGTGGTATAGTATGAGCATATAGACATTCATCTTGACACATACACAGTGATAAATAAATATACATTATAACAGGAACATGTTGGGATTTTTCATGACTTGATGTATAAACATTCATCATCTTATAACTTGTACAAATAAACATAAATAAGTCATGGCATGTACATCTAAAAATCAATCATAACGTATACCATGGCATGAACGTATTAGTGTACACCATAGTGTGTGTATGTACACATCTACTATCACATTGGCATTACACCCATCCCTGCATGTATATATTAATATACATTGTAAAGATATATATTCACCATTGTGAGCATATATTAATATGCATTGTGGCATACACATATAAATATTCACTATTATATGTGCACCATTAACATGCATTATAACATAAATGTATCAGCATACATCGTAACATGTACATACTAGTCATTGAGTTGTGTCTCATGCATGCTGCTATACGCATATGCATGTAGATATCGCATTTACCTCATAATGGATATTGTATACAAAATAAGCATTATGCATATCCCATGATAAATTACATGTTGTGTTATACGCATTTCATCATGCTACATTTCCTTTTTCTCATATTGTATGTATGCATACAATTATACTACATACCATTATATATGAGGTGTGTCGTGAACATGTAGATTATTACACCATATACCATACACAACCTATACCATGGACATACATGCATATATCATGGATACATATTTTCATGCCATGTCTTACATTGTGTATACATCCCAATCATCATACACTTGTATACTTACAACATGACATAAATCAAATACATATGCCACACACTGTATGTGCTCATTTATATGTCACGCCATGTCCCATGCTATAGATATTTTTGCATACATCTTATACTTTCATGTATGTGATTTTCTACCATACCAAGCAATTCATTAACATGTGTCATCATCCCAAATTTTATGCATCTTGTGTTATATCACATACATGCAAGGTCATTGTGTAAATCATATTATGTACATTTATGTGGCATGTCATGTGCATTCATACACCATGTCATACCTTGTGTACATAAATCATTATGTTTGAAACAAGTCATGTATGTATACACTGAGTGTCATGCACATTTATTCTTATGATGGTGTTATATTTTGTACACACATCATCATTGTACACATATTATGCACACATACATTGTTTCTCTTGTATGCAAATACGTATGCCACACACTGTATGTGCTCATTTATATGTCGCGCCATGTCCCATGCTATAGATATTTTTGCATACATCTTGTACTTTCATGTATGTGATTTTCTACCATACCAAGCAATTCATTAACATGCGTCGTCATCCCAAATTTTATGCATCTTGTGTTATATCACATACACGCAAGGTCATTGTGTAAACCATATTATGTACATTTATGTGGCATGTCATGTGCATTCATACACCATGTCATACCTTGTGTACATAAATCATTATGTTTGAAACAAGTTATGTATGTATACACTGAATGTCATGCACATTTATTCTTATGATGGTGCTATATTTTGTACACACATCATCATTGTACACATATTATGCACACATACATTGTTTCTCATGTATGCAAATACGTATGCCACACACTGTATGTGCTCATTTATATGTCGCGCCATGTCCCATGCTATAGATATTTTTGCATACATCTTGTACTTTCATGTATGTGATTTTCTACCATACCAAGCAATTCATTAACATGCGTCATCATCCCAAATTTTATGCATCTTGTGTTATATCACATACACGTAAGGTCATTGTGTAAATCATATTATGTACATTTATGTGGCATGTCATGTGCATTCATACACCATGTCATACCTTGTGTACATAAATCATTATGTTTGAAATAAGTCATGTATGTATAAACTGAGTGTCATGCACATTTATTCTTATGATGGTGCTATATTTTGTACACACATCATCATTGTACACATATTATGCACACATACATTGTTTCTCATGCCATATTAGACTTTGTTTTCATTTCTCTATTATATGCCATACATTTTCTCCTCTTACATGTGCATCATGTAAATGCATCTTAAAAATAAAATGTAAGAAAATATCAAAGTAAATACATACCATTTTATGTTTGCATTTTATTATGTATACATAATTTTGGGTATAAATTCGTGCCATACATTATTCTAACCCTCTGATTTTATAGCTATCTTAGACTACTCGCCTAGGTGGTTTAAGGGATCAGGCAATCATTTTATTAGGGATATTTCAAAGAAGTCAAAGTCCAGCAAGTTAAAACTTGGTTCAAGGTCAAATTTAAACTCAAACAAGGTCTTCGAGCAGTTACAGTGCACTTAGTAGAAACTATAATGGCATATATCCTACAAAGCTGGTACTTTTGACCCCCACAATCTATATAAAAGATTTAAAAACCTTGAAAAAAAATCATGATGACAGTAGTTAAACTTGTAACAGCACTGGGTAAAAGGATTGATGACCTTGAAAGGAAAACCATCACCGGACTTACTGCTAATTTAGCTTAGTTTTTAGCACTCAGCCCCTGATACCAGATAGTGTAATACCCCAAAACTAATTGTAGTCATTGGCCAAACAAAGAATCAATGGATGATCGTGATTTTTTTAGGTATACATTTATGGATGTAGAAAAGATCCATTCCCTCAATTTAGGAGGCAAAAATCATGACAGTGGCCATCAAAGCTATGGCAATGTTAGGACTAGTAGGATGTTTGCTTTAGGTAGTAGCGATAATGCTCAAAAGGCAGTAAGGGTATTAACTACCAAAGCAACTCAAAGAAAGTACTCTTATTTAGGTAGACCTCTATCTTGGGTTTTGGAACAACTGATTAAAATAGGGAAATTGCAACCCTTACCATCAAAACTAGCCAAAATATAAGGCTTACCAAGTCATTGAGCTGATCAATTTTGTGCTTTTCACTAACATACTAGCCATTTCACTGACAGTTGTTAAACTTTAAGAAGCCGAATCTAGGATCTTATTGATGCCAAGTAAATTGTAAACCTAAAGGACAAGAGGAAGAGATGAGTTGTGTTTTGCTACCACCTATTTTTATGTCTGACTCAGGCTTTTTGCAATGGATGTAAATATCACCACTAATCTTAGGGGCACAGTCCAAAGAAGGAAAAGCCTAAGATGTTGAAAGACTTTTTCCTGCCTATGTTTGCAGTATGAAAAGATGTAACATAGGCCACTTTTTACTAATGTAAAATGTGCATATCTTTTTTTGGCTATGTTAATAATATGAGCTTTTCTTATGTATGCTATGTCTTATTTTATTGCATCATGCATGGAAATAATTATGGTTTAGTTATATAAGGCATTAGTTCAATAAACACTGCTTCATTTAATCTTAAGGAAAAAATAACATCTTGATTCCATCCAATATGGCCCTTGAGTTTAGAATAGCTTGAAAGAATAAAAAATGAGAAGAAAAATGAAAAATAAAGAAAAGTATTTACCTGGACTTGATATGACATGATAAGATATGGCAAAAACACTTCAAGACATGCTGCCTACACTCATCCGAATGACAAACCATTTAAGTAGTAAATTTGAAGACTTAGATCCAAAGGCAAAAAAGATGAGTTAAAGATTCCAAATGATAGGCATCGAGGAAACTAATGGGAACCATAGTCCTATTACTTAAAAATGCCAAGGTTTCTTGAAGATGCCTCAAAGAAGGACTAGAAAATAAACCACAAGTTGACAGCTCGGCTCATTATCTTAAATTGAGTATTATGCGAGAAATTACCTAATAGGAACCAATCGAGATAAAGAGAGGAAAAGGAAAATGGAAAGCTCATACAAAAGCTTGCATGGCTAACATGAACGAAGATAAGACAGCAAGTGAAGTTCCAAAGACCATTCATTTCTTCTTAGAATTTAGGGACAAGCAGAATGCAGCCAATCAAGGTTCAGCCTTAACCATTAAATGCTATTTTAAAATCTCAACAGTCAGAGTTAGATGAGCAGAACAAGGCCTCCTGTAATTCAAAAAAGGATATCTTAAATGGGTTCACGAGGAGGATGAAGGTTTGCTTAATCTTTTGAAAAATAAACAAAGGTCATTCTTTGGAAGAAACCATTCAAATCAAGTGCTTCAAGCTACTCAAACCAAAGTCAAACCTTTTTTATTGAAGAAGATACAGTTGGAAGGGGTAATCGATTTTCATTGGCAATGATAAAAAAAGGATTTAATGAATCAAGCAATGCCAACAGACTAAAAAGGGTTTAATGGAAAAGACAAAAAAAAATGAAAAAATAAGTAAAAAAGGCCCTGCAGGTTGAAAATAAAAAAAAAGTAGCCTTACTAAAATTGGACACCCCACTAGGAAAAAAATAGAAAAAAATACCCTAAGCAAAAATTAAGGGTTGAGAGAAAATATTCAATCAAGAAAACCCATAAGGGCTTATTGATAACAATAGTCGGATGCATACTAGGAGTCAATTCTCTGAGGTTGAATAGAACATGTTTGTTGCATTACATGTTTAGGTATAATTGTTGCTATTGCTATATGATGCATGTAAATAGAAGAGCATACATAAGCTAGGCATAAAGATGTGATAAACATGTAGAAAGAAATACCTTGCATATATAAAGGTATGTATTGAGGCTAAATTCTCGAGTGGCAAAAACAACACTTCATGTGTCAGATTCTTCTTCTGATGTTCTTATCATGGAAGTGAACCACCTATTAGTTCCTAAAAGCTTGTTTTTTATGAATGTCACAAATGGTACCTAGTGTGGGCCGGTAGAGATAAAGTTATACCACTTAAGCTAGAAGTAGAGATGCTTTTGCAATGTTTATAGGGATTGTGTGAACTCGAAGGAATGAAGGGTTATTAGTAAGGGCAAGGCTCGAATAACCTCTCTTTTGGCATTCAACCCACAACTCAAGATGCAAGATAGAGTCTTAGGGTTAAGAGAATATTCCTCTGATGGCTAAAAGTTCTTCAAGTAAGGGGGTGTAGCTTTGAATGGGCAAAGTGAAAATGCAGAACTGTGAGCCTTAACATCTATTAAAGAAAATGCACAACTGCAAAGTTGAGTGTAGAAGCTAAGATGGAGTTTCTTTTAAGGTCCTTAGGGGAATTAGATGGTACATGTAATCTACTAAGGAACAGATTATCTTCGACAAAAGCACGACAGAGATGGATTGTCTTTCTTAGGAGCAATAAGAGAGCTCAGAAAGATAGCTAGGTAGAAAAAAAACTAAGGATAAAACGCCTAAAGCAAACTTGCTTAAAACCCATTTGAAAATAGCTTGCTAAAGGAGAATTTCTCATTTGATAATGGAAATTACCGGAAGCCATCAATGGTGGCATTATACGAGTTAGGAGCATTATTATCCTTAGAGGCAAAGGCAGTAGAAGTACCTAGAGACTTATTACCAATAGTTACCAAGTTCATGATGGATGATTCATTAGAAAGAAGCACTTATCGTCTTGTGAGAGGTTGGAGGTGTTGAGTAGCTAATTTGCTTTCTAGGTCTTATGCCTAGGTTTGAACATTCTAGCAAAGGTGATTATAAAGCTAAAATTGATAATGGGCTCAAGTAGATTGTGTTTCAAAGCCATGCAAGTGATGTATATTCACACTATTGACAAGAGACCATGATGCTCCAACACTTAGCCTTGGTCGGGATAAACTAACATTCTTAGAGGGAGTTTTAAGAAAATTAGGAAAGATCCATATGCTCCTCACTTAATTTATTAGTATGGATATGGTTTTAAATAAAGGGGCAGTCATGATGGTGTGTATTTGAGGTGCGTCAATGATTAAGAAGCCATAATGGTTATGGGAGAACTCATAATGGAATTTATATAGCTCACATGAATGGCTTGGCACTTTATGCATTAGAAGGTTCTCTCGACTTGCCACGAGGATAGAATTTCTGATTCAGGAAGCAAGCATGTTAAGGAAGTACACCTGACAATTTCAAAGATCTAGAGTTTAATGCTGCCATCATGGGGAAATGATAGCTTGATACGATACAGTCAATGGAAGAAGACCTATCAAAGGCAAAGGAGCTAATTTGCCTTCTAGGTCTTATGCCTAGGGTTGAACATTCTAGCAAGGGTGATTATAAAGCTAAAATTAATAATAGGCTCAAGTATATTGTGTTTTAGAGCCATGCAAGTGATGCATATTCACACTATTGACAAGAGACCATGATGCTCCAACACTTAGCCTTGTTTGGGAGAAACTAACATTCTCAGAGGGAGTTTTAGAAAAAAATCAGGAAAGATCCATATGCTCCTCACTTAGTTTACCAGTATGGATATGGTTCTGAACAAAAGGGCAGTCATAATGGTGTGTATTTGAGGTGCGCCAATGAGTAAGAAGCCATAATGGTTATAGGAGAACTCATAATGGCATTTATATAGCTCACATAAATGGCTTGGCACTTTATGCATTGGAGGGTTCTCTCGACTTTCCACGGAGATAGAATTTCTGATTCAGGAAGCATACATGTCAAGGAAGTACACCTGACAATTTCAAAGATCAAGAGTTTAATGCTGCCATCATGGGAAAATGATAGCTTGATACGATGCAGTCAATGAGAGAAGACCCCTCAAAGGAAAGGGACTTTTAATATGACTTTTAGGCTTCTCAAGTTGTCTAGTATGTTAAGTTGTAATCCAGAATGTGGCCTTGCACATCTTACATAAGAATAGACATCCAGATTGCTCATTCGGAGTGGTAAGCAAAAATCTCCACCATAAACACATGAAGTGGAAACATAATCAGTCTGTGTGAATACTTTTGATCATGCTAAGTAGATGATAGCCACTAGTTAGCTCCCTTGGGATCAATGTTAACTACCAAGATAGATCAGTAGCATGACACTGCCATAGAAAATGGGCATGTCAATGAAGGGTCATCTAGTATGTTGGCTAGGTCTTTAGGAGAAAGAATAGCCTTGAGACACTTGTATGACAACCGCTGATGGAAGTTTCTAATGCTCTAATCACTTCCTATAGGAAGTTTTACATACAATTTGAGATGCAGGTAAGAGTTCTAAGGCAAAAAAGAGAATTCTTAGTCACCATAAACCCTTTAGGTAGGAGGTATAACTGTTGAGTTAAAGTATGAAATTACAAGCTCAACGTGGCATGACACCCAATGGGATGACTACCTCATAGTTTGTGAGAAAATGGATTTTCTTTTGCTAGAACTACAATAGCAACAGATTCCTTACCCTGAGAATAATAAAGGAACTCAAAAAGATGGCAAAGCAAAAAAAAAAATAAGGGTGATAACTAGAGAAAGCTTTCCTAAAAACCAAGACTTCTGGGGAATATGTGCATGGACCATCAGTTAACCCACCTCCGAGATGAAGCCTCCTAACCACCTATGGTGTAGGCCATGCATCTGTGCATATTTCTTGCAGTTTTGCATTCTTGCATGTCAGCATGCATTCTCCTATTTTCGTATACATTTTTGCATCCCTGCATGCAACTACACTTTGGCATGCATTCTCGCATTTTTACATGATTTATTTTTAACACGAATGTTCTGATGTATATAATTTTTTGCATGTGTTTATATGCACACATTCTATGAATGTTTAATATACAATTTTTTGCATGTGTTGGCTCATATAGTCCATTTGCACATACTTTACACATAATTCGTTATGTGTGTCTCGCATGTGAAATTTCTTATATACATCTCTTATACCTTTTTGTGCATGTTTCTTCACACATAATTCTTTATGCCTGCACAATCCTATGTATATTTTGTTGTACATAACCTTAAAGGTAAAATGAAAGCATGCTCTGCTGCCTTTGTTTGCCTAGGCCTCCATACATGGTAATCTAGAGGCTCAAAGATTTCTCGCTTTAATACAATGACAGCTACAGCGCCATCCTTTTACCAATTTTAAGGAGTATTCATAACCTTGTTTATCTTGCTGAGATTCTAACTCAGTTTTCTTTTACAGGTCTGAAGATCATCACCTCTCTGGTATATTTGAGATGGCCACAACATTGTCCCATTCATAATTTTAGGGAGTATTTCTAACTTAATATATCTTGCTAAGCTATGTCTAAGGTTTTGACATAACTTTCTTTTAATTTACAGGTTCCAGGATTGCCACCTCCTTGATGCATTCAAAGTGGCTACTGCAGCATCATCCTTTTGCCAATTTCAATTCCAAGAATTATCATCTCCTTGATGCATCCGAAATGACCACCATGGCATTATTGTCCTCCCCAAATATAAGGAGTATTCTTATTTAAATAATTTATGGCTCAAGTTTAATTCATCTTGCCAAGCAATGTCCAAAATCTTTACATGTATGATTACTTTTTATTAATTTATTTTCAATCTGAAATCTTATTTCATTTGAGTAATTCTAGATTGTGAATGGGTTTGATCTCAGTTTTAGAAATTTGTGTTTCATTCAAATATGAGTTGAATAAGAGATAGTTATGTTTTATCTCTGCTCACTAAATTACATAAAAGACATATCTATATCATGCAATTTCTAAACTTTGAACACTTTAGGCTAATTTTAAAAGTTGAAAAAAAACTATTTGCAATTAAGGGGATTGGGTAAAACTCACTAAAACCACTAAAATCTTTTTGTTTACCCATCGAAGTGACCCCTGGATGAGACAAAATTTGGAAAATGATTCAAACAACCCTTCTTTGTATAGCCTTCTAAATGACTCTTTTCCTACTGAGATTTCAAAATCGTTTGCTAGGCCCTTGAGCTTTTATTTAAGCATGCTAAATGCATTCTCTTTTTATTGTTATGCTCATTGAAATGACCCTCTTTACCCAAAATGATTTTGGCTTCCCCTTAGGAAGATAACCACTGTAAAAAAGCTAATTTCTCATATCAAGAATAGGGGAGGTTAATTTCTATCAATCCTTTGTATAAATTTCACCCATAGGGAGTCAAACTTATTTGATGAAATAAACCTATAAAAGGTAAAGAGGAAAAAGAAAAGACATAAAAAAAGAAAATAAAGAGAAAGGAAAAGAAACAAGAAGGGAATGGGAAACCTTTGAAGCCAACATCACAACAGCGAGAATAAAAAAATAAAAAGCAAAGGGAGACCTTAAGCTATTATCTCTAAAACAATCCCTAGTGAGTTAATTGCCAGAACCAAATCTAAAAGCCCTTGGATAAGGGGAAAATGGGTAAAGAATAAACTTCCCATCAATTAAGAAAGCATAGTGGTTATTTTCCTCTGGCGACCTGACCCTTTTTTATTAGCCATTCACCCAAGACTAACATTACAATCCATATAAGACCTCCTGATTCTGGGTTAGGTCTCATCCAACCTAGCAGAGATGAACTTCTAATAAGGTTTGGTATGTAAAAAAAGGCATATGGTGTTTTTTGAGCTTCAAACGGGAAGCTATGAATGCATTTATGCATTCAAGTTAAATCTTATCCCTAAATTTGCATCCAGAATTTGCTTTTGAAAAGAAAAAAATTATGTTTTGGCCTTCAGCATACATACACATAAATTGCTTGGTATGTATTGTGATTATGTGTTGGTTCGGTAAACCTTGATATTAACATGCCTATTTTCCTATTCTCTTATTGAGATGATCCATTAACTTCTCTTGCATAGATTAAATTAGTTGAAAATATGGCCCATTCAACTTATTCAAGGATGAGTAAGATTCAAATTCAAAGCATTTGATAAGTTGGAATTACTTCAAATTTTGGATGCTTCTTTGCAAGTCACTCTTTGCACACATCACATGTGTAGCGCTTATCGCACACAACTCACATACGTATTGTGCATATTGATAATCTTGCTTTTAGTGTTTATTTTATGGACAATTTTATGCATTTTAGTGTCTCATCTTGCATGCTTTTAGTGTTTTAAGGATATACTATTGTTTCTTATATTTATTTTAGTTATTTTGTTTAATTTAAAGTTTTTAGGTGATTAATGGTCTTAAATTTTACTTTTTGCAGGATATTTTACTAAGGCACGGCTGAGACAAACTGTCCCAATCGTGTCCAATGCAGATGACAAAACTTACCGTTTCACCATTGGCAATGGCCGAGACAAATTATCCCAGCCGTGCCCAATCTAGGAGACAAAGCGTACTGTTTCATCAAAGGTCGCGGCTGAGACAAACTATCCCAGCCGTGGCCATGGCAACCTGCAAAGACACTTTTGATCCATAAGCTTGCCACAACTGAGACAAACTGTCTCAGCCGTGCCCTTTCCTTCTATCGTGGCTGAGACAAAAGTGTCCCAGCCGTGGCCTCTTGGACAGCTCTATAAAAGCTACAAAATTTTCTGCTTAAAAGGGAGTTTTTTCTAGGGTTTCGTGCTTAGAGTATTTAGGTAGAGTAGAAAATGCAGTTTTTCATATTTTGTGGGTTTTTCATACTTAGATTTTGAGTTTTACTTGTAAAAATTACACTTTTAACTTAGTTTTACTTCAAGAACACAAAGATAGTTATAATTTTAGTTTCTAGTTTGAAGATTACTACTTACAATCAAAGTGCTGTTTGGATAGTGAGTAGTTGTCTTTGTTTCTTGGGGAAGCTTTGAATCCCCTACTCACAATGTGAATATTGAGCATATTTTGATCTTTACATGAATGAATGGTCTATTTCACTGATACTTATTTCTATTTCATGGGTTTTTAATCTATTGAGTTAATTTCCATACATGGATGAATGATGTTCATCATATATCTTTGAATGTGTGTTGAGTCTAATGGATTGAAGTTTATGAATAATCTTGCTCAGTTTTTCTTTCATGAATGTTGTATTATTTTAGATGACTCCGGAATGGAATTTTAAATGTGCAGTAATTATGATTTTAGGACTAGAATATGGAGTGAAATGGATGAGATTTGGGTTGTTTGGCTCCGAAATGGGAAGACAAACCAAACTTAGGATGTTAGATCCGTACAAAGGCTAGTTGTTGGGCTGGCTCCGGAATGGGAAGTTTATCAACTAGAATAGCTGGCTCCGGAATGGGAAGCTTGGGTTAAGAGGGTTATCCCGAATTTGTTCATGTATACCTTAAGATAAAATTAATTCACAGTGGGTATGGGGTGGATGAGTGAACCTAAGCAACGTTTTAATTTTTATACATTTTCATAATTGTTGATTTTTCTGAATTAAACACATACTCAATTTACTATTATTAGAATTAAATTTCCTTTCATTGCATATTTTAGCTTTTCAAGTATACATTATACAAATTAAACAACTCATACACACTAAATTGGGAATTCTTTAACATACAATTAATTTTCGCAGTTCTCACACACACGGTTCCCTTGGGTTCGATATTAAGGGTCTTAACTATACCCAACTTTATTACTTGTCGATCTAGTGCACTTGCTAGGGTCGCAACAAGTTTTTGGCGCCGTTGTCGGAGAATTTGGCATTGTTAGTAAGCTGTGATTATTATTTGTATGTGTTTTCTTTTCCTTATTTTGTTTTTCTTGATTCTTTTCAGGTGAAATTGGTGCATGAACAAAACAAGACAAGAGCAATTATTGCCTTTTGATCCTGAAATCGAGAGGACCCTACACCAAAGAAGGAGAGCTATTAGAGATAACGAGATGGAGCACGATCCTCCTCTTGATGAGTTTCCTCCCGAGAATGAACAAGTGTCGATGGCACATGAAAAAATGCCAGGGGAAAGAAGAGAAGAAATGCCTAGGCAAAGGACCATAAGAGACTACGCTGTGCCAAGGTGGAATGAAGATCATCGAACAATTGTATTACCAAAAGGAGTACAATTTGAGCTCAAGCCAGCCACCATTACTATGGTATGGAGAAATCAATTCTCTGGTTCAAAAGTAGAGGATCCAGCTCAGCATATCGACATATTTCTGAAAGTCAGTGACACTGTTCAAATTTCGGGTGTTAGTACGGATGCAGTAAGATTGAAGCTGTTTCCATTTACATTGATTGGCAAAGCAAGAGGTGGCTACAATTGTTACCATGGCAGTCAATATGGTCATGGGATCGAATGCAAGAAAAGTTTTTAGTGAGATTTTTCCCTCCAATAAAGACTGCAAGCATTCGAAATTAATATCATGGGGTTCCATCAAATAAATGAAGAGCCTTTTCATGAGGTCTGGGAGAGGTTTAGGAGATTATTGAGAAGCTGTCCGCATCATGAGATAGCAGTTTACCAACTCATGACCATCTTTTATGCTGGAGTTACACCTCAAACAAGGTCATTATTGGATGCAGCATCAACAGGATCCTTCTTGAACAAGCTACCTGAGGACGCGTTTCAGTCGTTGGATGAGATGGCGGCAAATGACTCTCAATGGACTGCCCCTAGATCAGTCCCAAGGAGACAAGGTTTACACAATATGGATGAAGTGGCATTGTTAAAAGCACAGCTAGAATTTGTAAAAAAGGAGTTAAGTGGCTTGAAAGTTCAAAATATGGATGCAGTAAATCAAGGGAGTTGACCGTGTGAAAGTGAGCAAGTTATCCAAGAAGGAGGAGTTGTAGGAGATGTAAATGCACTAGGCAATTTTAGAAGGAATGATCCCTACAGCAATTCATATAATCCGGGATGGAGAAATTACCCAAATTTCTCTTGGAAGGATAGGAATCAACAAGCTTCATCTTCTCAACCACAACCAAGAGCCCCTTACCGCTCAAATACCTATCATAGTCATGCTCAGCCTCACCAACCATAAGCCACCAATTACTACTAAGCCCCCTATCCACCAACCCACCATCAAGGGTAAAGCTCTAATCATTCCCAACCTCAACCCTATCACCCATCGAGATTCCAATCAAGACCACCTATTCAAGAAAAGAAGCCAAATTTAGAAGACATGTTTGCTAGTTTCATGAATAGCCAACAATAATTCATGGCGAGTCAAGATTCAAGGTTGAAATCTCAAGAGCAATGGAATCGGAACCAAGATGCTTCAATGAGAAATTTGGAGACTCAATTGGGTTAACTTGCAACTTCAATGTCAAACAGACAGTCAGGGACATTTCCTTCAAATGTAGATCGAAATCTTAAGGAGAAAGCCAAATCAATCACTTTAAAAAGTGGCAAGGAGGCAGCACGAGAGGAAGAAAGAGGTAAATCACCAACTTCATCAACTGAATTGGAGGAACCAACATAGAAGGTAAGTATTTCTAACTTTAGAGTGGAGGTAGATGTGGATGCTCCAAGGAATAACAAGGGAATGAGTATTGTGAATCCGAACATAGAGGATCTTGATATCAATAGGTTGCCATTTCCTGCTGTAGCTAGGAATGAGAAGAAAAATGAGCAATTAGCTAGGTTTCTAGAGATGTTTAAGAAATTACATATTAACTTGCCTTTTGCTGAAGCACTAACACACATGCCCAATTATGCTAAGTATATGAAGGAACTTTGTTCTAATAAAAAGGAATTTGAAGGGTATGGCATTGTGCAACTCACGAAAAACTGTAGTGCAATCATCATGAATAAGATCCCAAAAAAATTGGAAGATCCAGGTAGCTTTACTCTACCTTGTGAAATTGGTGAGACCTTTGTTAGAAATGCTTTATGTGATCTAGGAGCCAGCATTAACTTGATGTCTTATTCCATGTGCAGGAAACTCAACTTAGGAGATCTCAAGGAAACTGGAATGAGACTTCAACTAGCGGATAGATCGATGAGAAATCCAAAGGGAGTTATTGAGGATTTACTGGTGAAAGTAGGAAAATTCATTTTTTCGGTAGATTTTGTGGTCATGGAAATGGAGAAAGATAGGAAGGTGCCCTTTATCATGGAAAGACCATTTTTGAACATTGCAAAGGCTTTGATTTATGTTCATGGGCAAAAGGTTACTCTTCAATTCAACAACGAAGAATTAGTGGTAGATATGAACAAGTCTCAGAAATATCCATCAAGTGACCTAGAAGAGTCAGTCTATTTCATGGATAAAATCGATGAATGTGTAGATGAAGTGCAAGAAAAAGTACTACTAAATGATCCAGTAAATTCATGCTTAATGCATTCCTTAAAAAATGAAGAGTTGGATAGAGTAGAAGAAAAACATATAGCAGCTGTAGAGAAAGGATGCGAAAAAGAGAATCTAAAGCAAGAGAGAACTACTTTACAAGAGGGGGAGTTGAAATCTGAACTTAAATATATTCCTCCTCATTTAAAGTATGTATTTTTGGAAAACAAAGAAAAATCAGTAATTATCTCTTCTTTGTTGACAGGTGTTGAAGAGGAGACACTACTGAAGGTGTTGAAGAAGCACAAGGAGGCTATAGGATGGGAGACAACGGATTTAAAGGGCATTAATCCAAGCTATTGCACTCATTGGATTCCTATGGAGAAAGATTGTAAACCAGTAGCTCAACCCCAAAGAAGGCTCAATCCGGCTATGCAACAGGTGGTAAAGAAAGAGGTACTCAAACTACTTAATTCAAGTATAATCTATCCAATCTCTGATAGTAAATGGGTTAGCCCAGTGCAATGTGTCCCTAAGAAAGGGGGAATGACTGTGGTGAAGAATGAATTAGATGAACTCATTCCAACTCGAACAATTACAGGTTGGAGGTGTGCATAGATTATAGGAGATTGAAACATGCCACCCGAAAAGATCATTTTCCATTGCCATTCATTGATCAGATGTTAGAGAGGTTAGCTGGTAATAGGTTTTATTGTTTCTTAGATAGGTATTCGGGATACCTGCAAATCCCTATAGCCCCTAAAGATTAGGAGAAAACAACCTTTACCTGCCCTTATGGAACATTCGCTTATAAGAGGATGCCTTTTGGCTTGTGTAATGCGCCGGCTACGTTTTAGCGGTGCATGATGGCAATTTTCCATGATTTTATAGAAATATTTATGGAGGTATTCATGGATGACTTTACCATTTATGGGCTAGACTTTGAGAGATGCTTAGAGCATCATGATTTAGTATTAGGTAGGTGTAAGAAGACCAACTTAGTGCTAAATTGGGAAAAATGCCACTTTATGGTAAGGGAAGGCATAGTTTTGGGACATAAGATTTCTGAGAAGGGGATTGAGGTGGACAAAGCAAAGATAGAGGTTATAGAGAAGCTTCCACCATCGACCAATGTCAAGGGAGTTAGGAGTTTCTTAGGGCATGCAGGTTTTTATCGAAGGTTTATTAAAGACTTTTCAAAAATTGCGAAACCTTTGTCGAACTTGTTAATGAAAGATGCTCCTTTTGAATTTAATGATGTATGTTTATTGACTTTTGAATTATTGAAGCAAAGGCTTATTTCAGCTCCGATAATCATATCTTCGGATTGGAATTTGCCCTTTAAGCTATTGTGTTATGCGAATGATTTTGCAGTGGGAGCAGTGCTCAGACAAAGGCAAGAGAAAGTATTTTGTGCTATTTATTATACAAGCCACACTTTGACAGGAGCTTAAGTTAATTACACCACAACTAAAAAGGAGCTTTTTGCTATTGTATTTGCCTTTAAGAAGTTTCGATCGTATCTACTTGGAGAAAAAATTATGGTGTGGTCTGATCATGCAGCACAAAGGCATCTCTTTGCCAAGAAGGAATCCAAGCCAAGATTGATAAGATGAGCACTCCTCTTGCAAGAATTCAATTTGGAGATCAAAGACAAGAAGGGAGTGGAGAACCATATGGCGGATCATTTGTCACGATTAGAGCATGATCATGTTGAGAAAGGGGAGATTGTGGACTTATTCCCTGATAAGCGTATTTATGCATTATTTGTTTGTGAAATCTCTGTACCTTGGTTTGCTAATGTGGCAAATTTTCTCGCAGGTGTTTATATGCCAAGGGACTTCACATGGCAACAAAGAAAGAAGCTGCAAGCCGATGCAAAGCATTACATTTGGGATGATCCTTACCTTTTCCATCTTTGTGCTGACCAAGTGCTAAGAAGGTGTATCCCTAATGAAGAGCAAGCAGAAATTATTCGAGCATATTATAGTGGAGAAGCTAGTGGACATCATGGACCTAATAGAACGGTATCAAAAATTCTCTCTTCTGGGTTTTATTAGTCCACCTTATTTAATGATGTTAAATTGTTCATTCAAACTTGTGATCGATGTCAAAGGGTGGGCAATATAACTAGGAGAGATGAGATGCCATTGACAAATATGCTTGAGGTTGAAATGTTTGATTTGTGGGGAATAGATTTCATGGAGCCTTTTTCGGTTTCTTATGGGTTTGAATATATCCTAGTGGCAGTAGATTATGTAAGTAAGTGGGTAGAAGCTGTAGCTACTAGGACTTGTGATGCAAATGTTGTCCTAGAATTCTTAAAGAAGAACATATTCACCCGTTATGGAGCCTCGAGAGCTATCATTAGTTATGGTGGGAAGCACTTTGTTAACCACCAATTCAAGGTCTTGTTGAAAAAATTTGGAGTGAGACATAAAATCACTACTCCATACCATGCCCAAGCCAATGGCCAAGTTAAAGTGTCCAATCGAGAGGTAAAAGCCATCTTAGAGAAGACTGTCAGTGCATCTAGGAAGGATTGGTACCTTAAGCTAGATGAAGCTTTGTGGGTATATAGGACAGCCTTTAAGACACCAATAGGAATGTCACCTTTTAGGTTAGTATTTGGCAAGTCCTGTCATCCACCAGTGGAATTGGAGCACAAGGCTTATTGGGCTACTAAGTTCTTAAATCTTAATCTTGAGAATGTAGGAAAATGTAGGTCCTTACAGTTAAACGAGTTGGAAGAGATTCGATTCTGGGCCTATGAACATGTGAAGAAGTACAAGGAGAACACGAAGAAGTGGCATGATCGTAAAATCACCAAGAAGGAATTTGTGCCAGGAATGAGGGTACTTCTTTATGATAGTAGACTGAGGTTGTTTCCTGAAAAGTTAAAATCAAGGTGGAAAGGACCATTCGAGATTGTCGAGGTCTCTAGCTATGGAGCAGTAACCATCAGACATCCAGAAAAAGGTTATGGGCGAGAGTTCAAGGTAAATGGTCACCAATTGAAGCCATATCTCGATTCCAAGTATGAGGCTGCGTCAGTGATCCTCACTTTAAAAGATGATCCATGAGAGCTAAGAAAGTCGAGCTGGCGACTTGTTAAACCCAGAACTTTTTCTTATCCTTGAACTCAATTTCTTTTCTTTTCGATTTCTCTTTAATTTCTTACAAGTTTAGCATGTTCAGTGTTGTTTATTTTGTCTAAAGTTTGGTTTTAGTTGTTGTTGTTAGGTTGATTTCTTTGAGGAGAGGAAGAGTTTTAATAAGGCAAATTTTTAGCTGGGCATGGCTGAGACAATTAGTCCCAGCCGTGGCCCTTTAAAATTTTTTGAGAGGCAGAAGGGTGCCACAACTGAGACAAAATGTGCCAGCCGTGGCCAATTGTGTGTTTTAGATCCAGTAGATGGGCACGGCTGAGACAATTAGTCCCAGCCATGGCCTTCTCCGTGCCATATTCTTGTCGGAGTCCAAAAGGTAGGCACGGCTAAGACAATTAGTCTCAGCCGTGTCAAATAAAAAAAATTAAAATTTTAAAAATTTAAAAATCTACTTATTTAAAATAAATTTAATATCAAATAAAAAAAATCCAGTAAGGACACGGCTGAGACAATTAGTCCCAGCCGTGCCTTTTGGTTCGTTTTGAATCCAGTAGGGTGGCACGGTAGAGACAAACTATCTCAGCCGTGCCTTTCATTTTATCAAAACGGGGAGTTTTGATTTTAAGTTGGGCACGGCTGAGACAAATCGTCCCAGCCGTGCCTATTTGAATATCTATCGATTTTGTTTCGTTTTTAACCCGATTTTTGCCCTCTTTCTCATTTCTTCTCCTCTTCTCTGTGTTCTTCTTCCTCACTCCGGCCTTCTCTCCCCATTCTTGCTTTCACTCTCTCTCTCTCACTCTCTGCAAGAAATAAGTACATCTCTTTCCTCTCTTCTCTTTAATTTTGGTTTACTTTTTGTCGTTTTATTGGAGTTTTTTTTGTTTTTGTTCTCCTTTGTTAATTCTAAAATTTTGTGTTCACATCCCCATGTTCTTGATTTTTTCATTATAATTCTTGGTTGTGTTGTTTGTGTGTTGTTTTTGGTTCGTTTTTATGCATCCTTGTGTCTATCTTGTTGCACAATGCATTCGCCCACCACATGTTCGATGAAATGCCAAAGAGAAGTAAGTACATTTTTGTTCTCTTCAATTGTCACGAATTCTTGCTTCTTTTCTTTGAAATTGTGGATGGTTATAAATGTTAGCATGTGCTTGAATAGTTTTATGCATTCTTGTGTGTATTTTGTTGTCAAACAAACGCCCGCCACCTGTTCGATAAATTGCCCAATATAAGCATGAAGAATTTTTCTGCTTTAGTTGCTTTGTTGCTTGCCCTTGTTTGCCTCTCAATCATGCTCAAGAAATATTTGCCATGTTTTTTTCATGCTTCACGAATAATAAAGAAGATTAATATAAGAGTTAGGCAATTATTTGTATTCGGGCCATGTTTGTTGAGTTTTTGGTTGTCCCTAGCTCAATTGCATATGCTATAATTTGTGTTTTGGTTCTGATATTTTTTGTGAGTAGTCCACTTGTGTTTGTTTATGTTTGTTGTTTATGTTTTAGACAGGTTAATTGTTTTATTTTACTGTTCAAGTGCTTTGTTTTATCTTTAAGGCTTAATTATTGTGTTGTTGTGTTGCAGGCAAAATGGCACCTAAAAGATCTCATCCCGATGCTGGTGCTTCATCATCTGCCACTCAAGGATCCTCAAAGGTTAAGGTTCCAGCATGGGTTCCCTCAGAATTTACAAAATGGTGGGCCATCTTTTGCAAGTAGGAGTATCTAGCCACCCCTTGCCTCAATATGGAAGTTATGGCAGAGTTGGGCTTCCAGAATGAATTGGACAAATTGTTTAATGGTGTTGGCTGGAAAGTCTTTTACGAGCGAAATGAAAAAGTATATCCTCATTTGGTCCGTGATTTTTTTAGCACAGTCAATATCAGAATGGGACTGGATAGTTATGATGATCCCGGCCATGTGAGTTTTTGGCTCGACGACAATCCATACCAGATGACCTTCAATGCCTTTTCTGAAGTCTTGGTTTTTGATCACCATGCTCCTCGGTACATTACTCATCTCAACAAACAGGAAATCTTGATGGGAATTTGTGATCCCGAGGATCTTACATATTTTAACCCCAAGAATACCAAGGCGCATCACCTGAGGGATCATTCATTGAGAATTATGCATCAGTATTTAGCCCTGGCCTTCTTTAGCCATCTTGGTGGGCCCAAAAATGTTAATGCCAGTGAGGCCACCATTTTGTATGCGATGCATAATGGGATTCGATTAAATGGGGCTGCTTTCATTGCGCAGAAGGTCTTGGAATTGCGCTCATTCCCAAAGAGGCATTTGAAGCTAGCAATGGGAGGGTTTGTAACCACTTTGGCCCGTTTTCTCAACCATACAAGGTTGGGTGCTGCAGTTGACAAGCCAATGCTCATTGATCGAAAGATGCTACGAAATATGGCTGTACTGATTGACGACCCTCGCCTTCCAGGGTAAGGACATTTAGTAGTATTGGAGCGGGTTTATATTGAGCAGCAGTGCACAAAGGACCCACGAAATTGGAGCGACCTGAAGCTGAAGTATCGTCCTTATCCTCCGAGCAGTACACTGCTCTTACTACCAGACTTGATAGCATTTCTCAGAGGATGGACTCCGGGTTCACATCCATCATACAGCAGATGGACGACATTGTTACAGCTCTCGGGATGCTACAATCCTGATTCGACAGCCACTTCTCGCCTCCACCACTGCCCTCCTCGCCATGATTTCAGGGATTTTTCCTCCACCCATCACTCCCTTGTTGTTTATACTCTTTTGGTCTTTTGCTAGGGACAACAAAAGTTTTAAGTGTGGGGTGAGGGTTTGAGGATGAAGACTATTTGACTTAGTTTTTCTATTTGCTTTTGATGTGGTTTCTTTTTAGTTGCGGGATGTTTTTAGTTTTTGCAGTTGTGTTATGACTATAGTTTGCTAATTGAATTTCTTTCATGTTTTTCCATATTTTTCATTGTTTTTATCTTGATGTTTGATTTTGATATTAGTTCTTTTCTTTTGTGTTTGAAAATTACATTACATTCTACATTTCTTTAGTGTCGATTTAGTTTAATTTCTTATGTTGTTAATTACTCTTGCAATTGGCCTGAGCTTGCCAGTTAATCTTGTTTTGAATCAATTTGAACTTAAAATTTGAACTGCTTATTTAGGAGGTTTGAGTAACCAGAGAGTAGTAGTATTGTTCAGGGAAGTTCTTCTTTTGAATTGATCTCGATTAATTATATACCATTCAATTTCTAACTCAATGAGCATAGTAGGCTAAGTTTTATGAAATTAAAACCAGTGAATAAAAGCATTCGAGTGAAGAAATTCTGAAATAGTTAGAACCTTCCTCATCACCCTTCGAAACAAATATTCAACTCAGATAAGATTAGGATATGACCCAGGCAGCCTTATTTGGTAACTAATTTTTAAATAACTTTTGACCTACCCTTAGTAAATTTTACCATTGTTAGACCCTTTGAGCTTAATTGGTATGCTAAAAGCATACTATTTATTTCTTTTTTATTACACTTATGCTAAACCATGCAGCCTAAAATGCCTTTGTCTGTCCCATTTTGGAATTGGCCACTCTAGGTTGGGAAATGAAATTTGTATGTTAGGTTTGATATTTGATTATCAGTTGAGAAGAAAAGGGAAGTTGAAATTTTTTAGGAATTACTGAGCTTAAACATTCTAAATATCTTGGGACAAGGTTGATAAACAATTAATGTTTTTTGTGCCCTTCTTAGTAAGTAAATGAAAGTTTCACTGATAAAAAAAATTAAAATTTTAGTTATTATGCTGCAGAAAATAAGTGTGGGGTACCTAGCATTTATAGGAAGTGTCATTTATCTTGCTTCCTACAATTTTGAGAATCCAACTAATGTCTTGAGATTAGTTTCCCTTCCTATAATGTACTGTGGCTAATTCTATTTTGCTAACCTTATCAAAAATTTTTGGAACCTTTGTCCTATCCCCATTACAACCTTAATGTAAGCCCTAGTGATCCTGTTTTGTTTTGAGTTGTTTAGTGGAGATGACCCTTGTGGCTCAGGTGCTAAAGGAGAGGCTTATGACTGTTCTGATTTGCAAGTGCCAAATTGTGTAATTCTCTATTTGCTTGATTGCTGGAATTTACTGGTAGTTATGGTTATTGAAAGAAATTAAATCTGTTTTAGCCTCGCACACACACCCAAGAAATTGTATGGTATAGATCAGTTTGAGTCTTTTTAATTGAATTCTTCATCTGAGTGTCTTCTACTAAATGTTACTAGAATCTCTCTAAATTTGTTTGTTCTTATGTGGAGTTTGAATTTTTAAGATTGTGGATGATTTGTTTGCTCGAGGGCAAGCAAAAAGCTAAGTGTGGGGTAGTTGATAATCTTGTTTTTAGTGTTTATTTTCTGGATAATTTTGTGCGTTTTAGTGTCTCATCTTGCATGCTTTTAGTGTTTTAAGGATATATTATTGTTTCTTATATTTATTTTGGTTATTTTGTTTAATTTGAAGTTTTTAGGTGATTAATTGTCTTAAATTTTACTTTTTGTAGGAAATTTTGCTAAGGCACAGCTGAGACAAACTGTCCCAGCCGTGTCCAATGCAGATGACAAAACTTATCGTTTCACCATTGGCCACGACCAAGACAAATTGTCCCAGCCGTTCCCAATCTAGGAGTCAAATCATACCATTTCATCAAAGGTTGCGGCTGAGACAAATTGTACCAGCCGTGGCGCGCCGTTTCATCAAAGGTTACGACTGAGTTAAACTGTCCTAGCGGTGGCCATGGCAACCTACGAAGACACTTTTGATCCAGAAGCTTGCCATGGCTGAGACAAACTATCTCAGTCGTGCCCTTTCCTTTTGTCGCTGCTGAGACAAGTGTCCTAGCCGTGGCCTCTTGGACAGATCTATAAAAGCTGCGAAATTTTCTACTTAAAAGGGAGTCTTTTTCTAGGGTTTCGTGCTTAGAGTGTTTAGGTAGAGTAGAAAACGCAGTTTTTCATATTTTTTGGGTTTTTCATACATAGATTTTGAGTTTTACTTGTAAAAATTACACTTTTAACATAGTTTTACTTCAAAAACACAAAGATAGTTATAGTTTTAGTTTCTAGTTTGAAGATTACTACTTACAATCAAAGTGCTGTTTGGAGAAGAAGAGAAGGAGATTCATCAACTTCAAATGGGTTTTATAGTTCTCACTCTTACTTTGTTCATTTTTTACATTATGGATAGTGAGTAGTTGTCTTTGTTGCTTGGGGAAGCTTTGAATCCCCTACTCACAATGTGAATATTGAGCATATTTTGATCTTTACATGAATGAATGGTCTATTTCACTTATACTTTTTTATATTTCATGGGTTTTCAATCTATTAAGTTAATTTCCATACATGGATGAATGATGTTCATCATATATCTTTGAATATATGTTGAGTCTAATGGATTGAAGTCTATGAATAATCTTGCTCAGTTTTTCTTTCATGAATGTTGTATTATTTTAGACGGCTCCGGAATGGGATTCTAGATGTGCAGTAATTGTGATTTTAAGACTAGAGTGTGGAGTGAAATGGATGAAATTTAGGTTGTTTGGCTTCGAAATGGGAAGGCAAACCAAATTTAGGATGTTAGACCCGTGCATAGGCTAGTTGTTGGGCTGGTTCCGGAATGGAAAGTTTAGCAACTAGAATAGCTGGCTCCGGAATGGGAAGCTTGGGTTAAGAGGGTTATCCCGAATTTGTTCATGTATACCTTAAGATAAAATTATTTCACAGTGGGTATGGGGTAGATGAGTGAACCTAAGCAACGTTTTAACTTCTATACATTTTCATACTTGTTGATTTTTCTTAATTAAACACATACTCAATTTACTATTATTAGAATTAAATTTCCTTTCATTGCATATTTTAGTTTTTCAAGTTTACATTATACAAATTAAACAACTCATACACACTAAATTGGGAATTCTTTAGCATACAATTAATTTTCGCAGTTCTCACACACACGGTTCCTTTGGGTTCGATATTGAGGGTCCTAACTATATCCCACTTTATTACTTGTCGATCTAGTGCACTTGCTAGGGTCGCAACACATACACATGAATTTTTCACACATCCTTCACTTATATAATTTCTTCCACCTACTCAGGTGGGCAATTTCTTTTAAGGAAATGAGGAGGGACTCCATATGCCAAAGCTGTCATAGGACAATTCCAAGGAACAAGCAGTCAAACCATAAGGAAAATTCCTATAGGAGAAGTCAATCTAATTCAAGCAAAAAGATCATTTCATGAAACAAGAACATTTGCATGCCTTAAATTTTGGGACATTTACCAAAAAATGGCCACCTCACTTAGAGACAGATGTTCATAAGACGAATCATGCAAATCCATAAAAGGTAAAAACTTTCTTCAGTTGAGTAAGCACACTAACATCCAACCTTTTTACAAGTACTGAAGTCCACTTAAGAGGCAGTAAATCCTTACAGGTAAAGAGTACTCTTACAAGGCATTTAACCGATCATCCTTCTTGATTCTGCATGTCGACAAGCTGACGGTAACTACTCAGTTGATTAAGGGTTAAAATGTCAACAAGCTGATTATAACCACTCGACCAAGAGTTAAAACGTCGATAAGCTAACGATAACTACTCAGTTGATCAAGGGTTAAAATGTCAACAAGCTGATGGTAATCATCCAACTAAGAGTTAAAACATCAATAAGCTGACAGTAACTACTCAACCGATCCAGAGTTAAAATGTCGACAAGCGAATGGTAACTACTCAATTGATCCAGAGTTAAAACATTGATAAGTTGATGGTAACTACTTAGTTGATCAAGAGTTAAAACATTGATAAGTTAATAGTAATCACCTGACCAAGAGTTAAAATGTCGACAAGATGATGGTAACTACTCAACCGATCTAGAGTTAAAATGTCAACAAACGATGGTAACTACTCAATTTATCAAGCGTTAAAACATGAACAAGTTAATGGTAACTACCCAACTAAAATTTAAAACATTAATAAGCTGATGGTAACTACTCAACCAACTAAGGGTTAAAACATTGACAAGGTAATGGTAGCTACCCAACCAAAGACTCATAGGCTCAAATAGAATATGTCAATGCAATCGAAAGTTCACCACTTTTACTTTGAATTTTAGCTAACTTAGGCACCAGTGCACTAAGTTCTCTAAAATTAGGGGCAACTGTAGACACTAAGTCCTGAGATAGCTCCTAATCAGGGTTATCTAATAAGGAAATGGTTCCTCATAAATGGAAGTGTTAAGCTTTCTTCTGGGTTTTATGGTTTAAAAATACTTCTTGAGCTCTCTCAAAAAGTTTTGAGAGGGAAAAGGGGGTTAAAAATATAATTTTGAGAACTCTCCCCTTTTCTCTTTTTAGGTAGGGTGAAAATGCATGCTTAAAGGGCTAAATAAAAGACTTAAAGGTGAGTCATAATCTTAACTCATGGGTCAAGCCCGTGACTCACTCTCGAGTCACAGTCCTCTGGGGGCATGTGATTCAAATATTATCCCTTGTCACTCGCATAGCTAGGCATGAGTCATAGCTTTGACTCACTGGTCAAAACCGTAAGTCAAGCCCGTGACTCACTCCAAAATGCATTTTGCATTTGAAAATAGGGGAAAATAAGAAAAAAAAACCTAAATTTCAGTCCTTATCCAAATTAACCATTTTGGGGAATTTTTATCCGAATACAGGGACTGAAAATGGGGTTTTTGGCCCCTGGCTCTCCTTTTCCTACTTCTTTCCCACTATCTGGCTTCTCTTTTTCTTTCTCTTCTTATTCTTCTCTATTTTCAAGTTACAGAAGAAGGGAAAATGGACAAAAGCCAAAAGCACTCATTCCTGATTTTGGAAGGAACTTACAACCGAAGGTAATGTTTTTTAGGCTAAAAATCAACCCAATCAGTGTTAGATCTAATTTACAGTAAATAATATTTTTCTCTTTTTTCTTTGATTTTTTGCTAATTATTTTATTTCTTGATTTAATTTGTGTTTTTAATATATAAATTTTGTTATTTATGCTTAAAATGAGTTTGGGGATGTTTTATTGCATTAAAATGCCTTAAAATGAGTTTTGGTAGTTTGGTTTGCCTTCAATGGCGCTTCTGGCATTTGTTCATCATCCTAGGCTAACTTACAACTTTGAGTCAGGAGCGAGTCATGGTTTTGGGCCATGACTCGCTCTTAACTCAGCCTTGGGTCACCTTATGGCCTTATGAGTTGGAAATGAGTCACGGTTTTTGTCTGTGACTCGCTCTTTTGAGGCATGACTCGTTCCTTTACCCCGTGACTCATTTTCTTTTTTTTTATGGGCATGAATCATTATCGAGTCACGATCTTTGGTCGTGACTTATTTTTTTTGGGCATGGGTCACCCTTTCTGCCCTTGAGTTGCCCCCTTCTTCCTTCTTTCTTTGGTCCGTTAGTCACCTCCTTTTGTCTTCTTCTTTCTTTATTTTTTCCTTTATTTTTTTATTTTATTTTTTTTTATATTATTCAAGTGTGTTATTTTTATTGTAAAACATTATTATTAAAATTTTATTATTTTAATGATAATATTTATATCATTATTATTAAATACTATCATTAATTTTATTATGTTATTTTACTTTTATTGCCATTTTCATCATTACTAAGTAGTTATTTTTCTGATTATATTTTTAATGTGTAATTCCCCTTATAGGTCATATTGGAGTGCGAGACTAGACAAACTAGAGCAGGATTTATTTCATTATTTCTTTATTATTATTATCCAAGCTTGTAATATTATTTACTGCTTTCTATTTACTTAATTGTAATAGCTAGTAAAAAATAATTTTTTAGCACAATAATTAGGAAAATTCACTTTAAATATTCTCTACCTAATTAAATTGGGTTTTTCTCATAAAATGGACTAGTGTCTGCTTTTATTCCAAAAACCACACTAAAGAATTTAATAAGTACACATAAGTGAACTAATGTTCCCAATCTAATAAATGATCCAATTTATGTATGCTTTTCTTTCAACATTATTATACTTTTATTATCCTTTCTTTGCACATAAATGGTTTTTTTTCGAATATTAAATTAAAAGCTCACCAAATAATTTATACTTTAAATTAATCAATTAATGTGATTCCTTTCTTTCAAGCCGTATGGGTTCAACGCCTTTTTCTTGTCCAAAATACACCTCAAAATTTTGCCTTTTACAAATATGCATGCGAGGACCAATGTCCTTATTCAAATGAACTCAACTAATTTTCCAATTTATGTATGATTTTTTTCTTTACTTTTATTCTATTATTCTTTAATGCTTTCAAATGCCATACTTTTACCCATTGCCAAGAGGCAAAAAAAAGCCTCAACCACTTCCACAAGTTAGGAATGTGAGCTTAACTATGAGGAAAGATGAGCTTCTCATCTTATTTGAGCAATTGGGGCCCTCGAATCAATATTTTATAAGTGCACCTAGATCTACATAAAGGGTCGATATCAATTTTTCTAGTAAGCGCAAGATCATAATATACGAGGCTAACATTGAGGCCGGTGTTCATCTTCTTTTAACTAGGTTTGAGGTAGACATGCTAAATTTTTAAGGTATAACCATTGGCCAGCTTCACCACAATGCCTCGCGTACTCTATCTGCCTCTCAAATGTGGTTGACAGCTCATGAAATACCCTTGACTCTTAAGCTTTTTTGCTCTACCCATATGGTGGGGTTATGGGTTATGGCTAAGAACCATAACTATATCCATCCTTATATGGGGTATAGTGTCTTTGTTAGTAATCCAGACTCTCTCAAGAAATGAAAGAATCGATTCTTCATCGTTAAGAGTTTTTAAAAGGGCTTCCCTTTTTTGACTACCTAGGGATGGTATGTGAAACATAATGATGATGATATGTGGCTGTTAGAGGAGGAGCATCAAGTGCTAGCTCGATGTAGGGAAATAATTCATAATAAATGGGATATGAGGAAGTTAAGGTATGATCCTCATGCTTTTGAGCTTGTTCAGCGTAAAAAGAGGGGTAAATTCAATTTCCTTTGTTTAGTGTGCACTTCTAATATAGTTTTTAATTATTTTTTCCTATACAGTTATAAAGAGGGAAAAAATTGATTGGGGCCAAAGTCATGAGAGCCAAGAGACAAAAAGCCAACAGTTGGGCTAACACTACTCAGGCTATGCTTTAGCTATCGGTTGTTCTAGTAAATGAGGAATACCAACCACTCACTTTGTTGAGGTTACTAATGACCAGCCTACAGGCGCAGCTCGTAGTTCTATCATGAAGGGCCCTGATGGTGGCTCACCTTCTTCAAATGTGCAAAAAGTCCTTGCTAGTTTTTGTTAGATCTAGTGGGAAGGACCTCTAGACTCTTATTGTCGAGGTTCTTAAGATTTGGAATAAGTAGGATATTGCCTATTCAAAAATTAACAATGATTTTACCACATTTACACATATGATCTCCTGTGTGCCAAGTGAACTAGCTCCCCTTACTGACTTGAATGCCGATTAACTCTTTTCGATAATGAAAAGGCACCAGGTGGAGGTAAGGCATAGTCGATTTAGTATTTTCACTACTTTATTAATTTTTTATCTAACTTTTTCCTTTGGTAAGGGTCATTGATTACGGGTGTTGATATCTCCAAGATGAACTCCCTAATCAAGAAACAGCACCAAGCTAATTAGGCTTTGGCTACTTCTTTCACCAAGCTAAATAAGGTCGAGTTTAAAGTTATCGAGACTAAAAAGAGGGTTGTTGAGGTTGAAAAGAAGGAGGGGAGCTAGAAGGATCTTTTGCTCAGGAGAAAAAGAGCATTCAGGTCGTTAGTGCCGAGTTGGAAAAGACCAAATTAGAGAAGGTGGAGCTAGAAAAAAGATGTTCAGAGGTTAAAAAGAAATCAATTGAAAGAGTAGCTAAAAAGTGCCTAGCTTATAGTGCTAAGTTAGTTTCTACTATAAAAGGGAAATTTCCCAACCATGAACTATCCTAACTAGATGAAGTGTTTCTAGATGAGGACTAATTGTATTTATCATTACTATTTTAATGAAATTTTGTCTTCCTCTTCGACCTTTGTTTTCTTGCCTTAAGTATAAATTGCTCATTTTTCCAAACTTAGATCGGTTTATAATTAGATTAATTTTATGTTCTTTGTCAAAAAGATCGAAAGAGTTTGTTTGTTTATCAGAATTATGCTCAATTAGCAAAAGTGCTGATGAGCTTATATAAAAGAGAAATATTACTTATATGCAATAACTTTTTATTGGATTCAACATTATAGGTGAACATATACTCGATGGGCGATACTATGGGTAAGTTATAATTTATTAAAACAAAACAAACTGAAATGGTGATAATGCCTAACATACTTATGAAAAAATGAATTGAAATGGTGATGATGCTGAACTACCGGTAGTATAGCTTAAGACTCAAAAAATTCCATGAGTGCGATAAGATCTTGCCTGAGAGATCTTTGAGCTTGTAAGTGCCTCTATTGATAACTTCATGAATTTGGTATGGGCCTTCCTATTTTGAGTTTAGCTTACCGACCCCTATTGAAGTCTGCACTGCGATGACCTTTTTGAGGAGAAGCTATCTTACCCGAAAGCTCTTTGGCTTTATTCTCCGATCATTATATGATGCCATACACTACTTATATGCTGCCAACTAAATCTGCGTGAGTTCTTTTTGTTCTTTTAGCCGATCTAAGTGATAAAAGAGATTTCATTCATTTTCTTCACCGTATTAGGAGGTTCAAATATTTGGAATTCCTTTCTCGTTGGGAATAACTGCGTTAACCCTATATGTGAGAGAAAATGGCATTACTCAAGTTATTTCTCGCGGTGAAGTTCGATAAGCCCATAGCATATTATTGGGCTCATCCACTAAAAGTCCTTTAGCTTTATCTAACCTTTTCTTTAGCTCTAATAAGATAGTTTGTTTGGTAACCTCAGTCATTCCATTGAGCTGAGGGCGATAAATTAAAGTGAAGAACAACTAGATGTTTAATTCTAAGCAAAATGCCTTGAAATCTTGGCAATCAAACTACTTCTCATTGTCCGTGATGATGGAGTGCGGGATGCCAATTCTCGTTATGACATTCTTCTGCAAGAATTTGATCACATTAGTAGGTTTGATAGTGGTGAGGGGTTCAGCTTCTATCCATTTAGTGAAATGGTCTACTGCCACCACCAAAAACTTTTGCTACCCGATTGCTTGGAGTAAAGGCCCTAGAATATCAATTTCCCATTAAGAAAAAGGCCATGGACTGTGAATTAGTTTCTGGTGAGCGAAGCTTTGGTGTTTAACATTTGCAAACCTTTAGGACTTGTTGCACTTCCAAACCAAATCCTTTGTGTCTGTTTCCATTAAGGGCCAGTAGTATCCTTATAACAACGCTTTTTAAGCTATAGCCTGTGCTCCCTCGTGTGGACCACATATGCCTTCATGTATTTCTCTCAAGATGTAATCTATTTCTTTTACACTTAGACACAACATCTAGGGTGTGAGAAAGACCGTCGGTATAATTTGTCATCTAGTACCACATAAAGGCTTGATTTTCTAATGATCTTTCAAGCTTGCACTTGGTCTTCAGGTAGAGTTCCTAAAGTCAAGTATTGAAAAATAGGGAGGTGCCATTCGTCCATTGGCTTTGGCAGTTGAAGTTGATATGTTTCATAAGTTAGTTGCAAGATTGTTCCCCGGATAATATCTGTTTTTTGAACCCAGCTTCTAATGGTAGCCCATTTTGCCAAGGCATCTGCTTCTTAATTCTCTGCTTGATGTATCTATGTGATTGACTAGGAACTTCCAATTCCCTCTAGCCTGACTAGGAGTGCCGATGAGAGTTCTTTATAATGAACCATAGAGTTTTCCTTAGTTTAAAAATTACCCAACAGTTAGCTCACTACTAAATAAGAATCGAAGAAAATTTCTAGTGAGTCTGGTTTGACCTCAATCGCCATTAGCAAGCCAAAACACAAGATCTCATACTCTACTATATTGTTAGATGCTGGAAAAGTTATGTATGCCATCCCTTAAATGCGAATTGTTGCGACCCTAGCAAGTGCACTAGATCAACAAGTAATAAAATGGGATATAGTTACGACCCTTAATATCGAACCCAAGGAAAATGTGTGTGAAAGCTGTGGAAATTAATTGGTATGCTAAAGAATTCCCAATTTAGTTCGTATGAGCTGTTAATTTGTATAGTGCAAACTTTAAAAACTAAAAATATGCAATGAAGGGAAATTAATTCTAATGACAAAGAATTGAGTATGTATTTAATTCAGAAAAAATTAATAAGTATGAAAATATATAGATATTAAAGCGTTGCTTAGGTACACTCATCCACCCCATTTTTAATGTGATAAAAGTAATGAAATTATTTTTGGAGTGATTTGGTAACTAAAAGAGAGAGAAATTTGATTGGGCTTTAAAAAGGCCTAAATGGGCCTCAAGAAATAAATGGGCTAAGCCCATTGGTTTGGCCCAATTTTGGGCCCATTAGTGAGGCATATAAAAGCCTAAAATATGCAAAAAACTCCAGAAAATTGTTGTAGCTTCTCTTCTCCTCTTATGGCCGAACCAATCTCCTCCCTTTCCTCTCTCTCTTTTGCTTCCTAATCACTAAAAATATCTGATAAATTCCAACTTAAGAATTGTAGTTCCATCTCTCTAGATCACCAAAATAACTTCTATTATTTGATTTGGGCAAAGAAAGTGGAGAAAACAAGTAGAGAAAGAAAAAGGGATAAGTTGGATCTTGAGAAATTAAATAATTTAAATTGATTTCTTAGTATTTTTTCATAGATTTTAAGGTGTAGATTATGATTATGAGCTTGGATTTTGCATTTGAGAACAAAAAATAAGGATATCTAAGGATTTAGTGGCCGACCTATGTAGGTGGTGAAGAAGGAGATGGTATTTCAAAGAGCAAAGGCAAGAAAAATGAGGCTTAAGCTTCCTAAGTCAAGAGAAAATTGTAAGTGGCTAATTAATCTTTATATTTTCTAAGTTTATTAATTTATTTATATTATGTAATTAGGGTAAAAATTTTTATAGTTGTTAATTGATGAAATTTTGTTAGGGTAAATGAAATTGGACATGTGAAAAGATGAAAGGAGAGCTTAAATGGAAGAAATAAGATTTTTAGGTGGATTTTCTACAGGTGGCCGAAATGCTTCTTAAAGAAAAATGAATGAATTTTTCATGAAAATAATATATATTAGCCTAAATTAATTATAGAAATAATGTATAATGTCCATGCATTTTTAAAGAATATTTGAAATTAATTTTAGAATTTTTAAGCCTAATTAATATGTATGTATATAAGGAAAATTGTGAAATGTTGTGAAATAATGGATTATTTTAGTGAAAAATGACAATAAATAATAAATAATGCGTAAATAAAATTTATTGGAATTATTAGAAATTTATTAAAGTTTTAATATTAATATGTTTATTGAATATAATTGAATTATTAGTGAATAATTGCACAAAAATATTGAAAAAGGTGAATTTATATGAAATTAAATTATAATTAATGAAAAAAGAAATAAAAAAATCAACTGATGAATTTTTCGGGAATTGAAAAGATTAATAAAGTAATTGTGACTGTGCCCTTATAATTAGTCTGGCAGTAAAAACTAGTTCTGGATATAGTTGACTAGCCATAGGAATACCCTTTACTGCGGTGCAAGTTATGGTGACTTACTTTGTTATGGGCAGGATCTTTGATCTCCATAGCTTAAGTGTACAGTGAAAGTGAAAAGTGCAGTGTTTTGGGAATGAAAACCTTAGAAATCATTTCTCTTTTTAGTAGGGCCCATGGGGTTCATATTCTGTATATCCGGTCTGAGATTTTCTGTCGGGTCTGTACTAGGGGCATAATGGAAATAAATTGATAAAGAAGTAAAAAGACAATGAAAAGTATGAATAAAAGGTGAAAAAGGACTAAAATGAAAAGAAAATAAAGTTTAGGGGCAAAATAATAATTTTTTCCAAAAATGTAAAAAGTAAGCAAATTAAGTAAGAATCGCTTAAATAAAGATAAAATAGTCAGATAGAAATTAAACTGTCCAAAAAGTGAATTATATAGTCAACAAGGACTAAAACGTAATTTCGAATATAAATGTCAAAATAAGTATATAGGAATGTAAAATGCTTTAATTATTAGTTTAAAGATCATAAATAAGTTTTTAATGGCAAAATTATAATTATGCAATTGAAATGAATAATCTTATAGAAAAGGTTAAATTAATGTTTTTAATAAGAAATTTAAATGATTTTATGAATATTGTTGTATATTTTATTACCTAAGAATAATGATGATAATGTTAGGAAATATATCGATTACTAGTCACCATTAAGCATGTTGAGTGCTCAGCGTGTAGTTTTTACTGCGCGCAAGTAAGCAGGAGTAGGAGCAGGAATACACTTTACAAGACTTCTTTTAAGAGCTCTTGTATAAATTTTGGCATGTATATATGTATATAAACTTTACTTTGTATGTGTAATATTAAACAGGAGTATTTTAGTAAAGCTTTATGTTGGATGAGTATGGGATAGAATGAATTGTTATATTTGCTATTATTGATTGTTGGCCTTTGAGAGGCTGTGTGAATTTTCTGTGTTTCAGGAGGCTTGTACTATGTACAGCCATCATATTGCAAAAATTTTATTAAATGCATAGTAAATTGGATAGTTATAGGTCATTGGTAAAGTGTTATTAAAATAATTCAGTAAAAGTATAGTATTATAATGTAAGGAATGAGTTGGAAAAAAAAATTTTCGACTTTTGGTACACCGGTACAGTATTAGAAGTGTTAAGGGTGTTACATTTTGTGGTATCAAAGCAGAGGTTTAGACGGTTCTAAGATCGAATTGGGTGCAATGTTTGATTTAAATTAATTATATACATGCCAATTGTTATTTTGAGAATTTTTTTTGGAATTAATGTATTCTTGCTCCTTTCGGTTTTATAGTGAAAAGATGTATGGAGAGCAAATTTGTGAGGTTGGAGACAATAGGAGTGAGGCCTCCAATAATATAGGGCAACAGGAGGTCCCACAGCAGCAGACACCTCCACCGGTAGCGCCTCCTCCTCAGCTAAATTTTCTCAATTTGATGTCAGACTACATCCAGCAGCAACTCCAAGCTGCTCAGGCTCAGGCACCGCCGCCAGTGATACAGGTTCAGCCGCCTGCTTTGTCTAGAAGGAAGCCTATTTTGGAGTAACTAAAAGGATTAGGGGCTGAGGATTTTTCAGGTCATGACCCCTTGACTCCAGCCACTGCAGATGAGTGGTTATTCAAGATCAAAAGATTATTTGAGATCACCCACAGTCCTTTAGAGGAGAAGTTTGAGAGCATCATTGCTTTATTATAGTTTCCAGCTTTCATTTGGTGGGACTCAATCAGAAGGCACACACCCACAGATCAGTTGAATTGTGAGTTCTTTATTGATCAGTTTGAGAAGAAGTATATTGGGTCTGAGTACAAGATTGCCATGCAGGATGCCTTCTAGAGATTAAGACATGGGAGGCAGAATATGACAGAGAATTTGAGCACCTGAGCGCTTATTTGGATGAGGGCCTGGCTACAAAAGAAAGACTGTGTCAGCGATTTGAGAGAGGGTTGCACACAGAGTTGAGATAGATTATTGGGGCCCAACATTATCCTAATATTCGGTCCATGATAGATGCGGCTCTTAAATTAAAAGCTACTCAGGTTGAGCAAGCAGAGAGGCAATCCCAATTTCAGCAGAACAAAAAATAGGGACAGAGCAGTGAAAAGTCAAGGTAGAGTAAAAAGCAGAAAGGACAGCAAACACTTCAGGGCCACCCACTAACAGGTAGAGGACAGGATAGTGCCTCCCATTGCAAGTCTACTGCCACTTCAGCATCTAGTGCACCCCGAGACAGAGATAGTGGGTCAACAGCACAGTGTGAGCATTATGGCAGAACACAACTTGGAGAGTGCAGATTGGAGCCTATTTTAAATGTGGGTCCAAAGATCACCAGATCAGAGATTGTCCTATGATACAGACTGCTTCAGTTGATTCACCAATTTCTGGTACTGGATCTTCTGCACCACTAGGGCATGGTAGGGGAGTTACCCCTAGACCTTCAGCCTCCAGACCAGTTGGCCAGTTATCTCAGGGATAGAGGCGGTCAGGAGGACAGGCTTATGCTGTTAGAGCTTAGGAAGAGAAGGATGATCCTGATGTGATCATGGGTAAGTTTATTCTATTATCTGATTCTGTGTATGCACTGATAGATCCTGGCTCCACACACTCTTATATTAGCACAGAACTGGCATGGAAAAAAGGGATGAAAAAGGCCTACTTGAACCAAGACATCTTTGTGAGTAATCCTCTGGGGCATAGTGTGATAGTGAACAAGATATATAGATAGTGTCCTATCGGTGTCCAAGGATATGTATTCCTGGCAAATCTCATTGAATTGTCCTTCCGAGAGTTTGACTTGATCCCTGGGATGGTTTGGTTATCCACCCACCAAACGACTATTGACTGTAGAAAGAAGAGGGTCACTCTACAACTTCAAACTGGTGATGACATCACTGCAGCAAAAAAATTGATCAAAAAAGGCTGTGAAGCATATATGTGTTATGCAGTGGAAGCGAAGAAAGTTAGCTTAAAGGTGTCAGATGTGCCTACTATTAGGGAGCTCTAGGATGTGTTCCCATATGAGCTTCTAGGTTTACCACCTAAAAGAGAGGTAGAATTCTCCATTGAGGTCACTCCTGGTACTGCTCCTATTTCTATTGCTCCGTATAGAATGGCACCTGCAGAATTGAAAGAGTTGAAAATTTAGCTTCAGGAGTTACTTGACAAGGGGTTTATCAGACCCAGTACTTCTCCTTAAGGAGCACCTATTCTATTTGTAAAGAAAAATGATGGGACTCTTTGACTATGCATAGACTACCGGCAACTGAATAAAGTGACGATAAAGAACAAGTATCCCCTCCCTCGCATTGAAGACCTATTTGATCAGCTTAAGGGAGCGGGTATTTTCTCCAAGATAGATCTGAGATCGAGTTACTATCAAATGGGAGTAAAGGAAGCTGATGTGCCCAAGACTGCTTTCTGTACTAGGTATGGCCATTATGAGTTTTTGGTCATGCCATTTGGACTTACAAATGTACCAGCAGCTTTTATGGATCTGATGAACAGAGTCTTCCACCCCTACCTAGATCAGTTTGTGGTGGTCTTCATCGACGACATCCTGGTGTATTCCAAAACACCAAAAGATCATGACAGACACTTAAGAATTATATTGCAGACCTTGAGAGAAAAGCAGTTGTACGCCAAATTCAGCAAATGTGTTTTTTGGCTGAATGTAGTATCCTTTTTGGGCCATGTCATTTTTACATAGGGCATTAATTAAATCCTTCAAAGATTGAAGCAATCCTTCAGTGAAAGCCACCCAAGAATGTGACTAAAGTGCAGAGTTTTTTGGGTTTGGCTGGCTATTATAAGAGATTCATTAAGGGCTTCTCCACCATTGCAGTCCCAATGACACGATTGCTACAGAAAAATGTTAAATTTGTGTGGAATGACAAGTGCCAGGAATGCTTTGAGAAGCTAAAGACTATGCTGCCAGAAGCTCTTATCCTTACTCAACCTGAGTCAGGCAAGGATTTTGTGATCTACAGTGATGCTTTCAGGAATGGTTTAGGCTGCGTTCTGATGCAGGAAGGCAAGGTGATTGCTTATGCCTTCTGACAACTCAAAACTCATGAGAAAAACTATCCTACTCATGATTTAGAATTGGCAGCCAGCCATTGTTTTCGCATTAAAGATTTGGAGGCATTATTTATATCGAGAGAAATGCTATATTTACTCGGATCACAAGAGTTTGAAGTACCTGCTTACTCAGAAAGAACTCAATCTCAGACAAAGGCACTGGTTGGAGTTGATTAAAGACTATGATTGCTATATCGACTACCATCCAGGAAAAGCAAATATAGTAGTTGATGCGCTCAGCAAAAAATTTATGTCAGGTAATGTTAGTACTTTTGAATGAACTTTTATAAGACATTGATAAGTGTAGATGATTAATAGTGATCTTTGTAGCTCTTCAGGTAATGAATACCAGTTTAAGTTTGGCAGTAGATGCAGCCATAGTAGCTGAACTTCGGGTTAAACCAGACTTTGTGCATAAAGTGAAATCGGCTCAGAAAGAAGATGACTAACTAATGGCTATTGTAAATAAGCTTCAGCACAGCAGTGAGGGTGATTACTTAATGTCTAGTGATGGAAGTCTTTGTTATAAAGGAAGACTTTGTGTACCAGCTCAGGAAGATTTGAAGAAAGAGATTTTGACAGAAGCACACTATAGTAGCTATGCCATGCATTCTGGAAGTAACAAGATGTACCAGAATTTGAAAGCCTACTATTGGTGGCCGGGCATGAAGCGTGATGTGATTGAATTCGTGGGTAAATGTTTGACATGTCAATAGGTAAAAGCAGAGCATCAGGTTCCTTTTGGACTACTTCAACTGTTGGTTATTCCAGAGTGGAAATGGGATCAGGTGACCATGAATTTTGTAACTGGTTTACCTGTAACTCAGTGAAAACATGATGCCATTTGGGTAATCGTTAACCGTCTCATCAAATCAGCTCATTTCTTGCCAATACGGATGAATTTCTCTTTGACCAAGCTGGCAGAACTTTACATAAAAGAGGTGATTAGATTACATAGAGTGCCCACATCCATTGTGTTAGACAGGGATCCCTCGTTTACTTCCCATTTCTGGAGGAGTTTTCAGGATGCTCTAGGTGCTAGACTTCGCCTTAGCATTGTATTCCACCCTCAGACTGATGGCCAATCAGAACGGGTGATACAGATATTGGAAGATATGCTTAGATGCTGTGTCCTTTAGTTTGGCGCTAATTGGGAAAAACATTTGCCATTAGCCAAGTTTGCCTACAATAACAGCTATCAATCCAGTCTGAAAATGGCTCCATTTGAAGCATTGTATGATAGGAAGTGTAGGATTCCTTTGTGTTGTACTGAACTGAGTGAGATGAAGCTTATGGGTTCAAACTTGATTCATGACTCTGAAAAAAAGGTCCAGATTATTAAAAGCAGATTGAAGGAAGCAATGGATTGTCAGAAGTCATATGCAGATCTAAAGAGAAAATACATCGAGTTTCAGGTTGGAGATAAGGTCTTTCTGAAGGTATCTCTATGGAAGAAAGTTCTAAGATTTGGAAAGAAGGGCAAGTTAAGCCCTAGATTCATTGGTTCATATGAGGTACTTCAGTGAGTCGGTCCCGTGGCCTACAGGTTGAAACTGCCATCTGCTTTGGAGAAGATATATGATGTCTTCCATGTATCTATGCTCTGCAAATACAAATCTGATCCGAGTCATGTGATAGCACCAGAAGAGATATAGGTTCAGACTGACATGAGCTATGAGGAAAGACCAGTAAAGATTTTGGCTAGAGAAGTCCGACAACTTCAAAACAAATAGATCCCATTGGTGAAAATTATGTGGCATCACCACAATGTCGAGGAAGCAACGTGGGAACCCGAAGCAACAATGAGACATCAGTATCCGCTACTCTTTAGTTCAAGTAAATTTTGAGGACAAAATTTTTTTTAGTAGGGGAGAAATGTAATGGCCTTAACACCGAATCAGCCGTGAATAGTACTTCTCGGTGGTAAATAGTGCTTTCCGGACCCAAAAGGACACTCGAAAGTCAAAAATATTTTATTGGACCATCGGAAAGTATCGGTCATGGTGAGTTCGGGGTTGAAATTTGAAGTAAAATTGAGGTTAAATGGGCTTCTAAAGGTCAAAAATATGAAAAAGGCAGCGAGTCAATTTCCATATTAGGATTTTGCATAAATTATTATAAATAGTAAACGAACTCTGAAAATTGTCAAATTTTTCATGTCTACATGAATTTTTATGTAAAATATTTTAGTGAGTAGATTGGAATTTTTCAGTGACACCGGCAGTTGTCGAATCAGACCGATAAGTTTGAATCGGATCGATAATGGACTCCGATTGAACCAAAAATTTGTATGCTAGCTATTTTTGATGTGATAAGAGTGATGAAATTATTTTTGGAGTGATTTGGTGGCTGAAAGAGAGATAAATTTGATTGGTCTTTAAAAAGGCCTAAATGGGCCTTAAGAAATAAATGGGCTAAGACCATTGGTTTGGCCCAATTTTGGGCCCATTAGTGAGGCATATAAAAGCCTAAAATCTGGAGAAAACTTTAAAAAATTGCTGTAGCTTCTCCTCTCCTCTCATGGCTGAACCAATCTCCTCCCTTTCCTCTCTCTCTTTTGCTTCCTAATCACTCAAAATCTCTCATAAATTTTAACTTAAGAATTGTAGTTCGATCTCTCTAGATCATCAAAATAGCTTCTATTGTTTGATTTGGAGAAAGGAAGTGGAGAAAACAAGTAGAGAAAGAAAAAGGGGTAAGTTGGATCTTGAGAAATTAAATGATGTAAATTCATTTCTTAGTGTTTTCCATAGATTTTGAGGTGTAGATTATGATTATGAGCTTGAATTTTACATTTGAGAACAAAAAAAAAAGGATATCTAAGGATTTAGTGGCCGACCTATGTAGGTGGTGAAGAAGGATAAGGTATTTCAAAGAGCAAAGGCAAGGAAAAAGAGGCTTAAGCTTCCTAAGTCAAGAGAAAATTGTAAGTGGCTAATTAATCTTTACATTTTCTAAGTTTATTAATTTATTTCAATTATGTAATTAGGGTAAAAGTTTTTAAAGTTGTTAATTGATGAAATTTTATTAGGGTAAATGAAATTAGACATGTAAAAAGATGAAAGGAGAGCTTAAATGGAAGAAATAAGATTTTTAGGTGGATTTTCTATAGGTGGCCGAAATGCTTCTTAAAGAAAATGAATGAATTTTGCATGAAAATAATATATATTAGCCTAAATCAATTATAAAAATAATGTATAATGTCCATGAATTTTTAAAGAATATTTAGAATTAATTTTAGAATTTTTAAGCCTAATTAATGTGTATGTATATAAGAAAAATTGTGAAATGTTGTGAAATAATGGATTATTTTAGTGAAAAATGACAATAAATAATAAATAATGCGTAAATAAAATTTATTGGAATTATTAGAAATTTATTGAAGTTTTAATGTTAATATGTGTATTGAATATAATTGAATTATTAGTGAATAATTACACAAAAATATTGAAAAAGGTGAATTTATATGAAATTAAATTATAGTCAATGAAAAAGAAATAAAAAGTCAACTGATGAATTTTTCGGGAATTGAAAAGATTAATAAAGTAATTGTAACTGTGCCCTTAGAATTAGTCTGACAGTAAAAACTAGTTCTTGATATAGTTGGCTAGCCATAGGAATACCCTTTACCGCGATGCAAGTTATGGCAACTTACTTTGCTATGGGCAGGATCTTTGATCTCCATAGCTTAAGTGTAAAGTGAAAGTGAAAAGTGCAGTATTTTGGAAATAATTACTTGGGAATCATTTCTCTTTTTAGTGGAGCCCAAGGGATCCATCTTCCGTGTATTCAGTCTGAGATTTTCTTCCGGCTTTGTACTAGGGGCATAATGGAAATAAATTGATAAAGAAGTGAAAAGACAATGAAAAATATGAATAAAAGGTGAAAAAGGACTAAAATGAAAAGAAAAGAAAGTTTAGGGGTAAAATATTAAGTTTTTCTAAAAGTGTAAAAAGTAAGCAAATTAAGTAAGAATCGCTTAAATAAAGATAAAATAGTCAGATAGAAATTAAACTGTCTAAAAAGTAAATTATATAGTCAACAAGGACTAAAACGTAATTTTGCATATAAATATCAAAATAAGTATATAGGAATGTAAAACGCTTCAATTATTAGTTTAAAGATCATAAATAAGCTTTTAATGGCAAAATTGTAATTATGCGATTGAAATGAATAATCTTATAGAAAAGGTTAAATTAATGTTTTTAATAAGAAAGTTAAATGATTTTATGAATATTGTTGTATATGTTATTACCTAAGAATAATGATGATAATGTTAGGAAATGTATCGATTACTAGTCACCACTGAGCATGTTGAGTGATCAGCGTATAGTTTTTACTGCGCGCAGGTAAGTAGGAGCAGGAGCAGGAATACACTTTAAAAGACTTCTTTAAGAGCTCTTGTTGTATAAATTTTGGCATGTATATATGTATATAAACTTTACTTTGGATATGTAATATTAAATAGGAGTATTTTAGTAAAGCTTTATGTTGGATGAGTATGAGATGGAATGAATAGTTATATTTGTTATTATTGATTGTTGTGCCTCTGAGAGACTATGTGAATTGTCTGAGTTTCAGGAGGCTTATACTATGTACAGCCGTCATATTACAAAAATTTTATTAAATGCATAGTAAATTGGATAGTTATAGGTCATCAGCAAAGTGTTATTAAAATAATTCAGTAAAAGTACAATATTATAATGTAAGGAATGAGTTGGAAAAAATTTTTTTTTCGGCTTTTGGTACACTAGTACAGTATTAAAAGTGTTAAAGGTGTTATACTAATGGTTAATCGATACTTAAAAACCTAAATCGTAACCATTAACCAAAAATATAAAAATTAAAAATCGTAATTGAGTTTATTGGATCGGTTAACTGTAAAAATCAGTTTAGTTTTGGACCGATTTTACGGTTAACCATATTTTCAATTTTTTTTGCTCACCCCTACTTACTAGGGATCAATTTCTCTACTTTTATCTTTGAGAAATTTACATGAAATACCCTCTTTTTTAACTTAATTTTTTAAAAATGCATTCTCCAATTCAAGAGTTTTAAAATTACCCTTTTTATTTTTGATTTTTAAAAAATGCCTCTTTTTTGTTTTAAACCCTAATTAATTTCTGCAAACTCTCTCTTCCTTGCACTAATGTGACCCATTTTCATCTCTTGTTTTTTGCAAAATACTATCTCTTGCAATGACACCCCAACTCCTAGTCTATTGATTTTTTGACTTTGTCATCCTCTGAGCATCGATTCTTTGACTTTGATGTTGCCGTCTCCGAATGTGTGCTATTCTTCACTCATCTCTTTATGCATATATATATATATCTTTGCTATGATTTTGCCGTCACTGTCATGATTTTGAAGGAATGAAAATGGTGGATTAATGGTGAAAAAGAGTTATGCAAGTGTTGAAGAATTGAATTAATTATCTATGGCTGTAACCTCTAGTATTAATGGGGAAAACAAGAGATGAAGGGCTAAAAGAGGGATTTCGAAAAGTATTTTGGGTCACTGGCAGTTCTAATTCTTCCAATGCATTGTGATTTTTCACTTTTAATTTGGAAATTCTTCATATTTTTTTATGGAAATTTTAACTTGATTTTATTTTCTAAGAGATTTTTTTGTTATTTTTTATTCCCGCTATTCTTTCATTTGATGGATTGTAAAGTTTTGAATGTAATCATGGTACATGATTATCAATTAAAATCAGTTTAGTTTCTCTTGAATTCATCATTTTTTGTTACGCTCTCTGCTTCAACTGGATTTAAATTCTCCATTGTTTACATT
The DNA here is from genome assembly GCA_037975025.1 of Excoecaria agallocha. Classification (NCBI taxonomy): domain Eukaryota; kingdom Viridiplantae; phylum Streptophyta; class Magnoliopsida; order Malpighiales; family Euphorbiaceae; genus Excoecaria; species Excoecaria agallocha. Next base: position 8,788,102 of record CM075815.1, read on the forward strand.
TTTCAACTTTGAAAGTGTGATTATCTTGTTTGAATCTATACAAGACAGGTATGCAATAGTGCACTAAAATGTACATAAAATTACGAGTAGATAAAGTTTGCAGCTGGAATTCTTCTTTTTACAATGTGTATATTTGCAGATGATGTGTCTTTTTTATTTTTATTTTTTAATTTGAATGCAAGACTTAAGTGAACTGGTATTACCCCAAAAAGCAATTAAATAAATAGTTTTTTTGATGAGTTGAGTGAGCTGGGCATATCTAATCAATTTTTAAAAAATAGTTTTCGGTCTATTAAAATAATGCATGGTGGTTGTTTGATGATATGCCACAATGGCATTTTTCATGTACACTTTGCAGTGATAAAAGGTACAAAGGACTAAAATACATAAGTTGATCGGTGAGCTTTCCTTGTACTTTTGTGAAAGCTAATTTTCCTTCTATGTTGTTCAATTTACTAATTTAATTGGATGTCTTTTGTTGTTGATTTATTAAAATAAAAAACGAATATGTTAGTTTATTAATCCTACAAATTGTCCTTTTTCTACATCTTATTGCTTGTGCACCTGGCTTGGCTCATATTAATCACTTTGGTAAATCATTTTTATGCATTCATTTGCATGACAATATATATATATACACGGGATATTTTTTGATTTTTTTTAAATTAATTAAAATAAATCCTTTCTCCAATATGTAAGTGTGGGTTGTGATAAACCTTATAAACAAACTTGATGCTCTTAATTGCCAATTACAATTCTGAGTCAAACAGTTCAAAACGTCTTTCTTGACACATGATTTATGAATTTTGGACTGGAAATTGTTTTTTAATGCAAAGAAGCTTAATAGCTTTGTAAGGGTTCCCTTATTATTGAAAAGTTGTCCCATCTCTATATTATAATATCTTGGGTTACTTATAATAATAGATTCCGCTTGTCTTCTTATCTTGTTGTTTTTCTTTAGTTTTGTCTTTTGTTTCATCAATAATATTTTTGCTTAATATGCTCGTACAATCTATTATTTTACAAACACTTCTTTACAATTCTAAAAGTGATTGGTCTTGTAATGATAAAAAAAATTATCGCTTATGTTTGAATTTGAATTACTGCATATGCATTTATACTATTGTTAGAGCTTAAACATAAAAAAGATATACTAAAATCCAAATTTTAGATTTTAAATTCTCTTTAATTTTCTGTTCTAGAATTTAGTATACCGGCCAGTATACCACTGTATACCAAATTTCATAATAAAAATTTTATTATGAAATTTGGTATACCGGCCGGTATACTTGGTATATCGTCCGATATACCAAATTTTAGAATAAAAATCCTATTTTGAACCAAATTTCAGAATAACATTCATGTTTTGGTATTTAGTATACTGGACAGTATGCCTAGTAAATCGGACGGTATACCAAATTTCAAATTCTCTTCTGTTTTTTTGTAGCAGAATTGTATTGAAATGTATTAGTTATATATTTAATTAAATATTTTATTTCTAATCTTTTTCAGTTAATGTAATACATAAAGGATATGTTATGAAATCGGATTTTCTCTTCTTTAATTTTAGGTAAAATTTCATGCTATTATCATTATTTATTTCTATTGAAAATTTTTTGACAAAATACTTTATATTAAAATGGGTTAGTGTTGTATTAATTTTCAATTAATTTGATATTGGATCAACGAGATGTTTATAGCTACAAGAATTTGAAATTAACACTTCTTTGATTTCAAAACTTTCAAATTTGTCATCACCATTCCATTTTTTTTTATGTTTAATTAAAATTGGAATTTTATCCATCTAATTCCATCAATGATTAATGCTAAAAATTCTACATTAAAAAGTTGACAAAATACAATATCAATAAAATTTATTAGAAATTAAATATTTTGTAAAACAGTTTTTTATATCAAAAAGTCCATATTGACATTTTGTCAAACTCTTTGTATTTACAATTAAATTTCTACAGTTAGTCTGAGAAAGCATTTGTGTTTATCAAAGGTCAGGAGGCATATATAAATGAAAAAACAGTATGCAATGAGGTATTTGGCATGACAAATCAGTTGAAACACCATAACTCCTTGATCAGCATAATGTTATATAAACAATTCCTCTGCTAAAGAGGCATACTAGCTGCAAAAACTAACCAAGCACACATGCCTGGTAAAATCTGCCCTGGTAGAGAAGGAGATATGCAATGAAACCGTTATGATCTTCTACTGTGCAAAAAGATGTATCAAGTATACAAAAATACAATGTTTTTAGGTAATTACTCCTCAAGATGAGTGGATAAAGTGAAAAGAATGATGAGCAAGTAGACCAGGCCTCCTTGTGCCTGAAAAAAGAAAAAATTCAAGCATCTAAACAATCTTGCTAAGCCCTCTCTCTGTGAGTAGAAAAATATTCAAAACTGTGGAAGAGTGGTGAGCTTATATCTAAATTAATTGAAATTATCTATCTATTAAGAGGCTCTAATTGAACTTCCATTCTTCCATATTCTTGCAATTGTTTTTGCGCGGTGGTGCTTTTACTTCAAGGTTACTCAACAGCCAAATGCTTCTCCCTAATACTCTTCTTACTTTTTCTTGATATTCTAGATACATGACAATCAATGCACTGACTAATTAAGAACCAAATGATTAATGCCCAATCATATCCATGAACATTTTCACTGCCATATCCATCTCTCAAATGCTTAATTTCAAATTCTAGTGAAAAATGCAATGACTCCAGTAACGATAGCACATCTGCCGAATCTGGTAATAAAGGGGTATTTTTAAAAAAGAAAATAAAAAAAAAATAATTTTTAAAAGAAAAAAAAGGAATATTTTAACCTCTTTTTTTTTTGTTTATTTTTGTGAAACTCCCTTTTTTATTTCACAATAATTTGAGTGCTTTTTGGGTCAAGTTTAATTTCTTTTAGGCCAATCTACAGAAAAAGTATAAAAGTTTTGGGTCAAATTTTGATTTTTCACTATAAAGTTATAAATCTTCCAATTGTTTCTGGAATAAAGGCCATTAAAAAGTAGGCCCATTCAGGCCCAGTAAGAAACCACATAGAAAACTGCAGTTCTCTCCATTTTCCTCGTCGGTTGAGTTTCTGTTCCCAGAAAAGACTGTCTGTTTCATCGTATGTCCTGTCCGTACGTGTCCCGTTGAGATAAGCAACAATGAATTGCTGACTAAATATTTTTGTTCCCTTCTTCTTATTTAGTTATCGTCAAAAGTTGCTTTTATTTATTTATTTTCTTAAACTTTCCTAAAACCCTAAACCCTATTTGTTGGTGTACACTTTCAAGTTTTATTTTCACTCAGTATACTCCCAATTTGAAGGAAGGTAAGCTATCAATTTCATTTCCTGTTGTTTCCATTTCTTATTCTTTTCAATGTTCAGTGTCGTTTTCTTAGTGATTTTATCATTTAATTTAAGTAGGGAGCTGTGTGATGCTAAGCATATATTTATTTATTCAGTAGATTTTTTTTTCTCCTGATATTCTTTGATTTTGGTTTTTCAATTGAAGGGCTTTGCACATTAGTTCTTGGGTGACCCTAAGATTTAAGTTACAGTTATTTAGGGTGCATATAGATTTGATTAAAGTGTAATTAATGACATCACTTCAATCGAAAAACATATGGATGAAGAGGCAGCAATGCCCTTGTGGGGATTGGAAGTGTTATATTTCTCATGAAGGCGATTCTGATGAGCCGTCAATTGCATCCCAATTGGTTAAAAACGACACCTTTCAATCTGAGGTTATGGTTGCTCCATATGTAGGAATGGTGTTTAAGAGTGATGATGATGCTTTTGAGTACTATGGAAATTTTGCTAGAAGAAATGGGTTCTCCATTAGGAAAGAAAGGTCTAGATTGAGCCCGCAATTGGGTATTTATAAACGTGATTTTGTTTGTTATCGATCTGGATTTGCACCGACTAGGAAAAAGCCTACTAGTGAACATCATAGAGATAGGAAATCCGTGCGGTGTGGATGTGATGCAAAAATGTATTTGTCAAAGGAAGTTGTTGATGGAGTTTCTCAATGGTTTGTTGTGCAATTTAGCAATGTACATAATCATGAACTTTTGGAAGATGACCAAGTGCGGCTTCTTCCAGCATATCGGAAGATTCAAGAGGCAGATCAGGAGAGAATTCTGTTGCTCTCAAAAGCTGGGTTTCCTATACATCGTATAGTGAAGGTGTTGGAGTTGGAAAAGGGGATTCAAGGTGGACAATTGCCTTTTCTTGAGAGAGATGTTAGGAATTTCGTTCAAAACCGCAAGAAAGTTGTCCAAGAAAATGATGCTTTACTCTCCGAGAAAAGAGAAAATGACGCCATGGAACTTCTTGAGGCATGCAAGGCTACAAAGGAGGTGGATGAGGATTTTGTGTATGATTATTCAGTAGACGAGAATGATAAGTTTGAGAACATTGTGTGGTCATATAGTGATTCAGTTCGTGCATATGCATTATTTGGTGATGTGGTTTATTTTGACACTAGTTACCGCTCTATCACGTATGGTATGCTTTTTGGAGCATGGCTTGGAATTGAAAATAATGGAAATATCATATATTTTGGATGTGTTCTATTGCAGGATGACACACCCCGTTCCTTTGTATGGGCCTTGCAGGTTGGATACATGATTACTGCAAGTTAATTACTGAAATCTCCATGCATGTAAATTATTTTTATGATCATCATATTTTTTGCATTTGGTTCAGGCTTTTGTCCGTCTTATGAAAGGAAAATGCCCACAGACCATTCTAACAGACCTTGATATGGCACTTAAGGATGCAATAAGTAGTGAATTACCTAGCACTAAACATGTTATACCAATTTGGAATGTTCTACCGAAGATACATTGCTGGTTTTATCTTCCCCTTGGCAGTCAATATGGTGAATTTAAATTCAAGTTTGATGAGTTATATAATACTGAGAATGTGGAAGACTTTGAACTTCAATGGAATCAAATGGTTTCCATGTTTGGACTTGGCTCAGATAAACACATTGCTCTACTCAATTCTTTCCAAGGATCCTGGGTTTTGTCCTATGTCAGAGGCTACTTTCTTGCTCGAATGGCAACGGCAACCTATTCTAAGTCTGTGGATGCATTTTTGAAGGGAGTTTGCAGTGCACAAACATGTCTACGGAACTTCTTTGAGCAGGTTCGCCAATTATCATCTAGTAGCCCTTGAATTTTAAACTTATTTTTGTTAACTGTGTTTTGCTTTCCTTCATGTTCTTGCAGATTGGTGTTTCTGCCAATTTACAGAACCAGGCACGTCAAGAGATGCAATATATGCTCACAAAGACATGCATCCCTATTGAAGAGCATGCACGCAGTATTCTTACACCTTTTGCATTCAGTGCCCTACAACAGGAATTGGTGTTATCCATGCAATATGCTCTAACTGAAATGGCTGATGGATCATTTCTTGTGCATCATTTCAAGAAGATGGATGGGGAGCATTTTGTCATATGGATGCCAGAAAATGATCAGATCCACTGTTCATGTAAGGAATTTGAATCTTCGGGGATATTGTGCAGGCATGCTATTCGTGTTTTCATTCAGAAAAACTACTTTCAGCTTCCAGAAAAATATTATCTAAGCAGATGGCGACGGGAAAGTTCACTAGTTTTCTTTGATGATCATTATATTCAAAATAATGATGATGAGTGGATGCAAGAATATCAGGCCTTAAATGAAACTCTGTTCAGAGTGTCATCGGCCACAAAGGAGCGTTCTGACTTCGTACGTAGGGAACTTCCAAAAGAACTGGAGCGGCTTCTTGGTGAGGTTAGAGCCATGCCAGAGTGTGACGGGGTTGCTATGGATTTGACACTTTCACCAACCAGCTAGTTTAAATTCGCTTGCAAGCTAAAATAAAGAATTTCACATGATCCAAGGTGATTGACAGGACCAAATTTATGTGTGTAATCTTTTGATTGACTTTCATTCAATTGAGAATTTTCAGAAAGAGCCAATTTTTGTGGAAATAACGAGGAACAAATTCGAAAATAGATTTGTCATGCCCACTGAAATAATAAATCAAAGAGGATTGTGATCTTGCCTTTTTGTCTTACCCAAAATCTTACTCTCTTGCATGTTATGCGATTGAAACTAAGTTGCAGCTTTTTTAGTTTTTCTTCTGTGTTGAAATTTTTGTGAATTGTGGTTTGACATGGTGAGACTCTTGTAGCAGCCATCTGAGGTAGAAACTGGAAAATGTGAAAGTACAGAAAAGTCATGCTTGCTCATGTGAATCATGGCGGTAAAAGGAAGAGTACTTAACCAGACAAATGCCAGAAATCTGTTCACTTCCTCGGACTAATCACTTCCACTGCTGCAAAGTGTTAAAGTTGAAATTAGTTAGAGCAGTTGTTGAAGTGTCAGTATTTGAGAAAATTGTAGACTAATCTTGAAGTTCATATAAAGTGAGATTAATCGAAAGATGTTTTGAGAATTATCTGAGCAATTCTTGAGAGATTGCTGTATCAATATACCTTCGCTGGAAGAGCTCCTGGAATTATAGAATATGCAATAGGTAATGCTGCTTCAATACCTAACCAAAGGGCTCTGGTTAGAAATATAGTGAAATCAGACAGCGGAAGAAAGACTAAGGGATGATGATTAGCAGCCAGCACAACTTGATCGTGCCAATAGCTTCAAACCATTTTATCTACTATACAAGTCAGCGTGTCAAGCATACCGGACATTTTTGTATTGGCAAGCAAGTTTTTTCCCCTAACAGCGAGAGAGAAGTCCAGCAAACTACGCAAATACTGCATCAAGTGAGAATGGAAGCATTGATATATTCTGTAGGGTTGACCCCAATTGATGAAAGTGTACTTTTTTTCCAGTGGTTATAGGTATGTACATCCACTTGCTTGTGTTTATGCTGTTTTTCTTCATTGAGAAATTTTTGTGCTTATTAGGGTGATATGATCTAATTCTTGCTATGGTCAGTAATTTCTCCCTTGATATCCAATTTTTCATTCCTTCCTTCTATCCTTTGGTATTTATCAGTGTAATTCTTCTGTTCGTTTTTTGTGATCCACTTGGTATGCTACTGCTTTTCATGGAAATAAACGACATAATTTGGTCCCTTAATTTTTTTCTTTTTTTTTTTAAAGCCAATTTGATCTCTTAAAATATATAGCTTTATTCTGGACAACTTCATTTTTAGATTGCTAAATTTTTAAAATTTTTTACATTGTATTCCTTTGAAAAAAATTCTTTTTATATTTTAATATGAGATAACACACAATATCAACGGGGTCAATGTGCAAATATTTCACTCGCTTAGAAATCTAAGCGACCCAATCGAGAATGCGTTTCGCCAGCATAACGCTCCATTAGCAATGCTAATGTGTGTTACTTCGGAATTTATTTAATCTTTTAGGGTTTTTGTCATTTAATCTTTTGGGGTTTCAATATAATAAAAAAATTGATCAATTAAAATTAAGCATTGGATAAAATAAAAAAATAAATGTTGCAGGAAGTTAAAAATTGCAACGTACTGATGACCACCATAATGAAAGTAGCGATTAATTAAAATCGATCTTCCCTATCTCAGGTTATTTATCTTTTTCGTAACGGTTATTATTCTTTTTCTTTTTTTAAGGTCTTGTTTGATTGATGTTATGATATAATTTATTAATATATTGTTCTATAAAAAATAATGTTTGAAAGTATAATTCTTTTCATGTTATTGTATTTTATGATTTTAATCCATAATTTTTAAATCATAGTTTTATCTAATTTTAAAAATCATTAATTTGATAAATTTTCATGATTTTCATTATTTATTTTTATTATTTTAATTTTATTATTTTGTACTTTTTATTATAATTAATTTTACTAACATTTATTATGATAATTTAAAACTAATATTTATTAATATGTTATGTATGATAATTTAGGATTAATATTATAAAATCACATATTATCATATAGTTTTTTCAAATATCGTATCGTTTAAATCATATTGTAACATGTTATATTATATTGTACAATAAATTAATAAATCGCAGGTTATTACTAACCAAACAGACTCTAAGTAATTATTGTTTGAGGTTTACTGTTGTTATTAATTTTCCCACTAGATTTGGATAATTTAACAATGTTAGGCATAAATGTGTTAAGGAAATGGGCTAGCATATTAAATACATTTCTTTAATTATATATATTTTTATTTTAAGATTTATACATTTAACATTAATTTTTTTTATAATTATATCTTTTGGGATGAGAGAGGATGCGATTCAAATTTTGATTAATGAAACGAATGGAAAAACTTTTGGAATATATTTGTACATTTGTTTAAAATCGCAGTTTAAATAGGTCTATTTTGTTGAAAAATATGGATTATGACAAAAAAAAAAGTTTATTAATGGTAAAGCATTTAATTACTTAAATATATTAACATAGTTATTTAATTATTTCTGCCAATTATGTAAATCAAAATTCTTTTTTTTTTTCAAAATTCATTTTTTTGGTATGCCAAAACTTGTATCATCAAATTATTTAGAGAATACTGAGATAAAATCAGTGGTGGCGGTGATGAGAATCGGAGTCTCGGGATCGGTGCTTGCGGTCTCGATCAAAGTGATCTTTTTTTAATGCAAAATAAATTTTTATTAATAACATAAAAAATACATCTAAAAAATATAAATCAATTTATAAAATATAAAAGTAAATAAAACGTACGAAATTAATAAAATTGCTGAAATATATTTCTGTACTTTTTCGATAAAAATAGTAAATAATGGTAATATACTGTGGGTAATTTAATTTTTAGCGAAAAATTTAATTCATTTGTTGTTTATGAAAAAATTCATATTCTAAAAAGTAAAAAATTTTCATAAAGAAAAACAATAATTTCTAAATATAGAGGATAAATTTACATGATAAAAAACTTAAATTGCATTCAATGTTAATTAAACGAATTAGATTTATAAAAATATAAATAAAATTTGGACAAATATGAAAATTAAATCTAAAATAAAAAAAATTAAATAAAAGTTTATTAAAATTAAAATACAAAAAATCAAAAATAAATAATAAATAATAAATAAAATTAAAATTTTAAATTTATATCAATCTAAATATTATTATAAAAAAATAAAAAAATATATAAAAAAATTAAAAATATATAAATATAAATTTAATAAAACTGTAAGATGAAAAGACGAGAATTGCGCCTAGTAAATGAACTGATAATACTCCTAAAATTAGATAAATAAAATAAAAAATTTTGAATTAAGGTAAAAAATGAAGGCTAAGGGTGCGTTTACTTACAGAAAACAGAATACAGTTTTCTGTTTTCTAAGAAAATTGGAGTATCTGTTTTCTATAAAAAATTTGGAAAATGCGTTTACCTGTCAACAAATGGAAAATTATTTCCTTGAAAACAGAAAATGAAAAAAATAAGAAAACATGTTCATTTATTAAAAATGAAAAATTTTTTAAATTAAAAAATTAAATTATATATTATTAAAAAAAGATACTCTAAATTTTAAAAATGAAATAATATCAATTAAATGATTGAATTATAAATTTATTAAGATGATTCAATTAAATTTAATATTTATAAAATAATGAATACTGAATTAAAAAAATGAAAATAACATTAAAAAAATTAATTTTTAATTTTTATTATTATTGTAATCATTCCAAATATATTCCATGGCAAATATAGTGTTTAACTTTGAATCATAAGTTACTCCAGTATGCTCCAATAATTCAGTAAACTGTCGATGTTTTAACCGAAGACGATTATATTTTCCCTTCAATCTTTCTAAACCATATCTTTCCCCCAGTGCTACAAATAATTCATCATCTATTTCTTGCCAATCAGTTGTTTTAAAAGATGGTGTCCCATTCGGATCTTTTTTTACTCTCTCATATAATATATTCAAAAAAGCAAACTCATTACTATCAATTCACTCTTTCGATTCTTCGCCATTTCCAATTTTTCCCCCATCTAATTATCTATATAACAAAAATTTCTATTATATGAAGCATTAAAAAAAATTTAAAAACACATTTTAAGTACATATTTGAGAACTTAGAAAAATAACAACAAAGTAATGAAAAAATCCAATAAAATATTATATATATTACATTATGTCATACCTAATGTAGATTGTTTATAAATTTAAACCTAACAGTTTAGGTAACTCATTTCGTTTGACATGGATCATGGTCTCTGCACAAATCCAGATTGATGGGAAGAACAATTTGAGATTTTATCAAATTTTAGCCCAATGAAACTAGAAGAGCCCAATAGTTGTCAATCCAATTTATGTCCAAGGAGACTCCAATTGGGATGGAACCAATTGGAATTCAAGACAACCAATAGGATGGCCTATATTACTTCTCAAATCTCAAGAAAAAGCCTAATTCGACCTTGGCCACTAATTTGAACCAAGAAAATCCCCATATATGTACGCATTAGGTACTGATAAGTCAAAGAAAAGCCCAATGTGAAGCAAAATCCATGGCTTAATAAGAGTCTAATTTGAGACTAATTAGGACCAGAATAGTGCAAAAATTATAGCAGTTGCTGATAAATTCTGAATGTAGACCAAGAATTTAAAGGTGAAGTGATTCTTAAATAAGTGCAGAAGTAATTGAGTGGAGAAGTAATTGAACTTGACCAATTATTTTATGTGTTGCAATAGAACTACCCTTAACAATTTTAAAACACTCTGTAGATGCATATTCAAACTGGGTTTCAAATGCCTATACATAGTTTATGCATGTATTCTTTCTTGGAAAGGCGTGTATACATAATGAAAAATTCATCTGGAATGTTTAGATGCTTTAGTATGAGAGCAGGATATATTGTGAAAGTCCCACCTGAAAAAATGTGATCTTGACCATTTTTTGAGGATATTGCTTATGTGTCTTATGCAGTGAAGGACATAGAGGCTTCAGTCATGCAATGCTATAGAGTTTGCATTAAGGTGACCAGAACAACAACAGTAATTTCTTCTATTTTTCTGTGGTAAAAAGTTGGCTTCCCAAACATCAACGGTGTAGCTGGGGTACTTTTAAGAGTAATAAAAAACAGGCTCAACACGGATGTGGTGGCTTCTTTGAGTAGGCTCCATGGTGACTCAAAAGAGAAAGAAAAGGGGGTTCAAACCAGTCCAGGTCAACATTCCAGTGAGGTTTCTACTTGATTCTGGCCTACAGGACTTCATGTGTCATGCAAATAATGGTCAAGGTTCTTTAAGTGCAGAATTGAAATACAGGGATCAAGTTTACATCAATAAATTTGGGCAGGGCCAAGGATAAAATTTACCCATGTTTCTACTATTTTCGAGTCAATATGGAGTTCAATCCCCAACAAGTTCAAGAAATATCCAACAGCAATAGTATGATCAACGAAAAAAACAAATGGAAGACAGTAGGATAAGCAAGTAGTTTATTTATTCACTCACCTTGATTGGAAAATAACCAGTAGCTTTGCTTTGCAGTAGATGAACCTATCAACCAAAGACAAACAACCAGATGAAGAAAGAATTAACATGACAAACGTAATTTAAGAGAGAAAACGACAGGGGAAAGAATTAAAACAAACCTTTGTAACCAAACTCCTAGATAGCAGTTGTTTCACTTAAATAGATCAATACTGGAAACAGAGAATGCACGATTTTTGAAATTTCAATTGGGATTTGATTTGAGTAAGAGAATCTGATATAAACAGAAAAATATCAGCTAATTTGAGGGAGATTAAAAAGGAGAATTAGTTGCAAATTAATAGAAGAATTAGTTGGAGATTAAATAGGAGATATGAGCTGATTTTCCTCACTCCTTTCTCTTTGACCGCCAAAGTTTTAATTCTAATGTCTTTGATCTCTACTTTCTCTTTGATCGCTACTTTCTCTTTAAAACTCTTCTCTGTTCAAAACCCATCAATGGTGGTACTGTCATTTCTTAAGTTCTTTTCAAGTAGCGATACAAATTAACAATCATTTCATATTTCTTTCCTCATAAACACTTGTGGATTGTCTCCATAATTGGCTTTATCAACTTCTAAATCGTTCAAGTTTAAAACACCAGAGACAACCTGACGTAATCATATCTTTTTCAAGAAGCAACGGATTCTCAAAAACCCAATCTCTGAAACAATCGTAAAATGCCCAAGTGTGCTATCGTACGCTCCACATAAATCTTCTTTCTTGCTTCTTCCATTGTGAAGCTCGATTTGAAGATGCACTTAGAGAAAAACAGAGAAAACAAAAAAACAATAGAAAAAAAGAAACAAAATATGCTGTTGCTGTTGCTGGGATTCGAAGAACATAATTTGACGCCATTCTTACCCAAGTGAGCGTGTTTTCTGTGAAGAACGTTATATATATATATTCTAACTTCCTTCTAAAATCAGAGAACTGGAAAACACCATTTTTTATTTTTCATTTTGGAAAACATATCAATTTAAACACAAAACTCTATTTTTCATTTTTTGTGGAAAAATTTTTCGGAAAATTAGAATAATTTTCCACAAATAAACACACCCTAAATTTTTGTGGAGTTTTTTTTTTTTACCGATAACGGTGGTCTAATAAAATTTTTATTACTTCAGTCTCACAAATCTGAATATCATCGGTCTGACCCAAAAACCGGTGGCCCACCCGATCCAGTAAGTTAAATATCACACACCATACCCTTCTTCTCATTTGCTCCCGAATTCTCTTAACGCAAAAAGATAAGGGAGAGGGAAAGACTGAACCCTAGCAACGCTACCCATGGATAAGGATAAATCCTCCTCCGGACGCTCCGGAGATGAACGTGATCGCGACTACACCGCCAAAGACCACCGTGATCGGGACCACAAGCACCGATCCCGAGACTCCGATTCTCATCACCGCCACCACCGATCCGACAGGGATAGCCATCGCGACAAGCACAAGTCCTCATCGAGGCGTGAGGATAGGGAGCGTTCTAACGAACCAAGAGAGGATAGAGAGGGCAGTAGAGATAGGCGCGAGAGGTCTGAAGAGCCGCGGAGTGATCATAAATCCTCATCGGGGTTCGAGGACCGAGTGCGGTCACGCGACGATCTTAGAAGTGAGCGAGAGGTGAGTAGGGATAGGCGGGAGCGGTCTCATGAACCGCGAAGTGATCACAAATCTTCATCGAGACGTGACCGGGAGCGGGAGCGGTCATACGATGATCTGAGAGCTGATAGAGAGGGAAGTGTTGATGGGCGTGAAGTGAAGCGAGAGACGTCCTATAATGAGGAAGAAAATTTGGGATATGAAGCTGGAAGAAAGAGGAAAGAAAGAGGAGATGGCGAGGATAGACCAATTGAGAAGGAAAAGAGAACGAAGGTTTCCGAAGAGAATAAAGAGAAAAGAAAGAGGAGAAGATTTGGTGATAAAGTGAAAGTAGAGGATAGTATTGATAACACTGATAATGGAGTAGATTCAAGCGAGATTAAGGTGAAAGAAGTGAATTATGAGCCATCCAGTGGAAGTACTGTTAATGGCGGCCTTGCTAAGGAGAATGTAAGTTTCTTCTATTCCGTTTATTGTAATATCTAGTTATTGTTCCTTCTTTTTTCCCTTCTTTTGTTGCTGATTTTTCTTTAGATAATGTGCTAAAGACGGTGGTTAAGCATGGAATGTGAAGACTGATTTTTGTCTTCTTACTATCTAATGTAATGTGTCTTTTGGCTTTCTTAATGTGTTTCTAGATATCTTTGAAATATAATTTCGAGTTGCATTTTTATTTTGCTTTCCTCCATGTTGCTCTATATGTTTTATTGAATTGGTTTATTGAAGTGAATAGCAAATAGGGGCGTGTGAAGAGTGTGATTTCACAAACGAAGTTGGATGCGGATCTAGTTTTCTTTCAAGTTTTCTTTTGGCTTATGTAGATAATGAGATTTTCCGGAGTGCTGGTGGTTCATTTATTACTAGGAATTGTCATCTGTTTGAATAGATTATTTTTTAATATTGTAACTATAAGCTCCTTCTCCTCTAGTGGGTAAGTTCATGTCTTTATTTAAATTGTCCTTTTTTATGTCAAGAACGAGTGGTTGATAGGCAAATTGAATGTAGGTATGGTGCAGTATTTTAGAGTTTTCTTTTCAATTTTAAATTTTGATGCATTAGAAACAAAATGGACACTTTTGTATATTCTTTTTTAATTTTCTTATAAAGGAAGTCTTTTTCCTACATTCTTAAGTTGCTTTCCTGATTAGGCTGCTTGAGGTGAGTATCAGTGATTACTTAGCTGGATGGATTGTTTAATCATTTATAACTATTGGTTCTTACATCACTCATTGTCATCTTTTTTTTTGACTTGTTACTCTTAATGGCAAATTGAATTTGGAAATTAAACTCAAAAATGAGGTATCCATGTATTGTGGGTAATATAAAACTTTATGTCCAATTGTCTTGTCCTGCATATTGATTGTTGTGGTGTCGACCATTTTCTCATTACTGTGAATAAAATATTTTCAGCTTTCTTCAGTTTTGACTGTATCTTCCACTTGCAGATACTCAATTCTGTGTTTATAACTTGTTATCTGAAATATGAATTTTAATGAAATACATCTTAGTTTCTAGATGCCATGTCTTCTTTATGTGGCCAGCAGGATAGAAATTTTTAGTTCAAATTGGACTAGTTATTTCTTTGATTTGCTGCTGCCGTTCATCATAGCTATCTTGATGGAGGTGGAAAGAAACTGGATATAGGACCATGCTTTGCCACTTTCACTTTGAATTCCTAATGCAAGAAAATGCGGCCAGCTGTATGTATCTTGTTTGTTTTGTATATATTTAGTTCCTTAATGCTACAAAATAGAGCCTGCTGGGTATATATATATATATATATATTTTTTTTTTTTTCTTTGTTGGTGTTGATTTAAGTTATTAACGCTATAAAATATATCCTGCTGCATGTGTCTTATTAGTTTGCATTGGTTAGTTTGTGAAATAATGCAACTAATTTCTTTTCGATTTATTGTATGCTTATGGGTGTTTGGCCTGCATGTGCATGGTTCATGTCATGTCAAGTCAAATCCTTGAATTTCCTTCATGTTTTATGAGGTTTGCTAATTCCTATCTGGTTGAGCATTTTAAGACTTGAATTTGGCAGAGATTTTTCTGATTGATATTTTCTTTTGATTGAAGTTTATACCCCACTGTAATGGTCTATATAGTTGTTATGCTTATGTCCTTCCTGCAAATGATTTCATGGTTGTTTCCTTCTGTGTTCATACTTATGTGCGCTTGTATGTTTATATGCTAACTTACATTTTTCATCCCTGTAGGGTGCCACCCATGAACAATTAAGTAATACATCAAGGATTGTGACTGAAAACCCCATGGCCTTCGTCCGTCCTCTTCCTACCAAGGTATCTTCAATTTCAAACACAAATGAAAATAAGGGAGTTAGTATTACCAGATCTCATGAGGTTCCTGGAAAATCTAGTACAGATGGGACATCTTCAGCTGCTGGGAAAAGTGGAAGTCTATCCCTTGATGCTTTAGCAAAAGCTAAAAAAGCTTTACAAATGCAGAAGGAACTTGCAGAGAAATTGAAGAAGATACCACAAGTGAGTTTCTAACAGTGATGTATTTGGATATATGCTTCTCTCTTTAGTTATTTCTTATTCACATGTTAAACTTTTGGTAAATTTGTAGTTGAGCAAGGGCACAAGCTCTACTTCAGATAACAAAGCACCACCTGTGATGGAGGAACCAAGAGCACAGTACTCCAGCAGTGGTGTAGCACAGGGGTTAGTTCCATCAGTACCTTCTCCTGCTATTTCAGCGGGTGCTGTGTCAAGTTCATCAGCTTTTGGCAATTCAGCTGCAAGTGGCATTGCTTCTCTTCCTGGACTTGCCAATATACCCAATATTGAAGCTGTTAAACGTGCCCAGGAACTAGCTGCTAAAATGGGATTCCGTCAGGACCCTGAGTTTGCTCCTCTTATAAACTTGTTCCCTGGGCAGATGCCGGCTGAAGTTCCGGTGGCGCAGAAGCCTACCAAGGCTCCTGTTCTACGTGTGGATGCACTTGGTCGTGAAATAGATGAACATGGGAATGTGATCAATGTGAAAAAACCGAGCAACCTTAGCACCCTAAAGGTTTGTTTACTCTTAAATCCAAAGCAATTGCCTAATTATTGATTGAGTTTCAACTTGTAAATGTTATTGACCTATCGTTTTGGCTGTAATCCTTTACAGGTCAACATTAACAAGCAGAAAAAAGAAGCATTTCAGATTCTTAAACCTGAATTAGATGTGGATCCTGAATCAAATCCTCACTTTGATCCAAGAATGGGCATAGATAAGACTAAGCTTTTGAGGCCTAAACGGATGAGTTTTCAGTTTGTAGAGGAAGGAAAATGGTCAAAGGAGGCTGAAATGATGAAATTGAGGGTACCCCTTGCAACTTCTTTCCTTCTACATTTAGCCTTATTGTTTCTCTACCTGTTTATATGTACGTCACATCCTAATTGCAGAGTCAATTTGGAGAAGAAAGGGCAAAAGATATCAAGGCAAGGCAAGCGCTACATGCAAAGGCCAAAGCAGCTCCTGATATAAATCCCAATTTGATAGAGGTATCAGAGAGAGTCATAATCAAAGAGAAGCCGAAGGAACCAATTCCGGAAATTGAGTGGTGGTAAGTCAATAGGATCTATCAATAATATGATTTAACAAGCAAAATATGCCTTATACGTGCCCAGAAAATTGTAGCATATATGCTTCTTTGGATTGTGTGGTGTGTGGGAGTTCACATGTCAACATCCACTCTTTGATTCAGTTCGGTGCACTTTTTCACAGTGTCTTAACCTTGATACCTGCTAATCTCTATAAGTTGTTCTCCTTGTGCAATTTTGCTTCTAGTTAATCTGTTGGACCTATTGTTTATTCTCTGAACGTGTAAATTATACTTGCTAGCTCCTTTGTCTTGTTTCTGGAGTCTGGATATATTGATTAATCCTTATCGAATAAACAATCTATGGGTTTGCTTTAGGTGGTGTATATTGCTTGGTAGCTTGCCACTTTGGACTTCAATGGCTCATTTTCTTGCCTTATTTGTTGTTGGCAAAACTCTAATATGGTTGTATTGCTGAATTTCAGGGATGCTCCTCTTCTGCCTAGTGGTACCTACAATGAAATTGATGAGAATAGTGTACAAGAAAAGTTGAAGATGGAGAAGATAACCATTTATGTAGAACACCCACGACCCATTGAGCCACCTGCTGAGCCAGCTCCTCCACCTCCTCAGCCTCTAAAGTTAACAAAGAAGGAGCAGAAGAAGCTTCGTACTCAGCGACGTCTGGCTCGGGAGAAAGATAGACAGGAGATGATTAGGCAAGGCGTGATTGAACCCCCAAAACCTAAAGTTAAAATGAGCAATTTAATGAAGGTGCTGGGCTCTGAAGCTACACAAGATCCCACAAGACTTGAGAAGGAAATCCGCAGTGCAGCTGCTGAACGTGAACAAGCTCATATTGATAGGAATATCGCACGCAAACTCACTCCAGCTGAGC
This sequence comes from Excoecaria agallocha, assembly GCA_037975025.1. Classification (NCBI taxonomy): domain Eukaryota; kingdom Viridiplantae; phylum Streptophyta; class Magnoliopsida; order Malpighiales; family Euphorbiaceae; genus Excoecaria; species Excoecaria agallocha. The sequence continues at coordinate 8,805,627 of CM075815.1, forward strand.
GCCGTGAGAAGAAGGAAAGGAAGCTATTTGATGACTCCAATACCTTAGAAACAATTGTTTCTGTCTACAGAATCAACAGCCTTAAACACAAGAAGACCCGCTTCAAAGTTGATGTCAATGCTCAAGAAAACCGCTTAACTGGCTGTGCTGTGATTTCTGAAGGAATTAATGTTGTGGTGGTTGAAGGAGGAAGCAAATCCATTAAGAGGTATGGGAAGCTAATGCTTAAGCGCATAAATTGGGCTGAAGCCGTGGAAGAAGAGGAAGAAGATGGAGATGATGACGAGGAAAAGCCTCCAAACAAATGTGTATTGGTGTGGCAAGGTAGTGTTGCCAAACCGAGCTTTTATAAATTCTCCGTACATGACTGTGTAACTGAAGCTGCAGCTCGGAAAGTGTTTGCTGATGCTGGCGTTGCTCACTATTGGGATCTTTGTGTCAACTTCTCCGATGAGCAAACGTGAGATGTTGTCCGTGATTAAACTACTACTGTAATAATCGTTTGGTGATCATCGAAGATTTTAGTTCAAGTTGAGGTTACTTATAGACAGTTTGGTGGGCAGGAGTTCCTGAGATTACATTGCTGCAGCATTTCAAACTGATATTTCAATAGCCAATCCATTCCTTTGGAATTTCTGTATATTGAGTACTATCTGTCAGAATTTTTCCATCTATGAGCTTAGATATAAGATCCATCAAGTATGTATGTGAAACTTTACTAGTTGATAATTTTTGTGCAATTGAATGGCATTTAGACTTTTTCATTATGGGATGAAATGAACCCCATACCACACTTGCTCTGAATATGTGTGCAGGCTACACAATGGTGATTCGCAGTTCTCATGTTTCAGGTAGTGTATTTGGTCAAACAAACCACATAAAATCGAAGGTTGAACTTGCATTATTTTTGGACTGAATAGATTGAATAAAAAAACTAATTGAATGTTTAGTTTGAATAAATATTTTAGTTTTATATACATGTGCAACTTGTACACGTGATAAAATATTTTACAAAATGTTTGATGGCTATTTATAATAAAATATAACACAGATGTTGCCAAATGTTTTATGGCTACTTATAATAAATAGAAACTGAGAGGTTGCCAAAACAATTAAGCCAGGACTTACAAGTATAAAAACATGCAAAAAAAAAAATTCTATAGAAAAAAAAAATTAATTTGATCTTTATTTTTTTTAATGATATTTGATTTGTCCCAAAGTTTTTTTAGTTTAAATTAGAGGCCTACATGATTGGTTAATCAGTATATGGTTTATTTATTTATTTATTTATTAAATTTAGTACATTAAAATCGGTTTTCAAAATCAAAATATATGTACAGTCTATTGATAGTCAATCACTAAATATGGTTGGTTAACCATTGATTATTGGTTGAAAGCTAAAAAAATTAAACGTCATATAAAACGTTTTAATCCATCTATCAAATTAAAATATAAATTCTCCAAGTTCTAAACTTTAAATACAAGTCATTCAAATATAATAATAATACACATAAATAAAATTATATAAATATTAATTTATCAGCTATTCATTTTCTAATATTAAAACCGAATATGGATACATGTGAAAATTATTCTCATATTCACATATATGTGCAGAATTACATATAAATCAGTTAACCGTTATTAAATAGATTAATTAAACACTTAAGTGTAAGTTAAGTCCATTAATCACAATTTTAAAATTAAAGTCCATGTACACATCCATGGCCAATCAAATTGATTAATTGTTAAAATCAGTTTGGACTTGATTTGTTTAAATTGGTTCAACGGTTTTTTAGGTTTTTTTTTTCTGTCTAGTTCTAGTTTAAATTGGTGCAATATTTTTAATTTACTGTTATTTTAATCATTTAATTACTAACATATATTCTTTCATCAAATGTTTATCTACCACCGTTAATTGCTATTTTAATGTTATAAAATTTACATTAATCATATAGCTAATGATGTAAAAATATATAAAAAAGCATAAAAATTTGAAAAAAAAAGTAAAATTAATTAATTTTTTTATTAATTCATTGTGTATTTGCCTTTTAAATAGTAGTTACCCGTTAAATTTAATTTTGTAAAAATAAAAATGTAAATATTCAATTATTTGCTAGACTTGTGCATTAATTAAAAAACTGTGCATTTTGAATTTTTTTATTTTGTTTTTCACAAAATAAAAAATTCAGCCAAACAAAACTTTAGCCTTAATTTTAATTCTTTAAGAAAGGACTTACTGAAAAAATTTTCAAATTTGGCAAGCCACTAAATAAAAAGGTTTTATATATAAATATAATATTGTGCATCGTTATGATTCAAATGTGCCAAACATATTAATTTTGCTTTTTTTTTTTTCTCTCTCTAGCCTCTACAAAAACACCCTAACCTCCTTTTCTCTCTTAATTTAAAGGTTTTTATTTTATTTATCTAATTTTGAATTTCTGTCAATTCATTTACAGGCAACAACCCTCTTCTCTTTTATCTTGCTATTTTATTAAATTTTTATTAATATTTTTCAATTTTTGTATACTTTTTCATTTTTTTTAAATCTCTCAGATTGATGTAGATCTGAAGTTTTAACTTTATTCGTTATTTTTTATTCGTATTTGGTCTTTTTGTGTTTTGGTTTCAATAAACTCAAATCTAAAATTTTTTATTTTAGATATAATTTTCGTTTTTGCTCATATCCTATTTATGTTTTTATAAATATGGTTCGTTTAGTTAATGTTGAACTCAATTTAAATTTTTTGTCATGCATGTTTATCCTTCATATTTGGAAGTTATTGTCTTTCTTTATGAAAGTTTTTATCCTTCTGAAATGAGTTTTTTTGTGAACATCAGATTAATTGAGTTTTTCGCTAAAAACCAAATTGTCTGAGATATGTTACCATTATCTACTGTTTACGTTAAAGAAGTTCAGAGATATATTCTAGCAACTTTATTAGTTTCGTACATTTTATGTATTTTTAAATTTTATAAATTTATTTATTCTTTTCAAACATACTTTTTATATTATTAATAAATATTTAATTTGCATTAAAAAAAATTGTCAAACACAATTACTCATGTATATAATTATTTATTTTTATTAAGACAAAACATATTTGATTATTAAAAGGCAAAATGCATCACCCAGTTAAATTTTTATTTGGTTACTTCAGTTTTCTTAACTTTTATTTTTATCAATATTAAATTTAGAGTTATCAAATCTGGATAAAATAATAATATAATTTTAGTATATATTGAATGTCTAAACTCTTATTTTTATTTTATTAAATCCTTATTTAGAATAGATTTGACAAATTTTCATCCGATCTAAGAACCTGATAAAAAATGGCAATCTGAATTCGAAAAAAGTTCGAATAACTTGAAAAATTTAGGGTTCAACATTAGCCCAAACCCAAAAAATCCGCTTCAAAATATTTGAAACCACACACACACATATATATTGTTTTATTAATATTTTCATTTCAATTTTTATATAAAATTAAATTTAATTGAACGAAAAAAAAAATTCTAAATTTTAAATAGTATTTAAAAAATAAAAGAAAAGAAATAAAAAATTCAAATGTGAGTCATGTTCAATGTCATTTTGGTTAGTGTGTGTGTGAGTGTGTGTGTATATATATATATATATATATAGCCAAAATCTCAAATTTTTTAACCTCTCAAATTTTTTTTTTGTATTACCCATCCCATTCATCCTGCTACTATCTTTGTCTCACTTTATCTCTGTTGCCCTCAATCTCCAAGTTTCGGCATCAAAATGGTATAATTTTACTAATAGTTCGATCGATTTGATTTTAGTAGTTTTTGATATTAAAAATCAAATCAAGATAACTTAATTTTTATTTTAAAATTGAACTAAATATATCAAATTATTTATGATCGGGTCGATTTGATTTTCGGTCCAATCCGATACAATAAGGATTATTTCAATTTTTAAGTCTTAATTGTGACTTGAGATTCAACCCGAATCCATTAAAAAAATAAATGACCAGACCATAAAAATGATGATACGAAAAACCAGAACAAAAAAAAAAAAGAACTGACTTGAAGCCGAATCCGCATGACCCGATTCATTTGTTAGGTCTAATTTGGACCCAATAATGTGTATTAAAATAAAAATATAAGTGCTCGATGTGACCAAATAAAAGTTTAAGAATTTAATAGTGAAAAATGTATAAATCCAGGAACTTGATGATGCATTTTTCCTTATTAAAATATACAAACACGGATGCATATGCACCTATAAAATCACAATTAACAAAAGTAAAATTAAAAACAAAAATGAAATGTTGGCTCAAAGTAAAATTAAATAAACTTTATTGTGAATTCTGTTCTAAATAATTTTCGCAGAAATTTTCTATATACTTTCTGACACAAGTATCAAAGAAATGAAGATTAAATTACTTCAAGCATGGATACAAAAAGATAAATTTGAAGAATATTTTAGTATATAGGAAAATATGATATTAAATTATAAAATAAAATTGAGGAAAATTCTTTTCATTCATGCATGCATATTATAGTTTGAAAATTGTATAAAAATATTTTAGAGTCAGAAAATGAGCTTTGATCAAAACTGGTTTATTCATAAAATGTTTCGTCAGAAAATGTTTTATTAGAAAATAATCTTTTAGAAAATGAATTTCTAACAGTGTCAATTTCTGGACAAAAATCTGAATTTTACTATAGGACAAAATAACGGCTAATTTTTGTTTGTTTTTTCTGTTTTACCCTCCAATGGTTATAAATGGTTAATTTCGATTTCTAATAGCTAGAACTAAGTTTTTAGGTATAAATACATATTATTTTACCTATTAAAAGCTTAGAAAATTATTGGAAAGAATTTCTATTTCTTGAGAGTAAATATTTATATTTTTTCAATCTCACTTTCCACATCTTTTACATTTCATTCTTTTCATATCATTCTCAATTTGATTATAGCTTTGATTGTAATTGTTTCTGAGAAAAATTATATTGTGAAAGATTGTGAGTTGAATTGGCTAGAACCTTAGAAAAAATTCTAATAAGTATTTTATATCTTTTACTTTGTTAAAAAGATTATGGGTAGATATATACATCTAGAATTGTATATTGATTTTGACTCTTGTCCTTAAAAGAGTTAAGAGTAGAGAGAAAATCTTAAGAGTAAGTCTTAAGGAGTGAATGTAGGCAAAGAGGCCGAACCACTATAAATTTTGTGTGTTTACTTTTTTGCTCCCATCTCTACAATTCTGTTTTAATATTCTAAAACTTGTGTATTCAAAATTGTGTTAAATGATTTTTGAAATATTCACAACAAATATTACACACACATTTTTAAAATTGTATTTGATATTTTAACTGAAAAAGATCTTGCAAAAACTTGGTAGACTTTTGTATTGCATTTTTGTTCTTATTGTCAGAATTTTGCATATTCATATATTTTTGTTTTATTAGAAAAAAAAGCCAGAAAAATTTGAGAGACTTAATTCACCCTCCTCTTGTGTGTCTTTAGATTTATACGAAATATTATAAATTTATAGTCCCCCATATATATATACACATATGTTAGATATATATCACAATATATCGAACGGGAAGTAAAATGAGTTACCTCTCATAGCGCAATCCCATTGTAGTTGAAATCTCTTGTTTCGCGCTACCAGCACAACTTTGTCCACATGTTGCAAAAGTCGGGACAGAAGTATAGCTCTACGAACTAAAAGCCTCACGAATATGGTACAATCACAGAGCAAAATCGATAGAGTTTCGGTAAGGGAGAGAATTCAACACTTACCTTTTCAGAATTGTTGGCCCTTTATATAGGGCTCCAATTGAGGGAAACTTAATTCCCCTTAATTGACATTCATTCCAAAATGGCAGTTACAAACAATTAAGTAAAGAAAATAAATTCCCATTTAATATGTCAGTTACCAAAATCAATTTAGGTAACTGCCCTTATTAATACAAATTAAATGGATAGATTTCCTAATTAAGGGAAATCCTTATATGAAATTAATTTCATGTGATTTATTTTCTGTTCCGATATATTCACTTTTATATTGAGATCAATTTTTTATTTCGGGAGTCATGGGCATATTTCGAACTCCTTCATCTCCCACTCGCACATGACTAAATGATTTTTAGTCATCATCTCCAATCATACAGGCAGGTAGTCCATGTGACTAGCATATGTCGAGAAAACTAATACTATACATCTATTAGAGATATATTGCACCTCAAGAAATAAGATCTTCTCATAATTGTATACCAAATCCTAAATGATTTTTTGACATTCGTTATTTTATCTCATGATCTCATAAAAATAATTTTCGTATTCACTATTATGTCTCTATTTATAAAGACTATAATAGGTATACTAGTGAACCACAAAACTATCAAATGTGATTGAAAATATTTTTTCCATTTACTATATACTATCTATCATAGTCAACTCGCTTTTCTAGTTAAATTCGCCAGACCAAAATTTTTCTATGACCCTGTGGAAATTAACTAAACAAGCCATATTGAACTATACTTTTAGAACAAGTTAAGCATTTTGAGGGTTCAAAGATAGGGTCTCATGCTATGGAAAAAATTGAGATCATTCATATAATATTCCCTTCCCTTAGTCAACTCAAGCACACATGGTATGATGCATGTGCTATGGTGTTCTTCCCTCCCTTAAAGGAGCACATGTCTTATCATTATTTAACAACATACAGAAGTATAATGTTGCAATACACCAAAATATCCAACTTTAGTCCGCTTTTCTAAGGACTACTTATGGCTTTTGGATAAAATTTGATAGTTACTTTTAACCTATCATTGGTTATTCATAATCCTATTTTGGATCTTAATCCAAAGCACACAACCCCATGTGTCTCTTTATTTTGCACGTTAACAAGACTTGTCTTGTAATTTCTGCAAGACGATACTTTTATTTTGAACAGGTTCTAGAGATTTACTTTGTGTTTAAAAATCACCCTATATTAGACTTTGTTAATTTATTAACAAAAATAATGTAAACACCCGTGTGAGTGGGTTACTTCTCTGTTCGATATGCTCTATCTTATAACAGTAAATATTTACATATTAAGCATTTACACTCATATATTGCCAACAATAAAGTCAATAATAATAATAATAATAATAATAATAATAATAATAATAATAATAATAATAATAATAATAATAATAAGGGATTACATAAGATAGTACAAATCAAATTCTGCGTAACCTTTGAGATCTAATGTGTCTCTCAAAACACATCTCTCAATATAGGTCTTATTAATGGATCTGCAATTATTCCTAGTGAAAAATGTACTGTAAGTTCGCTTCTCCTCATGCAACAATCTTTGGTGTATCGACACTTAATGTCGGTATATCCATTGACGACTGATTGTCACTATAGACTATCACCGGTTCCTCTAAAATAGTTACTTTTAAATAGTTCACAAACCATTTTAACCAAATTGCCTTGTGTACCATAGCAGAGGAAGCGACAAATTTAGCTTTTATTATTGATAGGGTTACATAGGTTTATTTTTTGCCACTCTAAGAGATGGCACCCTTGTCACTCCACGAGATGGCACTTTTGCCCAGGAAGAATACATAACTTGAGATGAATGTCCAATAGAAATTCAAAATCAAAAGAAAAAAATAATGAAAATCAGAGTTTGAACTCAACCAAAACAACACTCAACAGAAATTCAAAATCAAAGGATGGTTATAATGAATGGTTTAACAGTAAACAAACCTCCCAATGGATGGAAAAGAGACCTGCAAGCTTCACCTACTAGCTTCTCCTTTCTCTCCGCGATTAAAGCCCATCAAACTCCTCTAATTTCAGCTGCTTGGATTCGCTATTGTGTAGATTCTTCATTTAGTTCAATTTTTTTAGGTTTTGCTACCTTTTGTGAGGAAGAAGAAAAAAAAGAGAGAGAATGCAGAAATAATTTTATTTTATTTTTTTAAAATTTTATGCCACATAAGCATCACATAAGCCCTTTTTTTATCTTTTTAATTGGTTGACTGGATCGACAATTAGGAGAGAGAATGCTAATATATCGAAATATGATTGGTTACCTTTTATGCCGTTATCCACGTGGCATATCTATTAATTTGAAGGGTATTATCAGACCAAAAATTGAATTCAAGGGTAAAAACACATTAAAACAACTGGCTTTAGAGGCAAAATGGGCTAAAAAAAGTATAAGGGTAAAATTAACCCTTTTTTAATAGTTCAAGGGCAAAATTACATCTTATCCCTATAAAATTTCCTCTAAAAGTATAAAAATCATGTTTAATTGTTCGCACACTAAATATATGTATTATTTTTATGTTATACTCTGTGTGCTTATAAATATAGAGAGTAATATGATAATTTTAACAAATTTAGGAGTTAATATGATAGTCAATTAGTTATGTATATATATATTTTTATCAATAATTTAGAGAAGTTTTTATGTATTATCTCTAGATATAGCAAATGAGTTAGGTTAGACGGATTTGAATTTGGTCACTTTGAGTCAATTCTTTTAGGATGACTTATTTTTTGGACAGATTGGAGTCTAGTCTCTTGTCATAATCAAGACTAAAAAGTTGGATAAAAAATCAAACTGGTTTTTACCATAACGGATCAAATTTTAAAACAAATCAGACCATATTGAAAATATTTTGGTATATTATGCTTGGTTTTAAAATTGAAATTCGGTTATATCGATTCAATTTTCAATATAAAAAACCGCCAAAATTGAACCGATCAAACTATTTGTAAAATTATATCATTTTGAAGTTGAAACTTGGACGCTAACAGCTACAGAAATAAAATGATACAAAAAAGGCGGTGGAATAAGGAAAATGAGTAACATAAATATTGAATTGTTTATTTCTTTTTCTTTTATTTTTCACTTATTGACTAAAAATTAAATAATTACATATTTATTTCTTGTTTCAATTAAATTTAATTTTTATATAAAAGTTGAGATATAAATATTAATCAAACGATATATTGTTTATAATAATAATAATAATAATAATAATAATAATAATAATAATAATTTATATAAAATATGAAAAAAAATTAATTGAAAAAATTTGCACAAGTTTAGGTCAGGTCGGGTCGGGTCAAATTTTATTTTTAAATGGATTTTTTGAGATTTGATTTCGGGATGAATTTGACACTAAATTTTTTGAATCATTCGAATTTAATTAAAATTTAAGTTTAGATTATTTTTTTCAAATGAATTCGAATCATATTTCGAATTGGGGCAAAAATGACCAGATTTATTTTTTTTAACTTAATTTATTTCCCGTAAAGATTGGCTCATTATTGATGTAAAAGGGAAAAAACAAAAAGTTTCATACTGTTTACTTGGATTAGAAAGTTGATTTTGGATTTCGCATTAAATTGATTGCTTAATTATCATGCATAAAATTAAAGAGGATGGTAGAGAGGCAAAGAAAATTTCGGAAGGGCAAAGATATGAAGAGACAGCACGAGCATTGGATTGGAATATTGGATGGTTGAGGTGGGCACGTGAACATGAACATGGCTTGAATTAATGCATACTTCCAGTAAATTCAAATAAAATTAATGTTTTGATTTTGGGTTTACACATCAATCATTGTCGGTGATATTTTAGACTTTATGAAATTAAAGTTTTTCAATATTTTTTTTGTATTAAAATGAAATTAATCATTTAAAGTGTAATGGAATAAGTATTTTGAAAAGAATTCCTCTAATCTTCAAAGCATATGCACTGCATTTTAAGAAGTCAATTTTATAGGTAAATAACATTTTAATTTTGCACACCATGTGACCCAGAACCCTAAAACCTTTTTCCCTATTGGGTATTTCACATGGGAATATAGGTAGCAAACAGATAGTATCATAAATAAATTGAATGAAATCGAATAAAATTATCGTATTATAAATAAATATAATCATAAAAGAGTCAAGTTTTATAACATTGTTATTTTATTTTCTTAAAAAAAATAAATTGAATTATATATATCACACAATGAATTAAATTAGATTGGATCATTTTACATATCAGACAAATCGAACTAAATTTGTGTCGCATTTTCGGATGCGGATTAAATCAGTTTTATGGCGGGCACATGAGGAGCTTCACTACATAGACGTATGCCGTAAGTAAGAATTAAATTTTGGGTTGAAATGGTAAGGTTCACTATATATTGACGTATAGCATTAGTACTAATTAAATTTTTGGTTGAAATTGTGGAGTAACTCCATCTGCCCACATTGTTATTAGCTGTTTCTTATTAGCAAAAGCACATGCATGTTCTTCTACTCTCCCCACCTTCTAAACCCTTATATAAAAGGAAATGAATTATTCCAAATTTCTTTTTTTTTTTCAAAGATTCTTTTTATTATTATTAAAGAGTCCCAAGATCGAAATTTATTTACAATATAATTATATTGATACCCTATCCTTGAATTATGACTAATCCAAAAGGAAAGGCAAAATGTATTATTGTGTTCCTTAAAATCTTCAAATACATTAGATTCGACATTTACCACTGGAATTTCTTTTCTATTTTATTAAATATTAGGTTAATTTAAATCCTATATATGAAATATTATTAAATATTTATAAAGAAATCTGTGTTTGAATTTTAAATACGGATTGAAATAAATAAATTAACCATAAATGATAAAACTAAGGAAATCCAAATATAACTTTTTGCCGAGAGAAAAAGGGAAAAGGAAGAAGGGGAAAAGCAGGATAATTTGTGGGAAAAGGACTGGTAACAACAAGGGAGCCTTCCAAATCCAAATAAGCAATTAATATTTGACCAAAATAGTTGAGAAATTAATAAGCTATATGCTGTATTTTGTATTTTGACTTTCTTATAATTTCAATATTTTATTAACAGCTAATTTTTAGTGTATATATAGGTATGAGTTAGATTGCAATATGGTTAGCGGTGGTAGCCTATCTACATCAACTACCATTTCATGTATAGTCTTTTTGTTTTCCTCTTTCCCCTTTCAGAGGAAATAACATTATCCAAATTGACTAACACCTTATTTCACTAATAAAAATAATAATAATTTATCCACCAAAATAATAATAATTTGACAAATTAGCAGCTGAATGTGTAACTGATTAGGGTCGTAACCCGAGGGATCAGTTACCCACTTAACTACCATTGTTTTTTCTTCTATTAGTTGTCTCCTCCTCCTTAAATCAAAGTATAATAAACACTAGACAACATTCATGTTTTTACAAATTAATCACACGCGTTTGCAGTAAAATTATTATTATTTTTTAATATATGGTATCCAATTGAGACTCGAATTCGAGACATTACACTCTTAATCATTTGACTAATAGCATTAACTAAAATTTATTCTTAAAATTGAAATTATTTAGGTAATTGATGCTAACCTACTATGATGTGGACTTTATTGTACTAATTTCTGTTCGGAACTCCTATAATTATTCAGAAGAAATAAATTCAACTTTCGTTTCACAAGGGACGATAACCTTATTTAGTGCAAAGTAAGGGAAGATAAAAACTACCATGGATTTGAACCATTACAAGAAATCAGAACCTAAAACAATAATATATCTCACTTCACTATCAAATAAAAATGTACATTTAGTTCTGGTAGATTCTAGAAATTCTTGGTAGCTTGAACCGTTGAGGCTCCCGTCCGGCAGCCTCAACGAGCAAAATAAGTTTGATTTTCACTGCTGTTTCTGTCATGTAGCTAGTGACAAGAATCTTAAATTGTTAAATGTAATGTAATTGAAGTAATTTGAAATGTATTAACACATTAATAGTCTCATATACTTAATTCAACTCACAATTTATCACTGAACTCGATCCCTTATATTTATTTTTGGTTCAACCTAATACATACACTAATTATCTTTTGATTTAAGAAAGCTCATATAAAGGGTAGTTTTAGCTGATTTTGAGCACTTTATCAGCATTATTAGCTACTATGAATTAATTAGTAAGTTGGTCCTAGTTTATAACTATTTAATTAGATCTTTCCAATCACGCACACGTATTGGATTTAAAGCAAATTATATATTTAGCCATGTTAGCATTTAAAGATGTAATCACTTGCTCTGCAAACAAACTTAATTTTATGTCCCTACATGAAATAATAGAATTTTGCACGTGTGAGCAGAATTTCAGCATTTATTTAACATGTAATTTTCACTTGAAAAGAGATATTTCCAGGGTTTGTTCCTCCACTATAGAATCCAATTCAGGTATGTATTTTTAATTCGAGGAATTGGGGAATAAAATATCCAATTGAGGTATATATTTATTATAAGTGAATCGAATTCTACATTTGTTCTAGTTTCGTGGTAAGAAACAACCATCGTAAAGCCCAAGTTAATCTATAATTGTAGAAGCCAGAAACAACCAAACAAAAGCTGAACTAAAATCAATCCCTTTTGAGTCATAAATAAATAAATTTACTTCTATATCTGGAAGTTCATTAAAGAAATATATATACATGTTGTAAAACTAATTAAAGCAAAGACATATATAGTATAAATAGATAATTTTCTCTTATTGATTGTAGATACTGAATAACCACAATGGGATATTTATAGGTATAACATAAAAGTAGTAGAATCCTATTAAAACATGGAGAGTGATGAGTTTGATAGTCACCCATACACTTTATAATTATCACAATACTTTTCCTTAGATGACTATGCACTATGAATATATCTCGTTACAATCTTGCTAAGAAAAATCCAGTGGGATAAAAACTTAGCGAACGAAAAAAAGTATAGTATTCATAGGCAATTCACTTCTCCTAAAAAATACAACAATTATAACATTTCCTTAAGTTTACGCATTTCGATACTGCGCACATGCCTTTTAAAAATCGAAGTCGGTAAAGTTTTGGTGAAAAGATCTGCTGTGTAACGTCCCCGGATCCGCCACTAGTACGATATTGTCCGCTTTGCTACCTGTCACTCCACATGTCTACTTTGGAGATCATGATGGAGCTAGGTGACTCGCGGTTTTGCTCTTGAGGTTACCCCCAAAACGCATCGTATTAGGGAGAGGTATCCACATCCTTATATGGCATGCTTCGTTCTCCACTCCAACTGATGTGAGATCTCACAATCCACCTCCCCTTAGAGCCCAGCGTCCTCGCTGGCACACCGATCCGGCACCGACTCTGATACCAATTGTAATGTTCCCGGATCCGCCACTAATACGATATTATCCGCTTTGCCACCTGTCACTCCACATGTCTGCTTTAGAGACCATGCCGGAGCTAGGTGACTCACAGTTTTTCTCTTGAGGTTACCCCCAAAACGCGTCATACTAGGGAGAGGTATCCACATCCTTATATGGCATGCTTCGTTCTCCACTCCAACCGATGTGGGATCTCACATGCTGGGTTGTCACTTGAGCGAATTTTACAAACATCAATTTGACCATTCTTCATGAGTTCATGAGAATAGAAAAATTTTGGTGAAATATGTTTGGTTCTATCACCTTTTATATAGCCACCTTTGATTTGTGTAATACAAGCTGCATTATCCTCATATAATATTGTTGGTTTGTTCTTCATCATTAATCCACATGCTCCTTTAATATGCTGAATCATGGTCTTTAACCATACACATTCTCGGCTTGCTTCGTGAATAGCTAAAATTTCTGAATGGTTTAATGAAGTAGCAGTGATAGTCTGTTTTATAGATCTCCATGAAATAGCAGTACCACTACATGTAAAGACATAACCGGTTTGTGATCGAGTTTTATGAGGATCAGATAGATACTCAGCATCAGCATATCCTATTATTTCTAACTTTGATTCCTTTGAAAAAAATAAACCCATGTCAGAAGTACCACGAAGATAATGTAGGATATGTTTCACCCCATTCCAATGCCTTCAAGTGGGACCAGAGCTAAATCTTGCTAATAGATTAACTACAAAAGCTATATCTGGTCTTGTGCTATTTGCAAGATATAAAAGTGCTCCTATTGCACTGAGATATGGGACTTCGGAACCAAGGATTTCTTCATCATTTTCTTGTGGGCGAAAAGGAACTTTTTTAACATTTAGAATACGAACAATCATTGGAGTACTCAATGGATAAGATTTATCCATATAAAATTATTTTAAAATTTTCTCTATATAAGATGATTGATGTAAAAGAATCACATTCGATAGATATTCAACTTGAAATCCAAGATAAAATTTTATCCTTCCGAGATCTTTCATTTCAAATTCTTTTTTCAAATAATTTGCATTATCAGAGATTTCTTCAGGAGTCCCTACTATGTTCTAATCATCAACATAAACTGCAACTATAGCAAATCCAAAATTTATTTTTTTAATGAAAACACATGGGCAAATATAATTGTTTTCATATCCATTTTTCACTAAGTATTTACTTGGACGATTATACCACATGCGTCCAGATTGCTTTAAGTCATACAAAGATCTTTGAAGTTTAATAGAATACATTTGTCGAGACTTTGGATTATATGTTTCAGGCATCTTGAATCCTTCAGGGATTTTCATATAAATATCATTATCTAATGACCCATATAAGTAAGCTGTAACTACATCCATTAGATGTATGTCAAGTCTTTCAGGGACTTCTAAGCTAATAAAAAATCTAAATGTAATTGCATCCATAACTGGAGAGTACATCTCTTCATAATCTATGCCTGGTCTTTGTGAGAAACCTTGAGCCACAAGTCTAGCATTGTATCTTACAACTTCATTCAGCTCATTTTCTTGCGTACAAAGACCCATTTATATCCAACTGGTTTGATATCTTCTGGTGTCAGGACTACTTGTCTAAATACTTTTCGTTTAGCTAAAGAATCTAGCTCAACCTGAATTGCCTCTTTCCATTTTGGCCAATCAATTCTTTGTCGACATTCTTCTACAGTTTTAGGCTCAGGCTCATCATCATTTGCTATTTTTGAAGCAATTGCATATGCAAATACATTATCAATAACAATTTCATCTTTTTCTAACATATTTTTAGTTTTCAGTGAGATCTCATAATTTATCGGTACCGAAATCACTTCTAGGGTCGCTTCTCTAGAAATATGTAGTTGTGTATTTGAGTTATTTCTGGCCTCTTTAGGAGGATCGATTGAATGATTTTTTATTTCTCTCTTCTTTCGAGGAACATTATCTTTTGCACCAATAGGTCTACCATGCTTCTGGCATGAATTAGACTCATTTGTTATTATACCCCAAGATATCCTACGGGAACATTTAATTGTACAGGGGCATTTGCAACTAGAATGTATGATTTAGTGACCTTTGAGTGTCTGTAAAGATATCGGGCAACTGATTTGCAGCATTCTATAAATGAATTATTCTTTGAACTTCAAGTTGACATTGATTTATGCGTGTATCAAATTTGGACAAAGTTTGTGTGTTCCAACTGATTTCTTGAGCTTTTGGCCCATTTTCTTTATCTTCCTCTAATGGTGGGAAAACCAATTCATCAAACATATCCTCATCAGTAACTTTCTTTCCACATAATTTTAATTGAGAGCTAATTTTAAATAGGGCTGAATTATACTCACTTACAATTTTAAAATCTTGCAAACGTAAGTGTATCCAATCATATCGAGCTTTAGGGAGGATCACTATTTTTTGATGTTCATAGCTCTCCTTTAAATTATTCCAAAGAATTAATGGGTCTTTAACAGTGAGGTATTCAGTTTTCAAATTTTCATGTAAATGATGCCGAAGGAATATCATCGTTTTTGTGTGATCCAGCAGGAATGCTTCATTTCCTTCTTTTATGGAATCTCCAAGATTCATAGCATTTAAATGAATTTTAGCATCAAGTACCCATGACAGATAATTTTTTTCAGAAATATCAAGAGCAATAAACTCAAGTTTCATAAGATTTGACATTGTAAACACACTACACTTAAAAAGAAAAATTTAAAATTAGGCTATAAATAAATTGTAAAAAAATTAATAAATAAAATTAAATCACACATAATTAATTTAAACATACATGACTTTATGCAAATGTCATTGATTTGATATAGGCATAATTATGGCCAACCATTTATAATACTTGTTTTCAATTAAAGATGTCAAAAGATGGTATATTTGATATATGGTATTGAGAAATAATAATAATAATAATAATAATAATAATAATAATAATAATAATAATAATAATAATAATAATAATAATAATACAACTAAGAATACATTTATCCTACTTCTACGCATGCACTTGCATTTTCAATAAACTAGAAAGCATTGACGATGTAATTAAATAAGAGAGATGCTAAAAAAAAATAAAGCCAACATACTAATTTAATAACAAAGGCAAGCTTCAAATTGCATTGAAAAACTCACTTTAAATTTTCTTTACCAACGAATGGAATCCATTAATTAAATATTTTCTTAAGAAAAAAAAATATTATTTTATACGTTCCAAGTCAAACTCAACATTAAATTTTATGAAGAAGTAAATAAGATAAATCCTAAATCTTAATCCCGACCCAATCAACAAATATAAATAATATGACTAGATTCAACTCATAAAAAGATTAATAAATTGAATTAAAAGAAATAAAAATGGAAACGAAAGAAGGGAAATGTAACGCCCCAATTTTTAAATTATTCGAATAATAAATAAATCGATCTCAATAATATGTAAATTTGATAATAAAATAAATATATAAAATAATTTGGATTGAATTATAGTTGAATTTTGGCTGTTATTGCATAAAAGAAAAAAGTTCTGGGGTTAAATTGCAAATAGTGTACATTTGAGGTACTTAAAGAGGAAGTTGGCCAAAACGACGTCGTTTTGGCCTTTGTCTTCCTCTTCTTCTTTAAGGAATCAACTGGTTCCTTATTTTTGGTCCTAAGAAACCCAGCCCGATGCCACCTTCCCTCACCCCTCCTCTCCTTCCCGATCCGATCACGTAAAGCCATCGTCAGTCAGCCGCCGCTGTTGTTCCACTGGAGTAGCCGCCGATGAATCATCCTCACCCCTTTTTCTTCCTTTCACGCGCTATAGGGCGCGATTCTCCCCCTTGTCGCCTTCCTTACTCGGATTTCCTTTGGTTCCGCCTCTAAGGTTATTTTGTTTCCATAATGGGTAAGTAATTCATGTTTTACTCCTCTTTAATGGTTAATTGCTTTAGAAGATCTAAGACAGTAAAGAATTGCAAATCTATGGATTTTGGAATTTGGGAAAAATATTAATTTTAGATAAATCTTTAGTTATTTAAGGAATTGGTTAAATATTAGTAAGAACTATTAAGTTTAAATGCTGATATATGTATACTTAATTGAAGGGTTATTGATAAATTGTGAAATTTTTTTAGAGGCAAACACTGGATTAAGTGAAAAGGAAAGGAAATAAAATAAGAACGATAAATTGAAGTTACTGGAAGCTGATGTTAAAGGAGTTATCGCTAATTTTGGTATGTGTTCAAGCAAATTTATTTTTCCTAAGTATTTACAGTATGTGTGTTAGTTTAAATTGTTTGATTGAGAATTTTTATTTGGTAGTATTAGTGTTACAAATAATTAATTGGATGTTAAATATCAAATTTGAGGCTAAATAGGAATTATGTATATGTTTAAGTATGAACCAAAAGGCTAATAGGTATATGTTTTAATTCGTATAAACATGGTATAATCTTAAATTAACTATAATGTAGTCTTAATTGGGTTATAATGGTGATGTACAATCATTATGCTTCTTAGTTTTGAAAGAAAAAGATGGTAAAATATGCTTTATGTTCGGAAAGAGAGTAGTAAATAATTAAAGGTTATTATGATCAATTAGTTAAATGAGTGATTTAGACGTTTTATGAATTAAAGTAAAACCATGACTAAAATAAATATGGACATTAGGAAAGCATATATTATTTGGTTAGAATAATGAATATATACATACATATATATACATATATATAAATATATATACCCACGTACTCATGGTTATATATATATGCATGAATATTTTATGAATTAACCATTGAGTTATGAAATATAGGATGAACTGCATATTATCCAAGCAATGAATTTCTATATATAAAGCAAGATTTGTATGAAGTGATGTTATAAATACATGAATAAGTGTTAAATGGGTAACATAAAACAATTTACTTAAATCATAAGAGTTTGATTCGTAAATTTGTTATTTAGCTTATAATGTATAAGTTATGATTTTAGGAGTGATGGATTTGAATTTCATAAAAATCAAATGTCCTAAGTAACTAATTAGGAGTTGCTAAATAAGTAGTACAAATTCTTTAATTTGAGTGTATAGGTTGAATTGCAAAATTTTCATCTTACTTACTTTATGAACATTATTAGATCCTTAAAAAAATGTATAAATTGTTATCACAACGGAATGACAAATAATTTATTTGTCATAGGTAATTGAAGGAATACATTCATAAAATTAAATTTAAATCTTTTAAATCATGATTTAGTTTTGGCTATGATTTAATATATTCCATATTATGATATACTTGATTGACTTTAATTAGTGAGTTGTTGAAATTTAAGGTAATTGTTTTTATTGTTGCTTCAAAATGCCTCAGTGGAAACTTATGTATACATATGCTTATCTTTAAACTTTAGAAGAACGTGAATGAGGATAATTATGACATAATCTGATCACAAGTAAGAGCTATAAAGTGAGACTGGATGAAATGGAAAAACGGAATATGAATTTAATGATATTTTTCCTTAGTAAAACTAGACAGGAATTGGGGCAATAGGATAAGGTTGGCATGCTAATTAGGGACGTTTAGCATCACTGCGTCGTAATATGACTATCGGATTGAATGGCTCCGAGAGCTCTTCCAGTGAATGCTATTAAATTGAGTCGTGGGCTGAATGGCTCCGAGAGCTCGGTCCACATATGTATTTATATAAATATATGTATATATATGTATGTGTTTAAAATTATAGTGAATGTATTACATCAAATAGATTGTATGAAGATCTTGAGGGGGCATATACCGGGCAACCCTGGACGTCGATACCTTGAGGGGGGGGCGAATACCGAGCAACCATGGACGTCGATACCCTGAGGATTCGATTATGTGTTTTAAATCCCGTTTATTCAGCTCGGTGCAATTCTGTTGGATTTTACTGGGGGCAAGTACATAACATAAATATTAAATGTTTATTTAAACTATTTGAGACTTTTAATTGAAAATAATTGGCTAGCTACTTCTTTGGACTATAATATTAATTAAACCTTAATCTATATACGAATTATATATGCCTAAATTCCTTGTAAATGGATTTATGTCCTTTTGTTAAAAGTAAATAAAGATATTTATGTTTGATAGGTTATGTGAGTTATATAAGTTTAATTTCCTTATGATGGATTTATTGTTTTTATATTTTGAAATAAGTGATAACTTTTGTGTTCTGATGATTAGTAAAATTTTAAGCATATTTTAATTTATTATTCTATATTAAGTGGAAAAATAGAATTGCTTGAACACCACTAAGCAAAATACTTAGTGCGTGATTTTATTTCCGCGCGTAGGTTTGAAGGTAATGGAGTGGATTTACAGCACAGCTTGAGTCATAACAAAAAGGTTACAAAATTCTGAGGTGGATGCTCCACTTATTTCTTTTTGTTATCTTTAAGATACTTTGGCATGTACATTGTATTTTAAGGTGTAAATATCATGTAAATATTTATGGATATTATTATTGTAAATTAAAGGAAGAATATCATAGCTAAGTGTGATGTGTATGATTCTGTTAATTTGACTCGTGAATTATCAAAGGAAGGGAAATGATTATGTGTATTGGGGTTTGAATGGAGGTTGGATGGTAGAATAGACTTGGATAGAAGTGTTTTAGGTACATTCTTTTAGGAGGTTTTCATGAATTTTAGGGAAATTCTGCCAAAATTTTTAAAAAATGAATATTAATTTGATATATGATCAGATCTTTAAATAGTGGTTTGTTTTGACCCGTATTAAAGGAATCTAAGCCCGAGTGTGACATCCTGTATCCAAGTATTTAACTAACCGGGTATAGGGTATTACAGGAAAGGAGAATGCACTATGATATCATTGGATTTTCGAAATTGAGAAGAAAAATAGTAATAACATAAACAACTAAAATCAAGACATACAATATTTATTATCTGATATCAACCGAACTAATAAACCGATTTAACTATATGATATTAGTTGGGCATATAGCTCAATAAAGGCCTCCATAAACCGACCAAAGGTTAGATTTATCTGGACTCTCTAATCGAGCAACAGTTCAATAGAGAACGTGTTCTGAAAATAGCTCTGTCACGATACACAGACAGTTACCACTATCCATGTTTCCCCCGAGAATCGTCGAAAATGGGTTAGTGGCCGAAAATAACAGGAAACTCCTCCCACTATCTCCAGCAAACGTATTAATTCTTCATATAAAAAGTTGAATAATAGGTATGAAAGACTGACTTACCTACTTTGCTAAAAATTCTTACTCTCTTACACAGAAATTCTAACTTGACCGTCGGAGGCTCCCTTATCGAAAATTCACCGGTCTTTATTTATTTTTTGCAGGTGATCACAAGGAACTCATTGTGCATATTACCTGTCATCATTTGGTGCGATGAGCGTGGAACATGGACCTTTTTCCAGACCTCAACCTAAACACCTCCCAACAGGAAAACCCAACATCTAATGCCACCCCACCTAAAATACAGCAGTTTCTCCCTCAACTCAACGACACCACCTTGGCTTCCCCAGCCATGGTAATCCTAAATGTCACTTCTAGCATTACCTCTCAAACTGCATAATTCCTTATTGTTGCACTATCAGCCATCATCGCCTAAGCTCAACCTCAACCTTTACCCTAACAAAACACCAACATACCTCGGGCTTCACAGCCTTTTACTCGGGAACCCTACTCACCAGCCCTACCCTAAAATCCAAACTCCATCATTACCCTAACTATCGAATAATTTAACCGCCTCTTGAATGACCGGATCCAAAGGCAACAAAACCAAACTACACTGCAATATTAGGGCAGTTTTCGATCCCTTCTCTCTCGGGAAATCTTAGTAGCCCCATTTCCTAACATTCGACTTCCTCACCTCAAAACCTACAGCGGCAACACCGATCCTCGAGCTTATATTGACCATTTCCAACATACTATGCTTGTGCTCACAGCGGATGACTCTGTCTTGTGTAAGATATTCCTACAGACCTTGGAAGACTTAGCTCGAATTTGATTTCGAAACTTGCCATCGCATTGTATTGAGAATTTCGAGTAGTTCAGTGACATGTTTGTCGCAAAGTTCATGGCCGCCATTCACTCGAACAATATGTCCGTAGATTTGAACCTGGTGCAACAAGAAAAGGGCGAATCACTATGGGCCTACGTGAAAAAGTTTAACGATGTGGCCATGGATATACAGAATATGAACTTAGAGGTCGCCATTAACGCCCTAATCCGAAACACAATATGTCAGGATTTCATTGACTCATTGAGCAAGAAATCCCTAAATGACTTACTGAGCTCATATCAAGGGAACACAAGTACATCCGCATGGATGAGGCTCGGTATCTTCGCCATACCTCCCATAAGGCATGGACATCTGAGAAGAAAGGAGGTGAAACTGCAAGAACAACTCGGGGATGGGGGAAATCCCAGTAAAACAGACCCAAAAAAGTTTTGGGGGGGGCAACTAGTATAATCGATCATATGCAATTACTACTCCCCTCTCGGATAACCGAAGAGATGAAAGGTTCACGCCCCTAACTACCCTTCGTGAACAGATACTGGATTGGCTCAAATAGAATGGTCAAGTTAACTAGCCAAGATACATGAGGGAAGACCCGAACAGAGATCAGGGCCTTTACTATGCTTTTCACAGAGACAAGGGCTATGAGACTGAGGATTGTAGGCAACTCAAGTGAGAGATTGAGCACCTAGTTTGGAAGGGTATCCTAGCTTGGTTCGCCAAGCCAGATGAAAAAGGAAAGAGGTAGAGGTCACCTTCTCCCCAACCGAGCAGGGGTAGAGCTAATGGTGGTAGGTGAACACCTGCGGGGGTCATACATGTA
Source organism: Excoecaria agallocha (assembly GCA_037975025.1). Classification (NCBI taxonomy): domain Eukaryota; kingdom Viridiplantae; phylum Streptophyta; class Magnoliopsida; order Malpighiales; family Euphorbiaceae; genus Excoecaria; species Excoecaria agallocha. Next base: position 8,827,698 of record CM075815.1, read on the forward strand.
ATTGTCGGGGGCGAGCAGCGGGATCATTCCCGAAAAAAGAAGGCCAAAGAGGCCCCAAGTATAATTTAGTTTTCAGCAGTGGACGGGGCACATCTTTAGCATCCACACACAGATGCTTTGGTTGTTGAAGCAGTCATTTAAGACTTCTTGGTCCAATGAATATTGGTTGACACAGGGAGTGAGGTCAATCTCATAACATTTCGAGCATATAGAGCATTGGGAATGTCAGACCATAGACTTAAGTAAGTCAACATCCCTCTCATTGGTTTGTCCGGAAGTCTTATACGGGTAGAAGGTCTAGAAACTTTATCTGTACAGCTCGGAGACGATTCAGTGGTATGTGCTTACCGAGCGGATTTCATAGTGGTCGATATTCCACTATTTTACAACGTGATATTTGGCCGACCTTTACTATCCGAGATAGATATATGTGTCTCGATGAAAAACCTTGTGCTTAAAACCCCACAGATGATAAAGTTGCCATTTGAGAGGAAATCGAAGGACTGCTCAGGAGACGTACTTGACCATGCTCAGAGGAGCCAATTAGGGCCTGCCCTTGGACATAATGGATGTACCCGAAAAGGAGGAACGAAGGGTAGAACCGACATAAGTGTTACAGGTAGTCGAGCTAGAGACAAGGAAGAATGTTTAGATATTGGCTCCAAAGGCTGGAGCAGAGAAAGAATCTCTACTCTCAACACTTCGTGAGTTTGTCGATGTTTTTTCTTGGCAAAAATCAGACATCCAGGGGGTTAAGAAGGACTTAATAGTTCACTCATTAAATGTTTGGTCTGAATGTAAGCCAGTAAAATAAAAGAAGAGAAACCATGCCCCGAAGAGACAATTGGCCATCGAGTAGGAGACCGTGACTTTGCTGGAAAATGGTTTCATCAGAGAGATATTTTATCCAAACTGGCTAGCCAACATCGTGCTTGTCCGAAAGAGTAGTGGCAGATGCAGAACGTGCATTGATTTCACCGATCTAAACAAAACATGCCCGAAGGACTGCTATCCTCTACCGAACATTGACACATTAGTGGATTTAATGGCAGGATTCAAAGAGTATGCCTTTCTTGATACCTCGGTAGGCTACCATCAGATTTCGATGGCCCCAACAGATAAAGAAAAAATAGTGTTCATCACTCATAGAGGAACTTACTGTTATCGAGTCATGCCCTTTAAATTAAAGAATGCAAGGGCCACTTACCAAAGGCTAATGAATCAGCTGTTTGCCAAGCAGTAAGGGAGAAATATGGAGATCTATGTGGATGACATGATCGTCAAGAGCAGAGCCTCAGTAGATATATGCACCGAGCTGAAGGAGACCTTCCAAAGATTGCGGGGTTCAGGCTTGAAGTTGAACCCTGAGAAATGCGCCTTTGGGGTACAGTCTGGAAAATTTCTTGGCTTTATGATATCGAAGCAGGGGATCGAAGCAAATCCAGAGAAAATCAAAGCGATTATGACCATGGATCCACCTAAAATAGTTCGGGAAGTTTAGAGACTGAATGGAAGGATCACAGCTTTGGGCAGGTTTATATCTTACTCGGCCAAACGATGCCTACCCTTCTACCGAGAAATCAGGAACCTCAAGAACTTCGCTTAGACAGAAGAATGCCAGCAAGCATTCCAGGCCTTGAAACAGCTTCTCTTAACCCCACCACTGCTCAGCAGGCCACTAGTTGGTGAGGTTTTGTACATCTACTTATCTGTATCAGCTGGTGCAGTAGGTTCGGTCTTAGTCAGAGAAGAGGAAGGCCAACAGTTTCCTGTTTACTACACGAGCAAAGTACTTCGGGGTGCCGAACTCAATTATCCATTCTTAGAGCAGCTAGCCCTTGCACTCATCATCACAGCAATTAGGCTCCGTCCGTACTTCTAGGCGCACACGATTACGATGCGTACAAACTCAAACTTGAGAAAGGTACTGCAGAGGCTAGAATTCTTAGGCCGATTGACAAAATGGGCCACTCGCCTAGGGGAATTCGATGTTCGTATAAGCCACGAACATCAATGAAGGCACAAATACTAGTAAACTTTGTTGTCGAGCTATATGAACTAGCTCCCGAGCCAACAAAAGTATTATGGAAGTTGTATCTTGATGGAGCCTCAAGTTCGGATAGAGCGGGAGCCGGAGTATTTTTGATAAGCCCGATGATAGTTCGAATTCGAGCTATGGCAAGCCTTACCTTTTCAGCCTTTAACAATGCAGTAGAGTATGAAGCCCTATGCTAAGGGCTGCAGTTGGTGATAGAAGTGAAGCTGGATATCTTAGAGATATTCTCAGATTCCCGACTGGTAGTCAGTCAACTGAAAGGGAACTTCAAAGCCAAAGATTGTTCCATTATCCGCTACAAATATCTGGCTTCTGCCTTGCTAGCCAGGTTAAAGGAGAAAGAGGAAACTTGGTCGATCACTCAGATACCTCGGGCAAAAAATATGGAGGCAGATACTCTTGCTAAGAGAGCTTGTCTTAACAGTTCGGTTGATAATACAGACATCACTTCCATAACCATTTCACGCCCAACTTATGAAACTTTTCAGGTTCAAGTGCAGGAGCTGATGGAGGGTTGGCATTTACCCATTTACCAGTAATTGGTGTCAGAAATCTTGCCAGATGAACAAGCCCAAGCTTAGAAAGTAGTTCGAAAATCAAGCCTATACGCAGTAATGGATGGCAAGCTTTACAGGCGATCTTTCTCCCACCAATGGACTTTATGTGTAAGCATTAATGAAGGGGATTATACCCTCGGAGAGATTCATGAAGGGATTTATGGAGCTCATGAAGGTGCACAGGCCATAGCTCGGAAGGCTCTCTTACAGGGGTATTATTGGCCAACCATGGAGGCTTATGCAAAAGTCCTAGTGCAAAAGTGCAATAAATGCCAAAGGTTTGCCAACATTCCGTACCAAAGCTCGATAAGACAGAAGCCAATCCACAGCTCATAGCCTTTTGCACAGTGAGGGATTGACATATTGGGTCCTTTCCCTTGAGCGAAGGGGCAGCGATGATTTTTGCTAGTAGTGGTAGACCACTTCACCAAGTGGGTGGAAGCTGAAACATTTGTAACCATCACACAGGCGAATGTTGTCAAGTTCCTAAATAAAAACATCATCACAAGGTTTAATATCCCGCACTCATTTATAACTGACAATGGCAAACAGTTTGATTGTCAGGTTTTCAAGAACTTCTGCTCAGAATTGAAGATCCAGTTGAACTTCACTTTGGTCTACCACCCGCAATCCAACAGAATGACCGAAGTGACAAATAGAACTATCCTATCCAGGCTCAAGAAGTGGCTTGAGGATGCCAAGGGCTTATGGACCGAAGAACTCAACAATGTGCTATGGTCATATCGGACATCACCTCGTGCAGCAACAAGGTTAACACCCTTCGCACTTACATAAGGCACTGAAGAGGTCATCCCTTGTGAGATAGGAGTACGAGGCATCCGAACTTCTTCCCCTGATGCAGAAAACAATGCTGGTCTCTTATATAACTTAGATCAGCTCGAAGAAAGCAGGGAGCTCACCCAGATACAGTTTGTTACATACAAACAATGCATGACGGCTTACCATGACTGCAGGATCAAGCCGAAGTCTTTTCGAATCGAACATTTGGTACTAAAAAAGGTGGTGTCTGCTCAAACAGTAACAGGTGTTGGCAAACTGGATCCCAACTGGGAAGGACCGTACATAATCCGGGAAGTAACCAGAATGGAGCATACAGGCTAGAAGATGTTGCAGGCAAGCGGCTCCTGCACTCCTGGAATGGACTCAACCTCAAGTCGTACTATCAATAGTTCGGCATTCTTCACGCCATGAACAAACCTTGTACTGATTCTAAATTTTATGATTTTTAATTTTTGTTCGTCATTATCGGTGTTTCTCCATTTATTATCACAAGTTGTCGCCATGATAATCTATCATAAATGCAAGTCCTGCAAATGTTTCTGCCTGCTGGATAGAAGTTTAATGAATGCCCTCAATCATTTTAGTAAGTTCAGCATATCTCGCCACAAAACTTGTTAATAAGTAAAGCTAACAGCGCCTATATCTAAAGGCTCGGCATTATTGCCAAAGTCCCTCAATCATATCAGTAAGTTCAGTATATCTCGCCGCAAAACTTGCTAATAAGTAAATCTAACGACGCCAATATCTAAGGGCTCGGCATTATCGCCAAAGTTGCCCGATCATTATAGTAAGTTTGGCATATCTTACCGCAAAACTTGCTAATAATTAAGGATAACGATGTCTATAGCTAAGGGCTCGGCATCAGCATTAAATTGCCCGAGTGTTTAAGTCAAGTTCGGCAAAACTCACCGCAAAACTTGCATACTTCGATGGCTAACTATGCCTATGGTTCAGTACTTGGCATCTTTGCCATGATCGCACTATCATTCAAGAAAGTTTAGTGCAAATCACCGCACAACTTGCAATTTAAGTAAGACAACCAAGCTTGTGGGAGATTGCTTGGCATACATCGCCAATTAACTTCGCAACTCAATAAGGCTATTCGCATCCCAACAAACTTATGCTCAAGGAAGAGTTCAGCAAACAGCAATACACAATTCTTGATCTATGTAGAAAAAGTTTGTGGTCAAGCCTACGCATTTATTTTACTCTAAATATGTTGACTGAACTGCTTCTCATCGAGCTCAAGCTCGACATTTATAGAGCCTTGGGGTTAGCATATCATATGCAAGGTATTCACTACATCATCCTCATTATCTAAATTCTCCTTTTATGGGATGTTTTTCTTCTCAATATATTAAACTGGGTTCGAAAATCATAAGATGTTCGGTTAAGCTTTCGAACGCTCACCTCTCTACACACGGGGATAATGTTTGTTCATACAATCTTGGAAAGACATTCCGAACAAAAATAAAAATCTTGGAATAAAGTAAAAACAAAAGTATGAATTTTTATTGATTTCCGTACTTGGATACAAAAATCTAGTCTTCATCTGGATAAACATCATCCAGAAAAGACATATCTAGCTCGGGGTATTTTCCCCTTACAGCAGCTGATATTTTGGCACTAAACGCCATGCATTTCTCTACCAACACCTCAGCCTCCTTCTCTTCCTGAGCCACCTCCTTCTTCTCCCACTCAGCCTCTTTGTGCTTAAACTGCTCGATCTCAGCCTGGAAAGCAGAGTTGGACTCCTTCTCCCGATTCAGAGCAACCTCCAGCTCAGTACTTTCCTTATAACCTGCTCAGCCTACTTTTGGGCCTTACGAGCTTTTTCCTCGATCTCGTCCATCCTTGATCGCAGAGCATCAAAGTTGGAATCAGCCCGTCGACTCTTCGAGATGAGATCATTCATCTTCGCAATTGTAGTGCCAATCAGTTAGGATCCCTGTAAAACACAGAAAAATTAGGCAATATTTGAGAGATGAACACCATCAATAAGTCCAAACCACTTACTTCGAGCTGATGCCTCTTCAAGCGCTCAGCCAAATGTTCGGCACTCAAGGAGGTAAGGGGACTGACCTCTTTTGGCATGCAGGAAGCAACATGCATGAAGGTATAGAAGTCTGGGTCATTGGAGGAATACTTATCTCCTTTAGCCTCCCAGAACTCACAAATCTCGCTGAGTAGAGAGCGAAGGTCTTTTGGTTTCCTCTCATATTGGCCTTGGGGCTCGGAGGGTGCCACAAGCTCGGCCTCAACAACCGGAGTCCCATAAACTTCAACAGCTATCATTACTGGCTAAGCCTCGGGAGGGGGATTTGCCACCAATTCCTCAACGACGAGAGGCATGCTCGAGGAACCTTCGACAAGATTTTGTCTCTTTGCCCTCATGATATCGGTAGCTCGGCTCATTTTCCCTCATAGCTGCAAAGAGAAAACAAATTAAAACTGTGCATCAGTATTATTGAATAAGAAAATACTGTGCGTTACCTTTTCTTCGACAAGGAATCAATTCCGAACTATAAGGATCTAATAGATTCTTCAAGTCCCACTTGTCCGGGCCAGTTGTCTCCAACGAGCTAAAATTAGCTCCTCTTCATCAGAGAGCCATAAGTTTTCATCATTACGATTCGTATACCTCCCCTAAGTGGTTCGTATTTGAAAGTCAGCCCGCACTCTTTCTACCAAAAAGAATCGATCCTTCCACTTCTTCAAGGACTCCAGATTTCCAGTCGACACCCCATAACCAGACTGAGCTTGTATGTAATTATGGTCTTCTGTACCAGCTCGAAGACTCGACCATGTGGGTTGCTCGAAAACAAGTTTAAAGTCAACTCTATGCCCTGTTCCACGGCCCAAATCTGAAGAGCGGTAAGGGTCAACCAGCCATTGGGGTAGAGTTGTCCTATAGCCATGTCGAAGTACCTCAACACACTCACCTCGAAGCTCGTCAAAGGCAAACGGATGCTGGCCTTCAGTTATGCCTTATAAATGGCGGTCTTCTTCTTGTTAGTGAACTCCGTGTTCGCCCCTTTGTGAGGTTCTGGATTTGCTAGAGAAGTAGTCTGGCTCAGAGGTCAGTTAGGCTAGGAGCAAACGAGCTCTCCCTCTTTAACTGTCGAACTTATACTCCCCACTACCGACAGTTGGTGGGGAGCCTTCTTTTTGGAGGAAGGTAGCAGTTTGGCCTAAATCGATGGGATGAACTCCCTCACTCGAAGTGGAACCCTTACTCATGCTCGGGACATTATATTAGAGACTATGCCCTAGAGCCCATGTAATAGGGATGTTTTTCATATGTATGAAATTTATATTCTTAATAAAAGGCATCATTCATTTATTAATGCTATGTTTGAATACATGAGTTTGTAAATCTTAAATTAATAAATGAAGTCCTAGATATTATAAACACAGTGCAAAGGCAATCATGAAGGTGTTCATGATGTGAGATGTCTATCGCATGCAAATGTATTAATATCTAAATATCCCTAGTCATAGAATTAACAAGATAGGACATTGTTAATTCGGACAGACTAGCATATGTTATACTTCTTGAATGGTTCAAGCAGTGGCTCTCATAATTGTGATTATGGATGATAATCAAAGCTAACATGTGGATGCTTGTTAGAGGAACAAGTTCATTGAGACCTGCAAAGAGAATCCTCATATTGATATTAAATCTATGTCAGTGAGGAATCTTTTCATAGCGGTTGTGCAAGTATCCTTAGACTTGAGATCACCAAAGTTATCTTAAGTAGCAAGTGGTATACTTTGACTCCATAACTGATTACTTCCAACTGGGAGTGAACATAGTTAGGAGATTGGGTATATCATGACCTACTTGAAGATATTTGAGTGATTGAAAAAGGATTCACCATCCCAGATTTAACAAGGGAAGTTATCTCGCATGATTCTATAATTGTCTTGTTGAAAGAATCTCTAGCCAGAGTAATATGCCGAGATGGATGGGGATCCATGAAGGGCATTTTAGGAACAATAGTTAAATTAATAGAACATCACATAATTTAGATTTATATGAGTTGACAGAAATTCATACTCAGAATCTAATTGAGATAAGAGTGGTGAAAGGAGTAATTGCACGGTAACTGTTTCTATGGAAGGGTACAGTCAAACCACATGACTTTCCTGACATTTGGATAGTCATGATGCCTAGCTAGAGGCCAATCATGACTTGTATAATGATGTATCAAAATATCAATAGATATTGATAAAATGATTTAAAGGAGTTTAAATCATGTGAGTTTTGAATAGAACTCACAATTACATATTATACTGCAAACATGGACAGGAACCCAATAGGTCACACACATATAGAGAAAAGGGTAAAATGGTAAAATGACAAGGATAATAATATTTGATATTATTATGAAGGTAGAGAAGTGAATATGATAATAATTAATTAAAGATTTTGATTAATTATGATCAAATAAAATTGTCCGCGGAACTTTTGAGAAATATTCTACAAAATTGGTCCTAATTGAAATAATGTATTTCATGATTAATTATTATTGTCTTATAAGTGTTGTAGGACTACTATAAGTATTATAGGACTGGGTATAATAATTATTAAGTCTATTAGAGCAATTATTAAGGGCCAGAGGAATGAAGTAGTTGGTGAAAGCCCTTTTATAAGGGCCACACGTCTACCTCAGAACAGAAGGCCTTAATGGCCTATTTAATGGACTAAATTAATTTATATATGTTACATAAGTATTATGGAACCCACATATTTAATTTGGTTGGATTTGGAATCCATTTGGGTATTTAAATCCAATTAGTTGCACAATGGGCCTAGTTTGTGGGTTTTGTGTATAGACTTTTATGAAAAGGTTTAAATTAGATTTAATTAAGCCCAAATGATTATAATTAATTCCAGAGGCCCAATTAATAATTCTCCAGCAATTTTAAAGAGCCCAATCTCATTAAGGAGTTGAAATTTTAACCTAACTATAAAAGACCAACTAATGAGAATTAGGGTTAAGTGATTAAAACAAAAAGAAAGTCTTTTCTCTTAATCTTTCTCTCCCTTTTTGCACCACTTCCATTGCTAGCCTCTTGGATTTCGGCCACTCCTTGTATTACACCAATTTGTTGGTTCAATTTACCCCTCTCTAGTGTGGATTACTCATTGGAGGTGTTCGATTTTGGACACTGTGGTTTGCGACAACCCCAGTGGGGAAGTAAAATCAACTATTCAACAAAAATCAAAGATGATTTTTCTTATTCTCATATAGTTATATTGTGTATTCATAGCAAGATCAGATCTAATGGTTAAAAAATTTTAAAATTCCGCTCATGTATGTGATGCATGTAACCGTTAAATTCCAAGATCTTTAACTGTCGAACTTATACTCCCCACTCCCGGCAGTTGGTGGGGAGCCTTCTTTTTGGAGGAGGTAGCAATTTGGCCTAAATAGAAGGGATGAACTCCCTCACTCGAGGTGGAACCCTTACTCATGCCGTAGGATCGAACGGAATTAAAATCGAACAAGTTTTGCATGAAAACTAGTTTTGTCGAAAATTTCGATAAATTGGTGTTCTTCGTGTGTTCTTGATGTGTTCTTAGTTAGAACGACTTTTGATCTTCTAAATCTGATATATATGATATATTAAAGTGTTTTTAATAATTGGATTAATTAAAATGGGCCTTAAATTAATTTGATTAATTTTAATTTATTAAAACCACTTAATGGGCTTAATTATGTTTACGGACTTGGTTTAAATTAGTGAATGACTTGGTGGGCCCAAGGGAGCCGATTTAAATTAAACATTATAAACATTAATTAAGTTTATTAATGGGTTTTAAGGGCTGGAGTGGGCTTGGCTCATTCCAAAAGGCCCAAATGATCCAAAAGACACAAAACTAGTTTGTGTGTGAACACAGTTAGGGTTTTTTCTTCTGTGGGTTTCGGCCTACATTTGTTTTAAGCCCAAAAATTGATTCTTTTAATTATTTAATATGATTAATTAATTAAATAATTAATTTATAATTAATTAATAATCAATTGGATTGATTATTAAGAAAAGAACACATGCATGCAAAAGGTTTCCTAAAATGAAAGTTTTCAAAATGGAAAAAGCTTCCTAATTTGATCACATCATTAAAATAACTCAAAATATTATTTCAAAGGTTGAAACAAGTTAGTAATCCATTTCTTTATGCATTAGAAAGGCATATAAGGGTGTATGATTGGCATGATGGATAGTTATGGACAAAGCCCAATGTGATTGAGCATTATGCATGTTTTGGCCCAATGAGAACTTTCATGTCCCGGCCACTTGTTTTTGGTTTGTATTTCATTTCAAATTGTAATATGTAATTAGATTACTTAGATTAGAATTAGAAATATAGATGGAGACCATTTTCAAGAAGCAAGATGGGCCGGATGGAGATCTAACAAGCTTGAAGATAATGTAATTATTTTCTTGTTTGAATCATGCATACTACCTAGGTGTGACCTTTTGATTTCCCTCTTGGCTTGAAAAAATCAATGTAGTGAAGTCCATAACTATACCATATATGTATGCTTATATTTATATGATGACATAGGATGCATACCAATGTATGCCAACCATGTATGATGAGACTTAATTAACTAAAACCCTCAAACAAATACTAAGGTATATAAGCCTTCCATTAATTTGAGGAGAACCAGAGTTCTTTATAGTGTGGGTTGTTGACCACAGTCAAGCTCACATTATATCGAATATGTTCAAATCTAATTAAATGGGTCATCTTAGCTAGCCCATTAGTTTGTTGACCACAGTCAAGGCTAATAGTTCTAGGAGGCAAGATTAGGGAATGCATATATGATATGCATGCATCAAGAGTTGATAACTTAATGATCCAATAGTTGTGTAGAGACACAATTGGTATAGAGATACCTACCTTTCAAGGGTATGGAATTTGATTTGTTGACCACAGTCAAGGTCAAATTACATATCAAGGATTGGATATTGGCCCACTAAGAAAACCATCAGGTTTTCTCGGATTATATAGTGAGGGCTATTAATTCACAATAAAATAGTGGGAGTAAATGGATTAATTAAAGACCTTATTAATGCATACATATATATGAACATACTCTCATATCTTTTCTTTTTCACATCTATGTCATCATCATGAGCACATCAAATATACGATCAATCTTGGATAACATACTGGTTGGCAGCAACTATTCTGACTGGATCAAACAAGTGAGAATTGTTCTCAGAGCTGAAAAGATCCATTATTTCTTGGATAAAGATCCCCCACCAATTCCATCAGATGATGCCATTGATGAGATCAAAGGTATTTATCGAAAATACATAGAGGATAGTAAAGCAACAAGCATGTCTGATGCTGGGTGCTATGTCCTCAGAGCTTCAGAAGCAATATGAGATAATGGATGGTGGGGTTTCCAATAAGAAGGTTGCCAAGAAAGAGAATCCCAAAGGAACTTGCTTCCATTGTGAAAAAGATAGTCATTGGAAGCGTAACTGCAAGGCCTATCTATATTCTCTCAAGGAGAAGAAGCATACTGATGCTTCTACCTCAGGTATTCATATGATTGAAATTAATACTTATTCTATTGCTTCAAAACAATCTTGGATATTAGATACCGGATGTGGGTCACATTTGTGTAATGATATATATGGGCTTAGAAGCTTTAGAAGAGTTGGAAAGGCAGAGATATGTTTGCAGTCAGCTACTGGACAGAACATCTCTACAACAGTTGTGGGGACTTACTATTTGCCTCTTCCTAGTGGATTAGTACTTGAATTAAATAATTGTTATTATGTTCTAGCTTTATCCAAAAGTATTATTTCTTTCAGTCGTTTGATGAATGATTATGATATTTCTTTAAAGGACAAATGTTGTTACATTTTTAAGAACAATATGTTTTATGCAAAAGCTATCATTGAGAATGGTATATTTGTTCTTGATTTAATTAAAGAAGTACATAATGTGGATACCAAGAGAATGAAACATGATAATCTAAATACCTCATACTTATGGCATTGTCGTTTAGGCCATATAAATGAAAAAAGCATGACCAAATTACACAAGTCAGGTGATTTGGGATCATTTGATTATGAATCATTTGATACATGTGAATCTTGTTTATTGGGAAAAATGACAAAATCTCCCTTTATTGGTAATGGAGAATGAGCTAAAATAGTTTTGGACTTAATACATTCAGATGTATGTGGTCCAATGACTACACATGCCAGAAGAGGTTACTCCTACTTCATTACTTTCATAGATGATTATTCCAGGTTTGGATACATCTATCTAATGAAATATAAGTCTGAAGCATTTGAAAAGTTCAAAGAGTTCAGAAATGAAGTAGAGAAATAACTTGGCAAAAGTATTAAAACACTTAGATCAGATCTAGGTGGAGAATACTTAAGTCAAGAGTTTCAGGATTATCTTAGAGATAATGGGATTTTATCTCAATGTACTCCTCCATATACACCACAACACAATGGTGTATCTGAAAGGAGAAATCGAACACTATTAGATATGGTTCGATCAATGATGAGCCGAGCAGACTTGCCTAAGTCCTTTTGGGGATATGCACTAGAAACTGTTGTTTATGTGTTAAACAGAGTTCCTAGTAAATCGGTTGATGTTACTCTATATGAGATGTGGAATAATAAGAAACCCACGCTTTCTCATATGAAAGTATGGGGTTGTCTTGCTTATGTGAAGAGGACAATGTCAGACAAACTGGATGTTAAGTCTGACAAATGTTTATTTATGGGATATCCAAAAGAAACGTTTGGATATTATTTCTATCATCCCTTAGAACAAAAGGTATTTGTTTCAAGGCAGGCTATCTTCTTGGAAAGAGAATTTCTCCTACGAGAGGACAGTGGGAGTAAAATTGAACTTGGTGAAGTTCAAGACCCACAAATAGAAGATGATCAACCGATTGAACCCGAAACTGAATTTCATAATGATGAGATTACAGTTGAACCTGATTATACACAAAATCCTAGAAGATCTACTAGGATGCGTTCTATCCCTGTGAGATATGGATTTCACATTGATTCGGATAGAGGCATAACTGTAGTAGAGGACAATGAGCCTACAAGCTATCAAGAAGTTTTGAATAGTTCAGAACGTGATTTATGGCTTAAGGCTATGCAGTCTGAAATGGACTCCATGTATGAGAATAAAGTATGGATTTTAACTCAACCACCTGAAGGGATAAAACCCATAGGGTGCAAATGGGTCTTCAAAAAGAAGACTGACATGGAAGGTAATATAGTTACCTATAAAGCTCGCTTAGTAGCAAAAGGTTATCGTCAAAAAGAAGGTATTGACTATGATGAAACGTTTTTCTCCTGTAGCGATGCTTAAGTCTATAAGAATACTTTTAGCCATTGCAGCTCATTATGATTATGAGATTTGACAAATGGATGTGAAGACAGCTTTCCTTAATGGAAATCTTTCTGAGGATGTGTATATGACACAACCAGAAGGATTCACATCAGGAAATGGCAAAAAGGTGTGCAAGCTTCAAAGATCCATTTATGGATTGAAGCAAGCCTCTAGGAGCTGGAACATACGATTCAATGAGACAATCAAAGAGTTTGGTTTCTCACAGAATGAAGATGAACCTTGTGTGTATAAAAGGGTCAGTGGGAGTGCAATTGTCTTCCTAGTTCTATATGTAGATGACATATTGATCATGGGAAATGACATTTCTCTTTTCCAATCTGTTAAAATATGGTTATCCAAGCAATTCTCCATGAAAGACCTTGGAGAAGCATCCTATATTCTGGGAATAAGGATCTATAGAGATAGATCCAATAGGTTGCTAGGTCTTTCTCAGAGTACATATATAGATAAAGTATTAAAGAGGTTCAATATGGATCTCTCTAAGAAAGGGTTTATACCCATGGTGCATGGGAAACACCTTTCTAAGTCTATGTGTCCACAGACACTAGAGGATAGAGAGAGCATGAATAGAATACCATATGTATCTGTAATTGGTTCTATCATGTATGCTATGTTATGTACACGTCCAGATGTAGCATTTGCTTTGAGTGTCACAAGTAGATTCCAATCCAATTTTGGAGAGGAACACTGGGTAGCTGTCAAGAATATTCTTAAGTACTTGAGAAGAACTAAGGATATATTCTTGGTATATGGAAAGGGCAGTTTGGAAGTAAATGGGTATACAGATGCCAGTTTCCAATCTGATAAAGATGATTGTAAATCACAATCTGGTTATGTGTTCATAATGGGAGGAGGAGCAGTTAGTTGAAAAAGTTCAAAATAAGAAACAACTGCTGATTCCACGACGGAAGTTGAGTACATTGCTGCTTCAAAAGCAGCCAAAGAAGCAGTCTGGATCAAAAAGTTTATAACCGAACTAGGAGTGGTGCCTAGCATTGTTGATCCGATTCCTTTATATTGTGACAACAATGGAGCCATTGCGCAAGCAAAGGAACCAAGGTCTCATCAGCGATCCATACATGTTCTCAGACGCTACCATCTCATAAGGGAAATAGTAGCTAGAAATGATGTGAAAATAGAAAGGGTTCCCACATATGACAATGTGGCGGATCCCCTCACTAAAGTACTTTCCCAGATAAAGCATGATCACCATATAAATAGCATGGGTCTGAGACATATGAGTGATTGGCTCTAGTGCAAGTGGGAGATTGTTAGAGAATATGCCCTAGAGCCCATGTAATAGGGATGTTTTTCATATGTATGAAATTTATATTCTTAATAAAAGGAATCATTCATTTATTAATGCTATATTTGAATACATGAGTTTGTAAATCTTAAATTAATAAATGAAGTCCTAGATATTATAAATATAGTGCAAAGGCAATCATGAAGGTGTTCATGATGTGAAATGTCTATCGCATGCAAATGTATTAATATCTAAATATCCCTAGTCATAGAATTAACAAGATAGGACATTGTTAATTCAGACAGATTAACACATGTTATGCTTCTTGAATGGTTCAAGCAGTGGTTCTCAAAACTATGATTATGGATGATAATCAAAGCTAACATGTGAATGCTTGTTAGAGGAACAAGTTCATTGGAGACCTGCAAAGAGAATCCTCATATGGATATTAAATCTATGTCAGTGAGGAATCTCTTCATAGCGGTTGTGCAAGTATCCTTAGACTTGAGATCACCAAAGTTATCTTAAGTAGCAAGTGGTATACTTTGACTCCATAACTGATTACTTCCAACTGGGAGTGAACATAGTTAGAAGATTGGGTATATCATGACCTACTTGAAGATAGTTGAGTGATTGACAAAGGATTCACCATCCCAGATTTAACAAGGGAAGATATCTTGCATGATTCTATAATTGCCTTGTTCAAAGAATCTCTGGCCAGAGTAATATGCCGAGATGGATGGGGATCCATGAAGGGCATTTTAGGAACAATGGTTAAATTAATAGAACATACATAATTACATTTATATGAGTTGACAGAAATCCATACTCAGAATCTAATTGAGATAAGAGTGGTGAAAGGAGTAATTGCACGGTAACTGTTTCTATGGAAGGGTACAGTCAAACCATATGACTTTCCTGACATTTGGGTAGTCATGATGCCTAGCTAGAGGCCAATCATGACTTGTATAATGATGTATCAAAATATCAATAGAGATTGATAAAATGATTTAAAGGAGTTTAAATCATGTGAGTTTTGAATAAAACTCACAATTATATATTATACTGCCAACATGGACAGGAACCCAATAGGTCACACACATATAGAGAAAAGGATAAAATGGTAAAATGACAAGGATAATAATATTTGATATTATTATGAAGGTAGAGAAGTGAATATGATAATAGTTAATTAAAGAGTTTGATTAATTATGATCAAATAAAATTGTCCGTTGAACTTTTGAGAAATGTTCTACAAAATTGGACCTAATTGAAATAATGTATTTCATGATTAATTATTATTGTCTTATAAGAGTTTTAGGACTACTATAAGTGTTATAGGACTGGTATAATAATTAATAAGTCTATTGGAGCAATTATTAAGGGCCAGAGGAATGAAGCAGTTGGCGGAAGCCCTTCTGTAAGGGCCACACGCCTACCTCAGAACAGAAGGCCTTAATGGCCTATTTAATGGACCAAATTAATTTATATATGTTACATAAGTATTATGGAACCCACATATTTAATTTGGTTGGATTTGGAATCCATTTGGGTATTTAAATCCAATTAGTTGCACAATGGGCCTAGTTTGTGGGTTTTGTGTATAGACTTTTATGAAAAGGTTTAAATTAGATTTAATTAAGCCCAAATGATTATAATTAATTCCAGAGGCCCAATTAATAATTCTCCAGCAATTTTAAAGAGCCCAATCTCATTAAGGAGTTAGAATTTTAACCTAACTATAAAAAGCCAACTAATGAGAATTAGGGTTAAGTGATTAAAACAAAAAGAAAGTCTTTTCTCTTAATCTCTCTCTCCCTTTTTGCACCACTTCCATTGCTAGCCTCTTGGATTTCGGCCACTCCTTATATTACACCAATTTGTTGGTTCAATTTACCCCTCTCTAGTGTGGATTACTCATTGGAGGTGTTCGATTTTGGACACTGTGGTTTGCGACAACCCGGTGCGAAGTAAAATCAACTGTTCAACAAAAATCAAAGGTGATTTTTCTTATTCTCATATAGTTATATTGTGTATTCATGGCAAGATCAGATCTAATGGTTAAAAAATTTTAAAATTCTGCTTATGTATGTGATGCATGTAACCGTTAAATTCCAACATCTTTAACTGTCGAACTTATACTCCCCACTCCCGGCAGTTGGTGGGGAGCCTTCTTTTTGGAGGAGGTAGCAATTTGGCCTAAATCAAAGGGATGAACTCCCTCACTCGAAGTGGAACCCTTACTCATGCCCGGGACATTACCGGTGGGAGCATCTCCACTAACTCCCACTCCTCCACTTGAAGCAGTTTTCGAACTCATGGGGAAAGAGTTAAAAAAAATAGAAAATGAAGAGTGGGGATAGAGGACAAACCTGATAAATATAGGCAAAAGCAGAAGGGAAATGGCAAGAGAAGAACAAAAACTTCGAAGCTCCAAGCAACGAACTCGAAGACGATGAATGCAGAGGAAAGCAGAAACATAATGAAAATGAGCAGAGAGCGAAAAGCAAAAGGGAAATGAGAGTCAAGAGAAGGCTTATATAGGAAACTAAAAGGGATCCAGACCACACACATGGCAACAAATCCAAACATTGGATAGCTTATTAATGGAGGCACACAGTAACCGAAGCGCTCCAGCTATTACGCACGGTAAAACAGAAAGTCATAATGACTCTCAATAAATACGTCCACATAAAAGCTGACGTCATCTCATTAACCTGCAAATGACCAAGTATAGTTAAGGGCAGATTTCCCCTTCCCCCAAAACGGTTCAATTTTACATGGCCTCTTGATACCGAACTCTAAGCTAGAGCTCAGAAGCCACAAGCTCACTCAGTCCAGTTGCCGCGAGCCATGATCTCACAATTTGAATGTGTCCATTGTCCAATAGCTGACATAAATGTCACCAACTGGGGGGGGACTTATGATATCAACCGAACTAATAGACCGGTTTAACTATCTGATATTAGCTGGGCATATAGCTCAATGAAGGCCCCTGTGAACCGACCAAAGGTTAGATTTATTCGGACTCTCTAACCGGACAACAGTTCGATAGAGAACATGTTCTGAAAATAGCTCCACCATGATGCATAGACAGTTACCACTATCCCACGTTTCCATCGAAAATTGCTGAAAATGGGTTAGTGGTCGAAAATAACGGGAAACTTCTCTCACTATCTCTTGCAAATGTGTTAATTCTTTATATAAAAAGTTGAATAACAAGTATAAAAGACTGACTTACCTTCTTTGTTAAAAATTCTTACTCTCATACATAGAAATCCTGACTTGACTGTCGGAGGCTCATTTGTCAAAAACCCACCAGTCTTTGTTTATTTTTTGCAAGTGATCGCAAGGAACTCATTGTGCATATTACTTGTCATCATTATCTTAAACATATATAAGCTTTTTAATATATAACGATTGACATTATAAATTTATAAAATAATATAAAAATAATTTTGAGATGATTTACCATTAAATCTTGTAAATTAGAATTCTTCATTCCTTCGAGTCGGGTTATCATAAACCACCGACTTTCAATAATCAATAGAGGCTATCATGCTGATAATGTGTAGTAAAACTAATTAAAGAAAAGACAGATATAGTATGAATAGAGAATTTTCTCTTATTGATTATAAATACTGAATAACCATAATAGGGTATTTATAAGTACAACATAGAAGTTGTCACACCCTTTATGGAACAATCTTTTTCGAAGCAAAGATAGTACTAAACGGTAAATTTATTTCACTATTGATCAATTTCGATAACTTTAATACATTTATTTCAAAATTTTCTATTCATTCGATAACATTTTAAACAATTAAACAAACACTAATAAAATTCATGCAAACACTTTTACCGACACTCACCCATCAATAATGATAATAACAATAATCAAAATACAGATTAATCTTTTATCTTAATTGTCTACGTATATACATGTCATAATACAACTCGATTTAACACTATTTCGTCTTTTCCGATCTTGCTCCACTATGTGTTATGCTCCCGAATCACTTCATAAGCTGCACGCAGTAAACACTACGTGCTGAGCACTAGACATGCTCAGTGATGACTACTAATCCTAGAATTTTCTAATTAAAGCATAATTACATAGATTATGCAACTTTTATTCTTATTCCATCACATGTTTGCTTTTAAATCCGGTAATACTAATTTCATTATCTACCCATTTTTTTGGTAATCTTTTTGCTATGCCATTAAACCTTTTAATTTGCTTTTCGTTACTTTCATGTGTGAATCGATTTCAGATTACTTTTACGTTTCTTCTTTACTTTAACTTTTACTTTTACTTAACTTTGGTTTTATATCTTTAGTCACATCGATTTAATTATCATTTCAATTAACGATTATACTGGTACTCGTATCTTTAATGGTACTAAATCTTTTCATTATTTTATTTCTCGATTGATTTTTCAGTTATCTAATGTATGATATCATTACAATTTTCGCTACATATTCTTTATTTTATTTTAACTTTTTAACTAATTAACACATTACTATTTTCAAGGCTTTTAAGCTTTAAATGCAATATAATACAATTATTTTGGAACACTTTGCATACATATTTTTATTTCATTCTTTTTACATTTGAACATGTTCAAGTACTTATTTAGGACTTAGTATCTTTTTCTTTTTTCAAATTGAATAATTTGGTTTCTTTTTATCGTTTTACTTTTTATTTAACTTTTCTTTCAGAAATACATTACTTAAACATAAGTTTCACTTAAGGAAAATGTTATTACTTTTTGACTTTAAATAAGAAATTAGTACTATTTTTCAAACTATAATGGTATATGAAATGTCAACTGACTTTAATTTATCTTGTTCATGTAAAAACACATTTTAAACCCTTTTTCTTTACAAAAGTGTAATTTAATACTCATTTATCATTTTATCCTTATAAAATATTTCTTTTTCATTTTTACTTATTAATCACAATTTTTAGGAAACATTACAGTTTATCCCAACTTATTATTTTCTTTCAAACAAATTATTTTCATTCAATTCAATTAAATTATACTGATTTATTAATTACGATACGCCCCTAGTGCAATATAATAGGACTCTCAAAAAGGATATACGGGACATGAACCCAAAGGTCCCACTGAGAGAAAAATGATCCCCAAAGGACCATTTCTCGAAAAATATTTTACTTTCACTTTCACTTAAACCACTGAACTTATGGAGATTTGTAACACCCTATATCCGGTCAGTTAAAACACCTGGATACTGGTTATCATGACACATTCAGACTTAGTTTCCTTTAACGAGGGTCAAAACAAATTTTTGTTTAAAGGCCTTATTATTTGACAAAATACTATTCAATAAAAAATTTTGACAGAATTTTTCCTAAAGTCTGTTTACATCCCCTGAAATGATAGTGCACAAAACACTTCTATTATAGTCTATCCTACCATTCACCTTTATTTTAAACTCCAACATAAAATGTCTAGCCCATCCTCCAATATATCACAACTAAATTTCAACTCAATTAAAACACATTTAATATACTACTATTGTCATTTATAATTTACGTAATTAATTTTCGAATAAACGTAATTTACTTTAACAACGATTACTTGTATACATATTCTAATATATATATGAGATTATTTCTCCATTTACGATGCATATACCAAGGTGATTATAGTCACTTTAGTATAATTGATTCGGACTTGAGGTTTAAATCCTCAAGCTTCCTACGCATCCCTCATAGGTAATCAAATCATGTAATTCTAATATTTTAAGGTTTGACATAACAATTTAATTATGGTTCCGTTTTACCGTTTTCATCACATAGACTTTATTTAACAGTAAGCACTTACCTTACCTTAAATTTTAAAACATTTAATAGCGTAACATGTTTACCATATACGTTCATTCATTATTCCATACATCTATAAATCTCCAAAATGTCATTCCGTTTTTACTCCAATTAATTATGTCTTAATTTCGTTTATTTAATTGCTCGTTTCATAACAATTAACTCTTGGATTTAATTTCTGATCAATGATGCCACACTTAATTATCTTTAATATTCAAAATTTTCATTTTTATCTCAGGAGTCATCATATTGTAAAGAAATTATGTCTCTTTTATTAGCCTTTTTGATATATTTAATTTAATAAAGAAATTACCCCTTTGCTCCTTTTTACTTGGATAATTACCATTTCACTACTTTATTTTATATTGTTTGTATACTTTAGTTACACGTCTTTTTATGAAACCTAAAAGTTATGTGCGTGAACATAAACAATGCATATATGTTATTAATCATTGAATTAGTGTATATATGCTTTTCATATGCAATCTATATGCTTATAATTGATAGCATACATACACCTTAATGAGCAATAATGTTTAAATCATGTACAAATATAACATAACATACTAAATTGTCTCGTTGTTTTAGGTATAGAAATTAATGTAATTCCCCAGGATATTCTATATTTATGAACATAAAACGTAGGAAAATGTGTTTATACGAGACGTCAACTGGCCATAATTGTTTTAATCATAAAAGTATTTGGTCATAATTGTTTTGTATATAACCTATTATTGTTATTGAATCAGATTTGGTATCAAGATTATATGTGAGTTAGATTAAAATTAAAAATGTTATTACATTCTCTATGGCATTCTAATTATACCACATGCCATACATTTTATTTATTAAATTTCTGTTATAACAAATTCTTAATTAATTATTTTTTTCTTTTTGTCATTTTTACATATATAAAACACAAGACATGAATATTATAATTAAGTTCCACGATTTTGTTCTTTTAACAATTTTCAGTACTTCCAATAATTTCTTTTATTATCATTTCATACTTTTTCTCATCAAACATTACCTTAACATCAAATTACTATCTATTATATTGCATAGCATGATTCGGCCACTTAGGGTCTTTATCCTCTTAAATTATTTTCTTCATTAAGTCATATTCCTACCATATTAATCTATTATTTTATATATCTTTATATGAACACGTACTTCTTTTATTTTGATAACTCTTTGTTACTTACATATATACCTTTATGTTCTCATACTTGACATTATATTCACATATTACTCTAGAATCTAATATACTCATATTATTTCAATTTTTCATTATAATGAATATTTCACGCCAAATAGTCTATTAATCATTACTTACATCTTAATGTTCTTAGAGTCCTAATTCAGCATCAGTTGATTCACAAGCTTACACCACGTTTTCCCATAGATTAATAAATCCTTTATATATCCTTAATCACACTAAGTCTTTATTTAAAGGCAAATACTCAAAACTATATCCACCATCCTTTTTATTACGTACATAATGTTTAAGGATTTAATTAATCATGCTATATATTTTTTTCCAATCTCTTTATTATCTCCTTTTCTTTTACGTGTCCGATAGACAAATAACCCTCAACTAATAAAACATTTCATACCTTAAAGAATCATTCGGCCACCATGTAATTCTTCCCTCTTGGATTGATTTGTCCATCAATCCTATGTTATTATATGATGTTACACTCTTCTACTAGAATATCTTAATTTATTTCCCAATCATACTAAAATTTCATAGCTACATAATGCAAACTTGTGTAAAATTTAAGGAAAACTAGATGAATTAAAGTATAAGTTGATGTTTGCTTACCTCAATATAGCTTAAATTCACCTAAATTGCCTTTTCCCTTCTTGCTTTCCCTGATTTCCCCTTACTTCTCACCATGACCGAATCCTTTCCAAGCTTTGTCTCAATATTTCTTTCTTTTTTCTTTTTCCAATTACCCTTAAATTTGTCCTAAGGTAATAATTTATACTTTACATCATACCATACATTACATATGCAAATTTAGGAGCGTTACAGATCAGAGATCTTACCCATAGCAAAGCAAGTCATCATGACTTATATCGCGGTATAGGGTGTCTTTATGACTAGCCAATTATATCCTAAATAAGAATATAATTACTTGATTATTGCTGGGGGCAAAACAATAAATTATATTCGAAATAATTTTTAAACATTTAAAAATCTTTGGTTTCTTTCATTTATTTCTTGATACAGTACATTTTTGTCAATCACACTCTTTTTAGTGCTTTTGATCATTCAGTAGCTTTCTCTTTCTTTTACTTCTTTTTTTTTTCATTTTATCTTTTTTAATTACTTTTGTGAATTATTCTTCAATAATTCACTTGGATACTTAAAACTTTTTAGTCTTTTATACACTTTATGAATTGTAGCATTATAATTCACAATTTCTTTTATTTTTTTGTGTTGTCCTTTGTAAATTATCTTTTAACAATTTGATAATTAATTTTTTGACGATTTTTCTTTTTTTGTCCGAAATTTTAGTCATTCGGATATACCAACTTTTATTCAGTTGGTAACTTATTTTAATTTAATTTACTCTTTTATTACTTTTTATTGACTAATTTATTTTGATAAATTAGTCAAACAATTATTTTATAACTTTTTTAATTATATTAATATAATTCATTATTTTATTTTCAGATATTTATCTATTAACTTTTTCAATTTTTTATCCGAAATATAACTTAATTCAATTTAATTTACTTTCTTATACTTGCTAATTGAATTATTTTCAATAAATCAATATCTTTAATGAAACATATTTCATATTAAATTTTAGAAATTCTTCTAATAATTTATATATATTCTATAATTATTCATATGCACATTATTTTACAACTTTCATCATTTTCACTCATTTTATGAATTATTTTTCAGTAATTCATTATTCTTATTTCTTTCATAGCTCAATAATTATTTCAAAAAATTCATCGGTTGACTTTTTATTCCTTTTTCGTTGACTATAGTTTAAATTCATATAAATTCATTTTTTCAACATTTTTGTGCAATTATTCATTAATAATTCAATTATTTTCAATACACATATTAACATTAAAATTTCAATAATATTCTAATAATTTCAATAAATTCCAATAAAGTTTATTTATGCATTATTTATTATTTACTATCATTTTTCACTAAAATAATCAATTATTTCATAATATTTCACAACTTTCACTATAGACATACATGTTACATAATCTTTAAAATTTCAAAACAGATTTCAAATATTCTTTAAAAATTCATGAACACTACACATTATTTCTATATTTAATTTAGGATAATATTTATTATTTTCATGTAAAATTTCTTCATTTTTTCCTTAGAGAACATTTCGGTCACTTAAAGAAAACTCTCCTAAAAAATTTATTTCTTTCATTTAAGCTTTTATTTCATCTTCTTTAATGTCCAGTTTCATTTATCCTAACAAAATTTCATCAATTAATAATTTTAAAAATTTTTACCCTAATTACATAAAATAAATTAATTCACAATAATGGAAAATCAAAGGATTTTGTAGCCAATTACATTTTTCTCTTCCTTATAGTTGCCTAAGCCTCCCTTCCTTTACTTTTGTCCCTTGAAAATCCTTTCCCTTCTTTCTCACATACATGTGCCGGCCATTAAACCTTATTTTTCCTTATTTTTTTGTTCTCAAATGCAAAATCCAAGCTCATAATCATAATCTACACCCAAAAATCTATGAAAAAAATACTAAATAATCAATTTAAATCACTAAATTTCTTAAGTTCAAACTTATACCTTTTTCTTTCTCTACTTGATTTCTCCACTTTCTTTGCTCAAATCAATCAATAAGAGCTATTTTGGTGATCTAGAGACGGAACTACAACTCTTATGTGATGAGATAAGTGAAATTTGGAGTGGATGAAGAAGAATCAAAAGGGAGAGAGTGGAGAGGCATGGTTCGGCCACCTAAAGGAGAGGGAGAGGGCTGTGAAAAATCTGGAGTTTTTTTTTTTCAGATTTTTCATCCCTTAAATACCTCTCTTATGGGCCAAATTGTGGGCCTTATAAGTGGGCTTAACCCAAGTTCACTTAAAGGCCCAATCTAATTTCTCTTTCTTTCTCATTTCAAATCACTCCAAAAATAATTTCATTATTTTTATCACATAAAAAATAGCTAGTATATAAATTTTCAGCTCAATCGGAGTTCGTTATCGGTCCGATTCAAACTTATCAGTCTGATTTAATAACTGCCAGTATCACCGAAAAATTCAATTCTCATCACCAAAATATTTTACATAAAAATTCATGTAGACATGCAAAATCTGACAATTTTGGAAGTTGATTTGCTATTTTTAAAAATTTATACAAAATCAAATCTCATTCTCTATTAGAAAAATCGATTCGCCACCTTTTTCATATTTTTTACTTTTGGAGATTCATTCGATCTCAATTTCACTTCAAATTTCAATCCCAGACTCACCATAGCCAATACTTTTCGATAGTCCAATAAAATATTTTTAATTTTCGGGTATCTTTTCGGATCTGAAAAATACTATTTACTGTCAAAAAGTACTGTTTACGGTTAATCCGATGGTTAGACCATTACAAAAGTAATAGAATCCTACTAAAATATGAAAAGTGATGAGTTTGATAGTCATCTATATACTTTATAATTATCACAATAATACATATATAGTTAATTAATTTCGTGAGTGTTTGACAATTTTAATGATTAACAAAAGTTAGGCTAGAATTAATTTGATTTGATATTAAATATAAGTGGAAAAAAATTAATATTCTCCATTTTTATGTTCTAAATATTAAATTAAGGAACAAAAATAACCATCTTAATTCATTAAACTTGTTCTTTAGCCTTTTCCGCAGTTTGGACAAAATAACACTACGCAACAGTAGATCAACACCCAACCTACTTTTACATTAAACCCTTCATCCCACTTCTCCACGTGTCACCTTGAACCAACTGAACTCCTCCACGTGTCATATAGAAGACGTATAGACAACAAATTAGGAGTTTTTAGGTGACCTTTTTCTCACCTCCCTCCTCATCGGACTCATTTTTTTTGATTGAAAACATCGGACAGTTAATTTCTTCTCCTTCTTCTCCTTCTTTTTTTTTTTTTTTTCATTTTTTATTATGAAAAATTCAAATAATTGAAAAATAAACCTTTTCACATTTTAAAACTGAACAATTGCTGTATAAAGTAAGACCGAAACCAAAAGCATCAAAAGCAAAACCTTAAATGAACTTCTTCTTTATCTTTTCTATCTCTATATATATATCAGTTTATACATAAACTATATCATAATAAAACCTGCACCTCCTCCTCCTCCTCATTCCTCGTGATAAACGCTGTTTACTCGCCGTTATTTATCTTTCTCTTCCCTTCAAACCAGCGTAACGCATTCTCCTCCAACCTCCTTCACGCCGTCAACGTTATCCCTCTTTCTCTATCCCTTTATAACTCTTATTGCTCACTATTCATCTTTTTTACTAATGTCTCGCGACGTTGCGAGTAATTTTTCTCCTACTATTGATACGCCACCGTTTTACTCCTCGCAGAGTATGGAGCTTGCACGCGCCGTTGCTGCTCCTACCTCGCCCACTCTTGGCCAGTTGCTTAAGCGTGTTGGAGATGTCCGGAAAGAAGCCACCGGTGACGGAAGTGAAACGCCTGTCCATCAAGTGCTTGAGCTCGGAGATACGAACATGGAGGTTCCAAGGTCTATTCCTTTCATTCTCTCCTTCAGTAATCTGAATTACAGCGTTAAAGTCCGCCGGAAGATGAAATTGCCCTCCATTTTTACTCCGCGGAGTCACCACCACCTCGGTGCTGCAACTGCGGTGGAGCCTGTGGCCGGTGAAAATTTGTTCACTACAACGAAGACTCTTCTGAATGACATTTCCGGTGAGGCTTGCGATGGTGAGATTATGGCGGTGCTTGGAGCAAGTGGATCAGGAAAATCAACGCTAATCGATGCGTTAGCGAACCGGATAGCTAAGGGGAGCTTGAAAGGGACGATAACATTAAACGGCGAAGCTTTGGAATCTCGGCTGCTGAAAGTGATATCAGCGTATGTGATGCAAGATGATCTGTTGTTCCCTATGCTCACCGTCGAAGAGACTCTCATGTTCGCCGCCGAATTCCGGCTGCCAAGAAGCTTGTCGAGATCGAAGAAGAAAATGCGAGTCCAAGCTCTGATCGATCAATTGGGACTCCGAAACGCAGCCAAAACGGTTATCGGAGACGAAGGACACCGTGGAGTTTCTGGAGGAGAACGACGTCGTGTTTCAATTGGAATTGATATAATCCATGACCCGATTATACTTTTCTTGGATGAACCGACTTCGGGATTGGACTCCACCAGTGCATTCATGGTGGTGAAAGTTTTGCAGAGAATAGCGCAGAGTGGGAGCATAGTGATCATGTCCGTACACCAGCCGAGTTACCGGATTCTCAGTTTATTAGACCGGTTAATATTTCTGTCTCGCGGCCAAACAGTTTACAGCGGCCCGCCTTGGCATCTGCCTTCTTTCTTCGCCGAATTCGGGCATCCGATACCAGATAACGAGAACCGGACTGAGTTTGCACTAGACCTGATCCGAGAGCTGGAGGGTTCTCCTGGAGGTACTAAAAGTCTAGTCGAGTTCAACAGAACATGGCAGAATATGAAGCATTCCCCAAATACTGAACCAGACCGCCACGGGTTGTCACTAAAAGAAGCAATAAGTGCAAGCATTTCAAGGGGGAAGTTAGTTTCTGGTGCGACTAACAATAATGCTAGTCCTAATTCAATGGTGCCTACATTTGCAAATCCATTTTGGATCGAAATGGCAGTTTTGTCGAAAAGATCGGTGATGAATTCGAGGAGAATGCCGGAATTGTTTGGGATTCGATTGGGTGCAGTTTTAGTAACTGGGTTCATTTTAGCTACCATGTTTTGGCAGCTTGATGATTCACCTAAAGGAGTTCAAGAAAGATTAGGGTTTTTCGCATTTGCAATGTCAACAACATTCTACACTTGTGCAGATGCTCTTCCAGTTTTCCTTCAAGAAAGGTACATTTTCATGAGAGAAACTGCTTATAATGCATATAGAAGAGCTTCTTATGTATTATCACATGCTCTTGTTTCAATACCATCGTTGATTTTACTATCATTTTCATTCTCTGCGCTCACATTCTGGGCGGTGGGGCTCGATGGAGGCCTTTCCGGGTTCTTGTTCTATTTCTTCATAATCTTCGCCTCTTTCTGGGCCGGAAACTCTTTCGTTACATTCCTTTCAGGAGTAGTACCTCATGTCATGCTTGGCTACACAATTGTTGTCGCCATTTTAGCTTATTTCTTGCTCTTCAGTGGCTTCTTCATCAACAGAGATCGAATTCCACCTTATTGGATATGGTTTCACTATATGTCACTGGTTAAATACCCTTATGAAGCTGTGTTACAGAATGAATTTCAAGATCCTGTTAAGTGTTTTGTCAGAGGTGTTCAAATATTCGACAATACTCCGCTGGGATCGGTGCCGAATTCGGTGAAAGTGAGATTGCTGGATACAATATCAAACACTTTGGGGATGAGGATAACAAGCTCAACATGCTTGACTACTGGATCGGATATTTTGCAGCAACAAGGGATTACAGATTTAAGCAAATGGAATTGCTTGTGGGTAACTGTGGCTTGGGGGTTTTTCTTTAGGGTTCTATTTTACTTATCATTGTTGCTGGGAAGCAAGAATAAGAGAAGGTGAAAGAATTCAGAGGGTAAGGGCTCATGTGGAATTGCTGTGTTTTGTGTTTATTATTACTTTTTTTTTTTTCAGAATTTGAACGTTGAGTTTGAGGATTTTCTGGTGTAAAACTGTTGCATATAAATTATATGAAATATTTTTATTTTTATTTAATTCATTATTTCAGTTTATTAATTAATCTTTAATTATGTTCTTTCATAAAGAAAAATTCTTGAATTTACACAAGTTTTTATGTACCACTAAACAAAATTGACATCTATGCATGAAACAGGAGTAGGACCATATTAGGAGGAAAGAAAACTTAACGGCTGATTTAATATTTTTAACTTTTCATATGCATGGAGTTATATTTAGGCATAGATACTAATGTTAGGAGGAAAGAAAACTTGACGGCTGATTTAATAATATTGTTTGCTGTAGATGTTATAATTTTTAATTTAAAAGGAAGAAAACGTAATCTTACGTATTCGAAGATCTTTTATTTGGATTTCATAAGGTTACATTTTTTACTTTTTTTTTTAATAATGAAGCTAATATGGACAAGAATAAATGTTTGCATTCATGGAATTAAAATGAATAATAATCTTACGTATTCGAAGGATCTTTCATTTAGATTTGGTAAGGCCGATTTCTCTTTTTTTTTTATTTACTTTTTTGAATAATGAAACCAAATATGGACAAAATGATAAATGTCTGCATATATATATATATATATATATATATATATATATATATATATATATATATGAAAAACTAAGGGTAAGGAAGATGGCATGATACTGGTAACCTAAGAACATGGATGGATTTGGCAGTTTGTTTGACTGAAAGCTAGTACACAACACAATTCGCGTTCTAACTAATAAAAGTCTCTTTTCTAGATACAAGTTGGTTGCCTAATTTCATGTTTTCCCTTATGCCACCTATTTAATACTAACAAAATTATTTTTCTTTTTTGATCTCTTTTTATTAAAATATCTTTCCTTCTCATGTTTCCCACACATCAATTCTTTCTTTTTTCCCTTTTTTATTTTTATTTTTATTTTTAAAATCTCTCTTGGTTTATTGTTAGCTAAGCACATTACCAACAATTTCTTCAAAGATTATATGTATGTTGATCACATGGATATAATGAATTGTTATCTTAATCAAAACAAATATAAGAGTTAATTTTGGTGTGCGTACTACATATATATGGAATTTTTCTTATTTAGATGGATCAATGTTATGAAAATTATTTCAGTTATATGACATTAATTGTATGTTTGATGTTTGGTGTTGCTGCAAATTTTATGTGTATGCAATAAATTTTATGTGTTGCTGCAAATTAATTGTATGTTTGATGTTTGGTGTTCCTAAAGTTGTTTGGTGGGAATTAATCTATGTATGCAAAAGGATACTTTTAATAATATCATCAAGTTTTGAGGTGAGTAGATAGAAACTTTGCTTTGAATTTGTATGGTTCATGATGATAAAGAAGAAAAGGTCATACTTGTAAATGTCATGCATTCAATTCTAATATATTCTTTTGATTTTCCCTACAATTCTATTACCAATATTTTTTTAAAAAAGAAAAAAAGAGGAAGAAGAAAACAAAATTATCGCAAGCTTCTTTATTCACGTGATTGAATATTCTCTGACTTAACCATCGGAGGCTTCCTCGTCGGAAACCCCTTTGGTCTTTTCAGTTGTCTTGCAGGTTGCCCTTGTTGCCGGAATTCTATTTGTCATCATTTGGTGCAGTAAGCGTGGAACATTGACCTCTTTCCAGACCTCAAACTAAACCTTGCACCATTAAAAACTTAGGCAGACCTAACCGCTCACCCTGAAACACGATAACTCATCCCCACAAATAATGTTATGACCTCGGCATCCCCTGCTGCAGCCATCCCTAACACATCCAGTCTTACCCTGCAAGCAGTGCAGGACCTGCTAGCTAACTATCAGCCATAGTTGCCCAAGCCAATCCTTTCTCCCAACCAGCTCAGCCTTACCCACCTGCTCGGCCCCCACAACCACCGAATAGAGATCCCTTCTCATCGGTAGCCCCACTAGCTCCCGAATCAATAATCACCCTAACAATTGAGCAATTCAAAAAACTCCTTTAATATCGAATGACCAAATACCATAACAGAAATACTCTACAATACCATAGCAGTTTTCTCTCCCCATTTTTCAGAAAAATCCTAGCTGCTCTATTTCCCAAAATTTTCCTTCCGAATTTACCAAGATATAATGTTAATGTTGACCTCCGAGCACACATTGACCAATTCCAACACACCATGCAAGTCCTGACTGCAAATGATACAACACTGCATAAAATCTTCCTGCAAACCTTGACGGATTCGGCTTAGATCTGATTTCGCAACCTTTCTGAACACTCCATTGAAAGCTTTAAATAGTTCAGCAATATGTTCATTACAAAGTTCGTAATAGTGATCAGGCCAAACAAAGTGTCTACAGATCTGAATCGAGTGATACAGGAGAAGGGAGAATCCCTACGAGCTTATGTGGAAAGATTTAATATGGAAGCGATGGACATAAAGAACCTCAATCTGGAAGTAGCCATCACGACACTTATCAGAAATATGAGGTGTCGGGATTTTAGTGATTCTCTGAGCAAAAAGCCCCTCAACAACTTCATCGAGCTCATGTCTCGAGCTCACAAGTATATCTAAATGGATGAAGCCTGGCGCATGTGTCTTAGTTAGCACGGTGTCTTAGAGATAGGAAGAGAATGAGAGGATCCCGGAAGGTTAGCTCAGGACAGGGGAAGGAACAATCAACACGAATCCAAGACGTACAGGAGAAGTAGTTCATCAAACTGAACATGCATAGTTACCCACCCTCAATCTAGAGATAGGAAGGAAGAAAGGTTCACACCCCTCAATACGACCAGGAAAGACATTCTTGCTTGGATAAAGCAAAACAGAAAGGTTACTTGGTCCAAACCAATGAGAGAGGACCCCATAAGAGATTATAACCTCTACTACACCTTCTACAGGGACAAAGGTCACGTGACTGAAGAATGCAGGCATTTAAAGTGAGGGATAGAACACTTGATGAGGAAAGGGACCTTGGAATAATTCGTGAAACAGGATAACAGAGCTAAGAGACATAGGTTTCCCACACCTTCATCAAACAAAAACCTAGCAGGTTTGAGCAAGAAGACGCTAGCCGAGGTTATCCATGCGATAGCAGGGGGAGGACAGCATGACGAATCCAGGAAAAGAAAGACCATGGAGGTGTTCGCCGTTAAAAAGAGCACTTGCACCTCAGTCCAAGTAGTCCAATTTACGACATTTGATGGGTCCCATATTAAGCATCCACATAGTGATGCGCTGGTAGTTGAAGCAATCATCCAGGATTTTCTAGTCTAGAGGATATTGATTGACACAGAAAGTGCAGTCAACTTGATCACCCTCCAGGCATACAAAGCCCTAGGAGTGTCGGAGAATCACATTGAGAAAGTCAACATCCCCTTCATTGGACTTTTTAGGCAACCGATCAAAGTAGAAGGCTTAGCAAATTTGCTAGTCCAGTTGGGAGATGATGCAATAGTCCAGACATACAACACGAATTTCATGGTAGTTAACATACCTTTGTCCTACAATGTAATCTTCGATCGACCTTTGTTAGCCGCAATCGATGCTTATATGTCCATGCAGAATTTAGTGCTCAAGATTCCAACGGAGGAAGGGACAGCGATATTAAGGGGAAATTAGAAAGTAGCTCGGGAGACATATATGACCATGTTAAAGGATGCTAATCAAGCCTTGCCCCTTGACATGATGGACATGTCTAACAAGGGAGATCGAAAGGCCGAACTAAGGGAAGTGTTACAAGTAGTCGAACTAGCGCCAGGGAAAAATATTCAAATATCAGCCAACAAAGAGGGTTCGAACAAGGAAGTACTCCTTTTCGTACTCAAGGAATTCATTGATGTATTCACATGGTAGCCTTCAGATATTAAGGGTGTGTTGAAGGATTTGATAACTCACTCCATGAACACCCACCAAGAATACAAACCAGTAAAGCAGAAAAAAAAAAGAAACTATGATCCAGAACGATAGTTGGCCATGAAAAAAGAGATGAACACCTTGCTAGAGAATGGATTAATCAGAGTTATCTTCTATCCGGACTAGCTAGCTAATGTAGTGCTGGTTAAGAAGGCCAGTGGAAAATGACGTATGTGTGTAGACTTTACCGACCTCAATAATGTATGTCCAAAAGATAGCTATCTACTGCCAAATATAGATCTCCTAGTGGACTCCACAGTCGGGTTTGAGGAGTATGCCTTCCTTGGTGCATTAACGAGCTACCATCAAATTCCAACGAACCCGATAGATGAGGAAAAAATTGCTTTTATCACTCACTAAAATACTTATTGTTATCGGTTTGTGCCATTTGTACTGAAAAATGCAGGTGTTACATACTAGAGATTGAAGAACCAACTCTTCACCAACTAACTAGGAAGGAACATGAAAATATACGCGGATAACATGATCGTCAAAAGTAAGGCCTCTGCAGATCTGCCATCCGAACTCAGAGAGATTTTCCTCACTCTCAAGAGGGCGGGCCTCAAGCTAAATCCAGAGAAGTGCACTGATGCGAGCCTAGTAAGTGCACTAGATTGACAAGTAATAAAGTGGGGTAAATTTAAGACCCTCAATATCGAACCCAAGGGAAATGTGTGTGTGAAAACTGTGAAAATTAATTGTATGCTAAAGAATTCTCAATTTAGTTTATATGAGCTGTTAATTTGTATAGTGCAAACTTTAAAAACTAAAATATTCAATGGAAGGAAATTAATTCTAATGACAGTGAATTGAGTATGTATTTAATTTAGAAAAGATTAACAAGTATGTAAATATATATAAATTAAAGCATTGCTTAGGTACACTTATCCACCCATCGAACCCAATGTGAATTAATTTTGTCTTAAAGAATACATGAATGAATTCGGGATAACCCTCTTAACCCAAGCTTCCCATTTCGGAGCTAACTATTTTAATTGCTAAGCTTTCCATTCCGGAGCCAACCTAACAACTAGCCTATGTACGGGTCTAACATCCTAAGTTTGGTTTGCCTTCCCATTCCGGAGCCAAACAACCTAAATCTCATCCATTTCACTCCGCACTTTAGTCCCAAAATCATAATTACTGCACATTTAAAATCCCATTCCGAAGCCGTCTAAATTAATACAACATTCATGAGAAAAAAACTGAGCAAGATTATTCATAAACTTCAATCCACTAGACTCAATACACATCCAAAGATATATGATGAACATCATTCATCCATGTAAGGAAATTAACTCAATAGATTGAAAATTCATGAAATATAAATAAGTAATAGTGAAATGAACCATTCATTCATGTGAAATCAAAATGTGCTCAATATTTACATTGTGAGTAGGGGATTCAAAGCTTCCCCAAGCAACAAAGATAACTACTCACTATTCATAATGTAAAAAATGAACAAAATAAGAGTGAAAACTATAAAACCCATTTGAAGCTGAAGATTTGAAGTTGATGAAGCTCCTATTCTTCTTCTCCAAATAGCTCCTTGATTGTAAGTTGAAATCTTCACAACTATAAGCTAAATCTATGGCTATCTTTGTGTTTTTGAAGTAAAACTACACTAAAATAGTGATTTTTACAAGTAAAATCCAAAAACTAAGTATAAAAACCCACAAAATGTGAAAAACTGCATTTTTACTCTCCTAAAACTCTAAGCATGAAACCCTAAAAAAAACTCCTTTCAGCAGAAAATTTCACAACCTTTATAGAGCTGTCTAATAGGCCACGGCTGGGACACTTTTGTCTCAGCCGCGGCATTAGGAAATGGCACGGCTGGGACAGTTTGTCTCAGCCGTGTCAGGCTTCTGGATCAAAAGTATGTTCTCGGGCTGCCATAGCAAGTGTCCCAGCCGCGATCCTTGATGAAACGGCACGTTTTGAAATCTACCATGGCCACGGCTGGGACACTTTGTCTCAGCCGTGACCTTTAATGAAACGGTATGCTTTAAATCCTAGATTGGCCACGGCTGAGACAGTTTGTCTCCGCCGTGGCCATAGTGAAACAGTGAGTTTTTCCATCAGCATTGGACACGGCTGGGACACTTTGTCTCAGCCGTGCCTTAGCAAAATTTCCTGCAAAAAAGTAAAATTTAAGACCATTAATCAACTAAAAACTTCAAATTAATCAAAATAACTAAAATAAACATAAAAAACAATAATATATCTTTAAAACACTAAAAAACATCCAAGATGAGACACTAAAACACATAAAATTATCCAGAAAATAAACTCTAAAAACAAGATTATCAACTACCCCACACTTAGCTTTTTGCTCGCCCTCGAGCAAATGAATCATCCACAATCTTGAAAATTCAAACTCTACATAAGAACAAGCAAATTCAGATGAGATTCTAGCAACACTTAGTAGAAGACACTCAGATGAAGAATTCGATTAAAAAAAACTCCAACTAATCTATACCATACAATTTCTTGTTTGTGTGTGTAAGGCTAAAACAGATTTATTTTCTTTCAAAAACCAAAACTATCTGAATTTCAGCAATCAAGCAAATAGAGAATTACAACAATTTTGCGCTTGCAAATCAGAACAGTTATAAGCCTCTCCTTTAGCACCTGAACCACAAGGGTCATCTCCACTCAACAACTCAAAACAAAACAGGATCACCAAGGCTTACATTAAGGTTGTAATGGGGATAGGGCAAAGGTTCCACAAAATTTTTGATAAGGTTAGCAAAACAGAATTAGCCTCACTATCCAGAAATACAAACCGCCTAACTTTCTCAAGAAAATAACTCCTTCAAAATTCATGCTCTATCATTGTAAGAAGGGAAACTAATCTCAGGACATTAGTTGGATTCTCAAAAGTGTAGGAAGCAAGATAAATGATGCTTCCTATAAATGATAGGTACCCCACACTTATTTTCTGCAGCATAATAACTGATTTTTTTTTGTAAGTATATTCATTCACTTATCAAGAAGGGTACCAAAAACAGTAATTGTTTATCAACCTTGTCCCAAGATATTCAAAACGTTTACACTCAATAATCCCTAAAAACTTCAACTTCCCTTTACTTCTTGACTGATAATCAAAAATTTACCAGACCTAATCATGCAAATTTCATTTCCCAACCTAGAGTGACCAATTCCAAAATGGGACAGATAAAGGCATTTTAGGCTGCATGGTTTATGTAATGACCACACTAATCTATCCGGATTACTGTTACTTATTTTAATATTTAATAAACAATACAGATAATAAACATAAGATATTCTTTAAACTACCTAATGAGTTATTATTTGACATTTTAATTTATTCACCTTAACAAGTTGCATAAACATATATTCTGTTATATTGTAGACATATTTTAAATTAATAGTTACAGAACATGTTCATTACAATATTTTCATAGATTTACATAAAACAAAAGAGAAAACAATACTAGTTAGACATCCTAAACTTCTCTTCCTAGCTGGTGTTGGCCTTGTCCCCTGAAGCAACACGTCTTGAACCTACACGGATAAACACCCGTGCTAAGCTATAAAGCTTAGTGGGGAGCAATACATGTAGGAATAACCACTCACAGTGATTGTTTTCAAGCACACAATAAACAATAAAAAAAATCAAGATATTATAATTAACATGTAAGAGTTATAATATAACTCACATAGCAAATTTAATGTTATAACTTTACTGTATGAAAATAAATCATAATAAAATAGAAAACGTCTTTATCAATATAACATAAATACACACTGTTCATTTCATACTGTGAAATGCCTGCTAAAGTCCTATGGGTGTGGATAACGGGTGCTGTGGATACCCGAAGGTATCGAATCTGTGGATACCCGAAGGTATCAAATCTGTGGACCCATTGGGCCGAACTATGGTCTCTTGTAGAGACAAACTGTGGACTCATAAGAGTCAGACTATAGCAGCTGCGACTGTAACCCTATAGGCATGCCTATCTATCCACAACCAAGTTCTATGTGCAGGCAAATAATCATATCTCATATATCCTTTGATTCATATAGTGATCATATATCATTTGATTCACATCTCATATATGATAAATCAATCAATATAGTAATATTCTTTAACTATCATGTTGCAGTCAAAATCACACACAGATAATCGATATAACCCAATCATGTTCAAGTAAATACTTTCATGTATCCATTACTATAACTTTATCTTTATATTACTTATACATTTCATATGTTTATGGTTGTGCATTATCATATACTTTGTATTTAAGGTAACTATATGTTTAAGAAAGGATAGTTAATCTTATGCTTCAAATAGGGTCTTAACTTTCAAGCTTTCAACTTTGTAGGAGGGTCACGGTTACTACCAATTCATGGTAACCGTGGCCAATACATGATTTAGGGGTCACGGTTACTATGAAATTCATGGTAACCGTGACCTAGTTACACTATCGGGTCTGGACTACGCCAAACTACCTCACGGTCATTACCGGATGAGTAATAACCGTGTTCTGTACTTTTTAAAGGGGTCACGGTTACTATGAAATGCTTAGTAACCGTGAGGTAGGTCATCTATAGGTTCTGGACTGAAAATGGGGTACCTCACGGTTACTATGAAAATCCTAGTAACCGTGAGACCCAAAACGCTCAGAGACAGATTTTCTGTCTCGACTTGTAAGCCGTTTTTGACCAAGAAAACATCATTTTCAGGAAACGTTGTCTTCTACAAAGTTGTTCCACTATGTCTCTAGTTTTCAAAACATTAAAAATTACTCAAATCAGACTTCTAAATCTCCAGATATTCACTAAAAACAGAAGACTGCTCACTTAGGACGGACAGCAGGGGTCTGTCCACTTCAAGCACATTTTCGGGCACTCTAGGGACAGATTTAGGTCCCGGTTTCTTCTATAAAGTTGTAGATCTATGTCTTATCTTTCATCTCCAACTTGAATCACATCAATCAGAATTCTATAGAGGGATTTATGGCAGTTTTACTAAAACTGGTTCATGTGAACCAAAAACAGATTTTCATTTTAACACTTTCTAAGGCATAGATCAAAATTCTCTTTCATCCAATCATCATTCAAGAACTCTATCTTCACTAAAAGAATATCTATAACACACAAATCAACTCAAATCAATAAATTAAATAGCAAAGGAAATGAAAAACTCCCAAACCTCTTTACAAGCTCTACTCTTTTATTCTTCCTCTTTCCTTTCTCTTGCTCTTCATATCTATCATTATCAACCCTTACTCCTACTTGAAGCAAAATCTTTTGGGACTTGAGGAGAGAAGAAGATGAAGGAAAATAGGCCAAGAATGGCCTGCCACATCTCCCACTTCTTTCTTATATTTATCTTTTTTTTTTCTTTTTTTTTTCTAGGAATATTCATGTCACTTCTCTATTGGTTGGCTCAAAAGATCTTGACAAAAATCCCACTTTGATCCCTTATAAACTTATGTCTTTTACTTTAATCTTTCATCTTTCTTTATTTTTATTTTTGCCACAATTCTTTTACTTTACACTTTCAATTAAGTCCCTACCTATAAATTTTCTTTTAATTAATCACAAAGTAAATCTCGGTCTTATGCGAAATGATCCTCTATCCCGCTTAGGGTATCATTAGGGGTATTACAACTCTCTCCCCCTTAAAGAATTTCGTCCTCGAAATTCTCCCTGCACATCAAAGATGGTATCTTATACTCATATAACACTTCCTTTTCTATAGTTCTATCTATACTCATATATCTATCTCACTTATCTTACATTATATACTGTCTCTACAAACTCTACTAGTTCTCTTCTTATTTCATATACCTTTCTATACTGTATCACAATTGAATTCAATCTATCTCTTTCTATCTCTTTGTAACTATAACACTATCTTAATTTTGTCTTTGCTTTGATTTGCTTTTCTTATAACTTTATTTCCAAATGAAGATGATCTAATCAGATGATTATATTATTACTATGCTCAACGTATATCTGTCAGTTTTCCTTTTTCAGTCGGGTCAAATACATGTCATATGATGTTGTGCTGTATGAGTAAATGATGCTTCATGTATGCAATGAAGTGCAAAAATGCAATGCACCTAATTTACCCCATTCCCACTATAACATATTTCATCAATTGCCCATGACTGTGAAGGAAATACTGACAGGTTTACAGAGCGTAGTAATTAACCTCAAATTTTCCACCGTAACTCCACATATATTTGCATATATACATTGTTACATCTTAGCTTCATAGTCTATTCTATAGACATAATCTTTGATATATATGTACTTAACTTTTATACCCTTTTCATATACCACCGAAAATAG
The DNA here is from genome assembly GCA_037975025.1 of Excoecaria agallocha. Lineage (NCBI taxonomy): Eukaryota > Viridiplantae > Streptophyta > Magnoliopsida > Malpighiales > Euphorbiaceae > Excoecaria > Excoecaria agallocha. The sequence continues at coordinate 8,865,751 of CM075815.1, forward strand.
TCTCTATACCTATCCTTTACTTTTCAATTCAAACTTAGAATCTCATTCCTATACCATCATAGACATATATATATTCCTTTATCTAGAATCTATCAATATTCAACTGGCATATTCACTATCCTCAAATAGATACTTATCATCACCATATTCACTGTGAACTTAATTCATCCTTATCATAAAGCTTTCTTAATAATTGGTAAACTTATAGTACTCTACTATATTCAGGATTTAGCAATATGTTAATGTTAAGTAGATGAGTACACATGAAGAGAAAGGAACATATAACTGTGTACTATAAGATGAATAAGGTCATGAATAACCAAGCAAAGAAATATTGCAAATCATATATGATCGGCAAAACAAGAAACTAAGAGCTATATATATATATCCGATCGGTCATGAGAGATTGAGAATCATATGTCCGATCAAGCAAAGAAAAAAAATTAGAAATCATATATTTAATCGATTGAAGAAAAACCAAAACAAACCGTATATCTCATCGATCAAAAGAAACTGAAAACTATATACCCGATTGGATCGAGAAAACAATGCTGAAATTCAAACCGATTGGTAACTCAATGTTGAAAATCATACCTAATCGGGTATTAAGAAGGCTATAAGCGGCCATCCTATAAGGCTCAGCACTCACTAGCTGATAAATCCAGATATCCCTAATAAGCCCTTTATCACTATTACTGAAATTTCATCTTGAGATACTAGAAAAGGATTTGAGTTACTTAGACTCGAATTGCTAGAGTCACTACTTCCTTTAATTTCCATTTCTAATTTAACTGTTCACAATACATCATATATATACAAAACCAAACAGTGAATTATCATAACTCAACAATTCATTTATCATACTTATATTATATAACTTCTCGATATGTTTTATACATATAAACTTGTCTAGCAAGTTCTATGATTAGAACTACTCATAAGCACTATCAATGATACAGGTAAAACTCAAATGTAATGTAATTCTATGTTCAAATTAGCATTCTCAAATTTCTACTTTTCATATATTAATTATATAAACCCTATCAACATGATATTCCGTATACATCTTACTATACTGACATAGACTATAATGCAATTATACTGTAACTTAGCCTGCTTAAGTTCTAAAGATAGATAACGAGATCGATGGATACTCGAGGGTATCAAAACGGTGGATATCCGAAGATATCAAAACTATGGACCCAAATAGGGACAACTATACTGTGAAACGGTCAAGAATACCAAGCGGGACTATGCATGATCCAGTAGGATCAACTATACTTTTAGACCTAAAAAGGTCAATGGTGGTGGTTGCAATGTCCCTAAAGGCACCTGTTTGTCTGCATTCTAAACTCTCCGCAGGCAGTGAAATTCCTTTACTTTATTTAACAATACTTTGTTTTACTCTATTTAATCGAATACATATAGGTACATGTATAGCCACGTACCGAGTAATCATAGTCATATCTATGTTACTATATAATAATGAGTAGAGTATCATGTATTACTTACTCATAAATCAAGGTCACATCATTCAAATAGTTTATACTTATCAAGTATAAATAATCAATATTCAATGGCCTTATAAAGGTATATGCATAATTATACTTATGAATAACCATAAACATTACGATATATATATATATATATATATATATATATATATATATATATATATATATATATATATATATATATATATATATATATATATATATATATATACCAAATTGTCACCAATTAACACTTTAAGAACAGATAACTTAACATGTGATCATAATCATAACATAATACTCATTATCAGGCTTATTACTCTCACTATTTTGCTTGAACCATTCTTTATCATTTCATGGAAGCATTCATTTCCCCAATTTATCAACATGTTCAACCAAGAACATTCTTATCTATCATCAGTATATGTCTAAATACTTACCATATAATAATAATATCCATTTTTTTTTGAACGTATATGCACATAGGTATATACATGTGACTTGAGCACCACATCACATATTCACTCAAGTGTACACCAATTATAAACACAATAACATCTTCATACAGTTATGTCCATACTCATAAACGGGGAAGTTACAGTTAGAAACTTTTATAAATACATATTATCATACATTTATAAAAGCGTACCTAGACTACTATTACTTGCTTAAACACTGTAATATATACATTACTCATTGAATTGTGGTTATGTCATTCAATTGCATTAAACTTCACTTAAATTTTTTTTAATTAGTTCACACAAAAACGTACCTTTGGAATTCTTCTTGACTTATCTTTATATCCCTTAATAGTTAAGCATTCAATACATAATCGTGTAAAAAAAATAAAATTTAGACTTATATGATCAATATGTTATAATCAACAAGATTAATTACACTCTCAAATAATCATTTACTGGGGTCATCACATAACGTTTATACTATAATTCCCTAAAGGTTACACATAAGTTATATTTATTAAGGTAAAACTCTCTGCTTTAGAATATTTATATCTGACAAGGTATGATTTTAAAATTGATTAAATGTATTTATATTTTAGCTGTTTCGAGGGTCATTCAAAACCAAAATACTTTGAGTTAACTAGCTAAATACATTACATTATATTATTATAATTATCATATACATTTAAATCAATTTTACACCTTATAAAACTCCATCACTTTTCCTTTATGTGAAATAATTACACGATAAGGTATTTACTATTAATAGCTTACTTCGACTATAGAATTGTCTCTTACCATCAATTAAATTATTGTGACTGAAACCTATCATCACATATTCCTATTTAAAATTATCATGTTAACTACATAAGATCAAATTCATATAAAATTACATAAGCTTATTCCAATACACAAGCTAATCTTATTTTGAGATTAACTCCCATTTTAATATTTTCATACCCTAACCCTATACTTTTCTACCAATATATCATGACCAAATAATATAAGCATATATATGTAAATACAATATTGCAAGTAAGCATTCAAAGTTAAACTTGCCCCTTCTCACAACATATGTTTTAAACCAATACTATCAATCAATGTTCACGTTGTTTGTTCACGTACTTACTATTTAAACATGTTCTTTTAACTTCTATTGAATTTCACAATAGGGTACCTATATACCTTAATACATATTTAAACTATACTGAACCATGTGAGGGACAAGCTAGAATAAGCCAACACCAGACAACAATCTTCTATAACTGCTTATTTCTATACTCTTATTGGCCAGAACCGCCTAAACCAAGGCGCTCTGATACCAAAGATGTAACTGTCTGGGTTACATCCCCAGTGTGGCTACACAAGGCACCTATCAGAGCACTCACGGGCGGAACATATCACCATCCCCGTAAGCCCTTGGGCGGAGAGTCACGCTTCGCCACTGTTCACATGCGAGAGTTCCCAAGGATCGGGCGTTACGTATCGCCGTCCCCTTTGCTCTGATACCAAAGATGTAATGACCACACTAATCTATCCGGATTACTGTTACTTATTTTAATATTTAATAAACAATACAGATAATAAACATAAGATATTCTTTAAACTACCTAATGAGTTATTATTTGACATTTTAATTTATTCACCTTAACAAGTTGCATAAACATATATTCTGTTATATTGTAGACATATTTTAAATTAATAGTTACAGAACATGTTCATTACAATATTTTCATAGATTTACATAAAACAAAAGAGAAAACAATACTAGTTAGACATCCTAAACTTCTCTTCCTAGCTGGTGTTGGCCTTGTCCCCTGAAGCAACACGTCTTGAACCTACACGGATAAACACCCGTGCTAAGCTATAAAGCTTAGTGGGGAGCAATACATGTAGGAATAACCACTCACAGTGATTGTTTTCAAGCACACAATAAACAATAAAAAAAATCAAGATATTATAATTAACATGTAAGAGTTATAATATAACTCACATAGCAAATTTAATGTTATAACTTTACTGTATGAAAATAAATCATAATAAAATAGAAAACGTCTTTATCAATATAACATAAATACACACTGTTCATTTCATACTGTGAAATGCCTGCTAAAGTCCTATGGGTGTGGATAACGGGTGCTGTGGATACCCGAAGGTATCGAATCTGTGGATACCCGAAGGTATCAAATCTGTGGACCCATTGGGCCGAACTATGGTCTCTTGTAGAGACAAACTGTGGACTCATAAGAGTCAGACTATAGCAGCTGCGACTGTAACCCTATAGGCATGCCTATCTATCCACAACCAAGTTCTATGTGCAGGCAAATAATCATATCTCATATATCCTTTGATTCATATAGTGATCATATATCATTTGATTCACATCTCATATATGATAAATCAATCAATATAGTAATATTCTTTAACTATCATGTTGCAGTCAAAATCACACACAGATAATCGATATAACCCAATCATGTTCAAGTAAATACTTTCATGTATCCATTACTATAACTTTATCTTTATATTACTTATACATTTCATATGTTTATGGTTGTGCATTATCATATACTTTGTATTTAAGGTAACTATATGTTTAAGAAAGGATAGTTAATCTTATGCTTCAAATAGGGTCTTAACTTTCAAGCTTTCAACTTTGTAGGAGGGTCACGGTTACTACCAATTCATGGTAACCGTGGCCAATACATGATTTAGGGGTCACGGTTACTATGAAATTCATGGTAACCGTGACCTAGTTACACTATCGGGTCTGGACTACGCCAAACTACCTCACGGTCATTACCGGATGAGTAATAACCGTGTTCTGTACTTTTTAAAGGGGTCACGGTTACTATGAAATGCTTAGTAACCGTGAGGTAGGTCATCTATAGGTTCTGGACTGAAAATGGGGTACCTCACGGTTACTATGAAAATCCTAGTAACCGTGAGACCCAAAACGCTCAGAGACAGATTTTCTGTCTCGACTTGTAAGCCGTTTTTGACCAAGAAAACATCATTTTCAGGAAACGTTGTCTTCTACAAAGTTGTTCCACTATGTCTCTAGTTTTCAAAACATTAAAAATTACTCAAATCAGACTTCTAAATCTCCAGATATTCACTAAAAACAGAAGACTGCTCACTTAGGACGGACAGCAGGGGTCTGTCCACTTCAAGCACATTTTCGGGCACTCTAGGGACAGATTTAGGTCCCGGTTTCTTCTATAAAGTTGTAGATCTATGTCTTATCTTTCATCTCCAACTTGAATCACATCAATCAGAATTCTATAGAGGGATTTATGGCAGTTTTACTAAAACTGGTTCATGTGAACCAAAAACAGATTTTCATTTTAACACTTTCTAAGGCATAGATCAAAATTCTCTTTCATCCAATCATCATTCAAGAACTCTATCTTCACTAAAAGAATATCTATAACACACAAATCAACTCAAATCAATAAATTAAATAGCAAAGGAAATGAAAAACTCCCAAACCTCTTTACAAGCTCTACTCCTTTATTCTTCCTCTTTCCTTTCTCTTGCTCTTCATATCTATCATTATCAACCCTTACTCCTACTTGAAGCAACATCTTTTGGGACTTGAGGAGAGAAGAAGATGAAGGAAAATAGGCCAAGAATGGCCTGCCACATCTCCCACTTCTTTCTTATATTTATCTTTTTTTTTTTCTTTTTTTTTTCTAGGAATATTCATGTCACTTCTCTATTGGTTGGCTCAAAAGATCTTGACAAAAATCCCACTTTGATCCCTTATAAACTTATGTCTTTTACTTTAATCTTTCATCTTTCTTTATTTTTATTTTTGCCACAATTCTTTTACTTTACACTTTCAATTAAGTCCCTACCTATAAATTTTCTTTTAATTAATCACAAAGTAAATCTCGGTCTTATGCGAAATGATCCTCTATCCCGCTTAGGGTATCATTAGGGGTATTACAGTTTAGCATAAGTGTAATCAAGAAAAATTAAATAGTATGCTTTTAGCATACCAATTAAGCTTAAAGGGGCTAACAATGGTAGAATTTACTAAGGGTAGGTCAAAAGTCATTTAAAAATTGGTTACCAAAGAAAGTTGCCTGGGTCATATCCTAATCTTATCTGAGTTGAATATTCATGTCGAAGGGTGATGAGGAAGGTTCTAAGGAATGCTTTTACTTGCTAGTTTTAATTTCATAAAACTTAGCCTATAGTGCTCATTAAGTTAGAAATTGAATGGTATATAATTAATCGAGATCGATTCAAAAGAAGAACTTCCCTAAACAAAACTACTACTTTCTTGCTACTCAAACATCCTAAATAAGCAGTTCAAATATTAAGTTCAAATTGATTCGAAACAAGATTAATTGGCAAGCTCAGGCTAGTTGCAAGAGTAATTAACAACCAAAGACTAAACTAAATCGACACTAAAGAAATGCAAAATGTAATGTAAATTTCAAACACAAAAGAAAAGAACTAATACCAAAATCAAACAACCAAGATAAAAACTATGAAAAACATGAAAGAAATTCGATTAGCAAACTACAGTCATAACACACAGCAAAAACTAAAAACAAAATAACATCCCACAATTAGAAAGAAACAGCAACAAAAACAAATACAAAAAAACTAAGTGAAACAATCTTCATCCTTAAACCCTCACCCCCACACTTAAAACTTTTAATGTCCCCGACAAAAGACTAAAAGAGTACAAATAACAATGGAGTGATGAGTGGAGGAAAAATCCCTGAAATCATGGCAAGGAGGGCGGTGGTGGAGGCGGGAACTGGTTGACGAACCGGGATTGCAACATCCCGAGAGCTGTAACAATGTCGTCCATCCGTTGCGTGATGGATGTGAACCCAAAGTCCATCCTCTGAGAAATGCTGTCGAGTCTGGTATTAAGAGTAGTGTACTGCTCAGAGGACAAAGAAGATGCTTCAGCTTTAGCTCGCTCCAATGCCGTGGCTCATTTGTACACTGCTGCTCTATATAAAGCCCACTCCGAAACCACCAAATTTCCTTGCCCTGGAAAGCGAGGGTCGTCAATCAGTACAGCCATATTCCACAGCATTTTTCGATCAATAAGAATGGGCTTTTCAATTGCAGCACCCAACCTCGTATGGTTACAGAAACGGGCTAAAGTGGTTACGAACCCTCCCATTGCTATCTTCGACTCCCTCTTTAGGAATGAGAGCAAATCCAAGACCTTATGGACAATAAAAGCAGTCCCATTTAGCTTAATACCATTATGCATCGCATAGAGAATGGTGGCCTCGCTGGCATTAACATTTTCGGGCCCACCAAGATGGCTAAAGAAGGCCAATGCCAAATACCGATGCATTATTCTCAATGAATGATCCCTCAAGTGATGTGCCTCGGTATTCTTGGGGTTAAAGAATGTAGGATCCTCGGGGTCACAAACTCCTATCCAGATTTCCTATTTGTTAAGATGAGTAATGTCCCGGGGAGCATGTTGATCGAAACCCAAGACTTTAGAAAATGCATTGAAGGTCATCTGATATGGACTGCCGTCGAGCCAAAAACTCACATGGCCCGGATCATCATAAGTATCCAGTCCCATTCTGATATTGGCTGTGCTAAAAAAATCGCGAACCAAATGAGGATATACCTTTTCATTCCGCTCGTAGAAGACTTTCCAGCCCACACCGTTAAACAATCTGTCCAATTCGTTCTTAAAGCCCAACTCCGCCATAACTTCCATATTGAGGCGAGGGGTGGCTAGATATTCCTGCTTGCAAAAGATTGCCCACTTATCTATAAATTTTGAGGGAACCCATGCAGGGACCTTAACCTTTGAGGACCCTAAAGGGGCTGATGAGGAAGCACCAGCGTCGGGACGAGATCATTTGTGTGCCATTTCGCCTGTAACACAACAATGCAACAAATAAGCATTGAAAACAAAACAAAGCACTTGAACATTACAATATATAACAAATAACTTGTCTAAAACATAAGGAACAAACATAAACAAAAACAAGTGGATTACTGGAAACAAAACACAAATTAAAGCATATGCAATTGCATTAGAGACAACCAAAAACTTAACAAACATGGCCCGAACACATACAATTCCCTAACTCCTATATTAATCTTCTCTATCATTCGTAAAGCATGAAAACATGGCAAATGTTTCTTGAGTATGAGTGTGAGGCAAAATGAGGGCAAGTAACAAAGCAACTAAAGCAGAAAAATTCGTCATGCTTCTATTAGGCAATTTATCGAGCAGGAGGTGTGCAGAATTGTTGTGTCAACAAAAACAAGAAATAACCCGACCTAAATGCATGAGACTCACAGAATACATGCCAAAATCACAACCGATTCAACAGATAATGTTAAAGAAACAAGATATAGCGATAATTTAAGTAGAAAAGCTATATTAATCTCTCTTTGGCATTTCATCGAACAAGTGGCGAGCGAGGTTGGTTTGGCAACAAAATACACATAAAAATGCATGAAACTAACCGATCACATGCCCACATTCATAACCATCCACAATTGAAAAGAAAAGAAGCAAGAATTCGTGACAATTAAAGAGAATAAAAATGTACTTACCTTTCTGTGGCATTTCATCAAACACGTGGTGGGCGAATGCATAAATGCATAAAAACAAACTATAAACAACACAACCAAGAATTACAACAGAAAAAATAATCAAAAGCATGGGGATGGGAACACAAAATTTTCAAAATTAACAAAGGAGAACAAAAACAACAAAACTTCAATAAAAAAATAATAAAAAATAAACCAAAATTAAAGAGAGGAGAGGAGAGAGATGTACCTATTTCTTGAAGAGGAAGAGAGAGAGTGGAGCGAAAATGGGGAGAGAAGGTCGGAGTGGGGAAGAAAGATGCAGAGAAGAGAAGAAGAAGTGAAAAAGAGGGGCAAAAATCAGGTTAAAAACGAACAATCTCGACAGAATTTCAAATAGGCACAGCTGGGACGTTTTGTCTTAGTCGTACCCAGCTTAAAATCAAAACTCCCCGTTTTGATAAAATGAAAGGCACGGCTGAGACTTTTTGTCTCGGCTGTGCCACCCTACTGGATTTTAAACAAATCAAAAGGCACGGCTGGGACTACATGTCTCAGCCGTGTCCCCGATGGATTTTTTTTTAGTGGATATGGCAAGGACTAATTGTCTCAGCCGTGCCTACCTTCTGGACTCCAACAAAAACATAGCACGGAGAAGGCCACGGCTGGGACTAATTGTCTCAGCCGTGCCCCCATTCTGGATCTAAACACGCCCAATTGGCCACGGCTGGAACGTTTTGTCTCAGCCGTGGCACACTTCTGCCTCTCCAAATTTTAAAGTGACACGGCTGGGACTGTTTGTCTCAGCCGTGCCCAACTGGAAAATTGCAATATTAAAGACTCTTCCTCTCCTCAAAGAAATCAATCTAACAACACAACTAAAAACCAACTAAAGACAAAATAAACAACACTAACATGCTAAACTTGTAAGAAATTAAAGAAACAAAAAGAAAAGAAATTGAGTTTAAGGATAAGAAAAAGTTCTGGGTTTAACAAGTCGCCAGCTCGACTTTCTTAGCTCTCATGAATCATCTTCTAATGTGAGGATCACTGATGCAGCCTCATACTTGGAATCGAGATATGGCTTCAATCGGTGACCATTTACTTTGAACTCGCACTCATGACCTTCTTTCGGATGTCTGATGGTTACTACTCCATAGCAGAGACTTCGACAACCTCAAATGATCCTTTCCACCTTGATTTCAACTTCTCGGGAAACAACCTCGGTCTTCTATCATAGAGAAGTACCTTCATTCCTGGCACAAATTCTTTCTTGGCGACTTTACGATCATGCCACTTCTTAGTGTTCTCCTTGTACTTCTTCGCATGTTCATAGGCCCAAAATTGAATCTCTTCCAACTCGCTTAACTGTAAGGACCTACATTTTCCTGCATTCTCAAGATTAAGATTTAAGAATTTAGTAGCCCAATAAGCCTTGTGCTCCAATTCCACCGGTAGATGACAGGACTTGCCAAATACTAACCTAAATGGTGACATTCCTATTGGTGTCTTAAAGGCTGTCCTATATGCCCACAAAGCTTCATCTAGCTTAAGGTACTAATCTTTCCTAGATGCATTGACCGTTTTCTCCAAAATTGCCTTCAACTCTCGGTTAGAAACTTCAACTTGCCCATTAGCTTGGGCATGATATGGGGTAGTTATTTTGTGCCTCACTCCAAATCTTTTCAATAAGGCTTTGAATTGTTGGTTGACAAAATGTTTCCCACCATCACTGATAATGGCTCTTGGGGCTCCATAGCGGGTGAATATATTCTTCCTTAGGAATTCTAAAACAACATTTGCATCATAAGTCCTAGTGGCTATAGCTTCTACCCACTTGCTCACATAATCGACTACCACTAAGATATATTCAAACCCGTGAGAAATTGGAAAAGGCCCCATGAAATCTATTCCCCACAAATCAAACATTTCAACCTCAAGCATATTGGTCAATGGCATCTCATCTCTCCTAGTTATATTTCCCACCCTTTGACATCGATCACAAGTTTGAATAAATAATTTAACATCATTAAATAAGGTGGGCCAATAAAATTCAGAAGAAAGAATTTTCGATACCGTTCTGTTAGAGCCATAATGTCCACCAGCTTCCCCACTATGAGAGGCTCGAATAATTTCTGCTTGCTCTTCCTTGGGAATGCATCTTCTGAGAACTTGATCAGCACAAAGACGAAAGAGGTAGGGATCATCCCAGATGTAGTGCTTCGCATCAGCTTTAAGCTTCTTCCTTTGCTGCCATGTGAAGTCCCTTGGCATATAACCTCTTGCAAGAAAATTTACAACATTAGCAAACCAAGGTAAAGAAACTTCACAAACAAATAATGCACAAATTCGTTCATCAGGGAATAAATCCAAAATCTCCCCTTTTTCAATATGATCATGCTCCATTCTTGACAGATGATCTGCTACATGGTTTTCTGGCCCCTTCTTGTCTTTAATCTCTAAATCGAACTCTTACAATAGGAGTACCCATCTTATCAGTCTTGGTTTGGATTCCTTTTTGGCAAAGAGATGCCTTAGTTCTGCATGATCAGACCACACCACAATCTTCGCTCCCAGTAGATATAGTCAAAATTTCTCAAATGCAAATACAATGGCAAGAAGCTCTTTTTCAGTTGTGGTATAATTGACTTGAGCTCCTATTAGAGTGTGGCTTGCATAATAAATAACACAAAAGACTTTCTCTTGCCTTTGACCGAGCACTGCTCCCACTGCAAAATCGCTCGCATCACACATTAGTTCAAATGGCGAATTCCAATTCAGAGATATAATCTTCGGAGCTGAAATAAGCCTTTGCTTCAACAATTCAAAGGCCAATAAACATTCATCATCAAAATCAAAAGGAGCATCTTTCATTAACAAATTCGACAAAGGTTTCGCAATTTTTGAAAAATCCTTTATAAACCTTCTATAGAAACCTGCATGCCCTAGGAAACTCCTTACTCCCTTAACATTGGTCGGTGGTGGAAGCTTCTCTATAACCTCTATCTTTGCCTTGTCCACCTCAATCCCCTTCTTAGAAATTTTATGCCCCAAAACTATCCCTTCCCTTACCATAAAGTGGCATTTTTCCCAATTTAGTACTAGGTTGGTCTTCTTACACCTACTTAACACTAAGTCGAGATGCTCTAAGCAGCTCTCAAAGTCAAGCTCGTATATGGTAAAGTCATCCATAAATACCTCTATAAATTTCTCTATAAAGTCATGAAAAATTGCCATCATGCACCGCTGAAACGTAACCGGCGCATTGCACAAGCCACAAGACATCCTCCTATAGGCGAAAGTGCCATAAGGGTAGGTAAAGGTGGTTTTCTCCTGATCTTCAGGGGCTATGGGGACTTGCAGATATCCCGAATACCTGTCTAAAAAATAATAGAACCTATTACCTGCTAACCTTTCTAACATTTGATCAATAAATGGCAATGGGAAATTATCTTTTCTGGTGGCATGATTCAATCTCCTATAGTCTATGCACACCCTCCAACCCGTGACCGTCCGAGTGGGGATTAGTTCATCTAATTCATTTTTTACTACTATCATTCCCCCTTTCTTGGGACACATATCACTGGACTAACCCATTTACTATCAGAGATTGGATAGATTATACCTGAATAAAGCAGTTTAAGTACCTCTTTCTTCACAACCTCTTGCATAGCTGGATTAAGCCGTCTTTGGGGTTGAGCGACCAATTTGCAATCCTCATTCATAAGAATCTGGTGTGTGTAGTAACTCGGATTTACTGCAGCCACATTTTGAACTTTCAGCCCACTCAACTCTTTTTTTACCAATTCTAACTGGGCTTTTAATAATGCCACTTCATCCACATTGTGTAGACCTTGCCTTCTTGGGATTCCTCTAGGGGCAGTCCATTGAGAGTCATTCACCGCCATCTCATCCCACAACTGAAAAGCGTCCTCAGGTAGCTTGTTCAAGAAAGATCCTGCTGATGCTGCATCCAATAATGACCTTGTTTGAGGTGTAACTCCTGCATAAAAGATGGTCATCAATTGATAGACAACTATTTCATGATGTGGAAAACTTCTCAATAATCTTCTAAACCTCTCCCATGCCTCGTGAAACGGCTCTTCATTCATTTGATGGAAACTTATGATGCTATTTTGGATGCTTGCCGTCTTTTTTGGAGGAAAGAATCTCATTAAAAACTTTTCTTGCATCTGATCCCATGACCATATTGACTGTCGTGGTAACATTTGTAGCCACTCTCTTACTTTGCCAATCAATGTAAATGGAAACAGCTTCAATCTTACTGCATCCGTACTAACACCCGGAATTTGAACAATATCACTAACTTCCAGAAATATGTCAATATGCTGAGCTGGATCTTCTACTTCTGAACCAGAGAACTGATTCCTCTGTACCATAGTAATGGTGGCTAGCTTGAGCTCAAATTGCACTCCTCTCGATAATACAATTGTTCAATGATCTTCATTCCACCTTGGCACAGCGTAGTCTCTTATGGTCCTCTGCCTAGGCATTTCTTCTCTTCTTGCCCCTAGCATTTGTTCATGTGCCCTCGGTACTTGTTCATTCTTGGGAGGAAACTCATCAAGAGGAGGATTGTGCTCTATCTTGTTATCTCTATTAGCTTTCCTTCTTTGGTGTAGGGTCCTCTCGATTTCAGGATCAAAAGGTAGTAATTGCTCTTTTCTTGTTTTGTTCATGCACCAATTTCACCTGAAAAGAATCAAGAAAAATAAAATAAGGAAAATAAAACACATACAAACAACAATCATAGCTTACTAACAATGCCAATTCCCCGGCAACGGCGCCAAAAACTTGGTGCAAGCCTAGCAAGTGCACTATATCGACAAGTAATAAAGTGGGGTAAATTTAAGACCTTCAATATCGAACCCAAGGGAAATGTGTGTGTGAAAACTGTGAAAATTAATTGTATGTTAAAGAATTCCCAATTTAGTTTATATGAGCTGTTAATTTGTATAGTGCAAACTTTAAAAACTAAAATATGCAATGAAAGGAAATTAATTCTAATGACAGTGAATTGAGTATGTATTTAATTCAGAAAAGATTAACAAGTATGTAAATATATATAAATTAAAGCATTGCTTAGGTACACTTATCCACCCCATCAAATCCAATGTGAATTAATTTTATCTTAAAGAATACATGAATGAATTCGGGATAACCCTTTTAACCCAAGCTTCCCATTCCAGAGCCAACTATTCTAATTGCTAAGCTTCCCATTCTGGAGCCAACCTAACAACTAGCCTATGTACAGGTCTAACATCCTAAGTTTGGTTTGCCTTCCCATTCCGGAGCCAAACAACCCAAATCTCATCCATTTCATTCCACACTCTAGTCCCAAAATCATAATTACTGCACATTTAGAATCCCATTCCGAAGCTGTCTAAATTAATACAGCATTCATGAGAAAAAAAACTGAGCAAGATTATTCATAAACTTCAATCCACTAGACTCAATACACATCCAAAGATATATGATGAACATCATTCATCCATGTAAGGAAATTAACTCAATAGATTGAAAATTCATGAAATATAAATAAGTAACAGTGAAATGAACCATTCATTCATGTGAAATCAAAATGTGCTCAATATTTACATTGTGAGTAGGGGATTCAAAGCTTCCCCAAGCAACAAAGATAACTACTCACTATTCATAATGTAAAAAATGAACAAAATAAGAGTGAAAACTATAAAACCCATTTGAAGCTGAAGATTTGAAGTTGATGAAGCTCCTCTCTTCTTTTCCAAACAGCTCCTTGATTGTAAGTTGAAATCTTCACAACTATAAGCTAAATCTATGGCTATCTTTGTGTTTTTGAAGTAAAACTACACTAAAATAGTGATTTTTACAAGTAAAATCCAAAAACTAAGTATAAAAACCCACAAAATGTGAAAAACTGCGTTTCTACTCTCCTAAAACTCTAAGCACGAAACCCTAAAAAAACTCCTTTCAGCAGAAAATTTCGCAGCCTTTATAGAGCTGTCTAATAGGCCACTGCTGGGACACTTTTGTCTCAGCCGTGACATAAGGAAATGGCACAGCTGGGACATTTTGTCTCAGCCGTGTCAGGGTTCTGGATCAAAAGTATGTTCTCGGGCTGCCATAGCCACGATTGGGACATTTTGTCTTAGCCGCGACCCTTGATGAAACGGCGCATTTTGAAATCTATCATGGCCACGGCTGGGACACTTTGTCTCAGCCGCGACCTTTAATGAAACGGTGCGCTTTGAATCCTGGATTGGCCACGGCTGGGATAGTTTGTCTCCGCCGTGGCCATAGTGAAACGGTGAGTTTTGCCATCTGTATTGGACACAGCTGGGACACTTTGTCTCAGCCGTGCCTTAGTAAAATTTCCTGCAAAGAAGTAAAATTTAAGACCATTAATCAACTAAAAACTTCAAATTAATCAAAATAACTAAAATAAACATAAAAAACAAAAATATAGCTTTAAAACACTAAAAATATGCAAGATGAGACACTAAAACACACAAAATTATCCAGAAAATAAACTCTAAAAACAAGATTATCATGCACCTTTGGTGTATAGTCTGGAAAATTCCTTGGTTTCATGATATCGAAGCGAGGAATAGAAGCCAATCCTGAGAAGATTAGGGCGATTATGGATATGGAATCCCCGAAGATAGTCCAGGATGTACAAAAGCTTAATGGAAGAATCACAGCTTTGGGGAGATTCATCTCTTGTTTGGCTAAGCAGTGCTTACCATTTTACCAGGTGATTAAGAATTTAAAGTGTTTTAAGTGGACAGAAGATTGCCAATAAGCCTTTGAGGCTTTGAAGCAGTTCCTTACAACACCACCTTTACTCAAAAGACCAAAGGGAAACCCTATAGATCTACCTAACAGTCTCCGAAGGAGTTATAGGCACAGTTCTAGTGAGGAAAGAAGAGAGCTAGCAGTTCCCAGTTTACTACATAAGCAAAGTCCTTCAAGGTATCGAGCTGAAGTACCCCATCCTAGAACAGTTGGCTTTCGCACTAATTACCTCCACAACAAAGTTATGCCCATATTTTTAGGCCCATATCGTCGTGGTGAGCACCAATTCCAACTTCAGAAAGGTGTTACAAAGACCGAAGGCTTCAAAAAGGTTAACGGAGTGGGTAGCCCACCTCAGAGAGTTTGATGTGAGGTATAAACCCCACCCAGCAATGAAGGCACAGATCCTGGCAAACTTTGTAGCAAAATTACACACACCAATTCCCGAATAGGTAAAAAATTCATGGAAGTTACTTGTTGACGAGGTCGTATGCTCAGAAGGGGCTGGAGCCGGGGTCCTGCTGATAAGCCCAGGCATAATATGTATCAGAGCAATGGCACATATAGCCTTCCAGCTACCAATAATGTGGTAGAGTACAAAGCCCTATGCTTTGGGATACAACTGGCAATGTAGGTAAAACCTGACATACTGAGATTTTCTCTGACTCATAACTAGTTGTAAGCTAGCTAATGGGAAAGTTCGAAGCAAAGGAGAGCTCTATGATCCGGTACAAAAAGTTGACAACTGCCCTTCTGGCCAAAGTTGAAGGAGTAGGGAGTATTTGATCAATCATACAGATACCCCAAATAGGGAATCAGGAGGCAGACAACCTAGCAAAATGAGCTTCCCTTAACAGCATGGTGTAGAACACTGACATTATTTATCTAACGATTTCACAGCCAACTTATAAAACCTACTAGGTCCAAGTAAAAAAACCT